>VWZG01009360.1:0-65869 GCA_013396735.1 Grallaria varia | reverse complement strand
ATTTGAAAAAAAAAAAAAAAAAAAAAAGAAAAAAAGAGAAAAAAAAAAAAAAGGAAAAAAAGAGGGACTTGTGCGCGGGGTGTGTCAGCCAGGGAGCAAAGTGACCCCAGGACGCGGGCGCACGCAGCAAGGAGGGAAGGAGGGAGGGAGGGAAGGACGGGGCAGCCCCGCCAGAGGCTCCGCGGGGGGAGGCGGAGGAAGGGAGAGAAGGGGAGGGAAGAGAAAGTTGGGAGGAAATAGCCCAGGAAAAGTGACACTCGCGGAGCCCGCCGGAGCGCGGAGGAAATAAAAGCGGCGGCGGGCAGGAAGTGTGAGGAGGAGGAAGGAGAGAAGAAGAAGGAGGAGGAAAAAAACAACAACCAAGCCACCAACCAAACAGAAAAAAGAAGAAACTGCAGCAGCAGCTGCCGCGGCAGAAGAGAAAGCAAAAGCCGGCCGAGGGCTCGGAGCCGCCGGCGCGGCATCCGCGGGGCTGCGCGGCCATGGCCCGGGAGAACGGGGACGGCGGCGGCTCCTGGAAGAAGCAGGCGGAGGACATCAAGAAGATCTTCGAGTTCAAGGAGACGCTGGGGACGTAGGGGGCGGGGTTGGGGCTGCGGGGGCCGGGGGGCTGCGGGCGCTGTCCCTTCCCCCGGGGATGCGCGGGTGGGTCCCTGTCCCGGGGTCCGCATCCCCCTGTGCGGGGCTGCTCCGCGCCCCGCGCATCCCTCCGGGCAAGAACTCGGGGCGACCTGGAAACGCGGGGGGAAATAGAACTGAGGGGCAGGAGCATCGCCCCTCGTCCCCCTTACCCCCCTCAAAAAAAAAGGGTAAAACCCAAAGTATTTTAAAATATTCATAGAGCGAGGAGACGGGGAACGGCTTTTTCTTGATAGTGCAACTGTAAATAAATGCGGTCTGACTTGCGCGCTTCCCCTAAAGCCGATGGCTGCAGCTATTCGCGGACAGACGAGCAGGAATAATCGGAGTGGATTGGATGTGTTTTAGCTACGATGCTTGACTGTTGTTGGGCTTTATTTGTTTTATTTATAGTGGCGGGGCATAAAGATTAGTAAAACGTTAGAGGGTTTGGTGGTTTTTTTTTTCCCGAAGGCTGAGAATAAACACGCACAGATGGTGCAAGTGAGCGGGGTGCAGGCTGATGCTTTTTTGGCTGAGCAAAGAGTTTTATTTTTGCTAAAACTAATTTTTGCATGCATACGGGATATTATAGCGGCGGAGAGCCGGGAGTGCTGAAGGGAGTCAGCGTATGGGCTGTTGTGTGTGTATACATTGTAATTAAGGTTGGGTCGTATTGGGAGTTCCCCTCGTCGCTGTGTCCGCGCTTCTTTAATTGCTACTTTAAGCGTGTCTCCAAACGGAGCGTTGTCAATCCCGAGTAGCGCTTTCCCCACGCTCCGTGCCGCTTCCAAAACACAGTTGAGCAAGTTTTGACGGTAATATTTCAGTTTCTTTCTGCTTCCAAGGGAGGGCTCTCTATAAACAGAGTATTTCTCGTCGATGGGCTGAACAGGCTGCGAGTGAGAATCAGGCTGGTGTTTAATATGGAGGTGGGTCACGCAGCTGAGCCGCGATGAGCTGAGAGCAAAGCCCTCAGAAAAACACTGACTTGGCAAATCAAATTAGTGTCTGTCCAGTGCAGCATCAGAGCCAAGTGTTGTGATGTATTCTCGACACCTTCACCGGGTTTTTGCTGTCAGGATTTCGTGCTGGGAGGGAGACAAGCCCCGCTTGCCGCCGTAGCCGTGCAGTTCTCTCCCTCGGGAGCCAAGTTTCGGTGCGCTGAGGTTCGCTGGGGCAGCAGGATAGTCCTCTGTGGCCCCCTCTGTCACCATCCTGGTCGTTGTGTTGAACCCACCTGCGAGGGTTAATTTGTGCTGCTGAAGAGATCCGGGAAGAATTAATGCCGTGGCCTTGATCTGTATCCCACTGGAGTTAATGGGAGCAGGTGTAGGTCCCATGGAAGGTAGAGCTGGTCGGAGTTAATAGTTATGCGTATTAGCATGGCTGTTGCAAATTAAATTCATTAAATATGGCCAATTAGTGTCTCAAAGTATTAACCATTGTCTGAGCCTCGCGGTTTGGTTAATGAGTCCTTTCTGATGGGAGTGGAAGCAGTGAAGTTTTTAAACTTGACTTAATGGTCAACCAAAAAAGTTTTAGAAAATTAAAATAAGTGGATTGCAAACTTGGGCCTGTATAAAGAAAACAAAGCTTGTTTTCTTTTCCAGACATAGTATTAATGTCTGTATTAATTATCAATGTATGTGCATTTAACAGCCTACACATGGGTTGCCTTCTGGTTGTGCATTCCGGAGCTTCCAAGGGAGGGCTGATAATTAGAAGATTTGAATCTGAGTTTTGGTTCTGTCCTTGGCCGCCCACCAGCACAGCACCTGCAGTTCCAACCAGCTCTGATGGGACTTACCAGGGTGTGAAACTTTAAAAAATTTAGGCCATTGCTGTGAGAATCATTAAAGTGCCTGTTCCATTCCCACTGAAGGCGGTGAAGCTCACTGGCTTGAGCAGCAGATACACAGGGGCCAGGAGTCTAAATGATGGGACACTTCTCAGTTACTGCTAAGAAAGTATTTAAATAGGAATTAAGCAAAAGTATAAATAGCTTTAAAGTATTTGGGCCAAAATGTCTTCCTCTGGCATTATTTAGAAGGGATAAAATCTACTTTGATCCCTCCTGCTCTGTAATGCTGAACTATGTTGGACAGCCATCACTTGATCTCACTGTTTAATAGATTTTTCTCTAGCACGGAGTGTAAAACTTGGCACGTCAGATGAAATGCACTGGATTAGCATAGTGGCTGTATTTTGCAATTCTCTGCCATTCCATTTCAGGATGCCAGCATGCTAAAAGCACTTTTAACAGAAAACCAGCCCTTTTTCATGCAGCAGTCTTAACTGTCTGTGGTAAAATTTGTTAGAGAAAGAAAAGCACTAAACCCCAGAATCGGAGAAGAAAGTGAAAAAGAAACTTTAAAAGCATATTTTATTTCAAGTGCATTGATTTGTGAATGTTAGATCTACGCGTATACTCTATTAATGATTTGTTCTCTGAAAAGAGCCTTTCATCTGAATAAAAGCTCTTCGGCAGATCTTTAACATGGGAGACTTGAAATTACTGGAATTGTTAAAAAGATTCTAAGTTGGTTAATCATTATATCATTTGGGCTTCAAGGAACCTCTAATGAGTACCCAGCTCTCCCTTCCAGGGCTGGTATTAATTATTTAAATGTCCCTGTAAATCATGTCCAGCCACACTGATACTGAAAATGAATTGGATGTCACGTCCAGCTTTAAGAAAGTATCCCTTTTCCACCCAAAAACTGTTTTCCTTTGGTGGCTCAGGGCTGTGGTGTTTGCTCTGCTCTGTGCTGTTGGGCAATAGTGTTTTTCTAAAGAATTACCAGCAATGCAGCGCCGGCTCAGATGTACCCAGACCTGTATTTACCCTGTTCTGTATTTATGCAGATATTAAAGCATGTGCAATCTTAATTTGGGGCTGCAACCTCTCGGGCACCAGAGTGTCAACAAAATATTTTGATAATATATCATTAATATACTTTATATTTTATTACATTGGGCTGTTCCAGTGCATGTAGGACTGCAGTAACACAACAGTGAACCATGCTCCCTATGTACACGTTCACTGAGTTCCCTGTCTTGAAACTGGACTTGTTTGCTACTGAGTCATTGAAAGTGAAATTGCAGATCCTGAAAAAGTAGCTAGGAAGAAATAAATAAAATAAATCAAGGATAAAATAAAATCGTAGCAGTAGGCCAGATCCTCAGCTGATGCTTCCAAGTCAAGACAGGTGTGCTTGAGGAAGGAAAAGGATCTGAATAACTGCTTATCTCTTTAATTTTCCACAAATTAACCTACTGTAGCTCTACTCAATTCCTTATGGAGGAGGAGTTGAGAAAGGGGACTGACGACCTGCCTGAAGAGGGGGATTTCTGCCCCAGCCCTTGAGACATGTGGAGCTTCACGATAGCAGGAACCTGGTAAAAAGATGAGTGATCACAGAAATAGGAAATACAATCTTTTTTCTCCATATTTAAATGAAATCATGTCTAAGGCATTTTAAAACTCAGATTTTGACATCCAAGAAGTAATAAGAAACACCATGTCATCCTCTTGTGAAAGAGAAAAGTCTTCCATCATTTGATCTGCCTGATTAGATCAGCCCTGCGTTTCTAAGGTATCTGTCATTAGGCCTTATTGGCATCAGAGTTGTGATGAAGTTATAATGTTTAGAAAGGCTCAGACTTAGTAACTATGGAAATACTGGTGCTGTCCTTAAAAATGATGTGGTAGATTCCTTAAAGCTTAGTAATGATAACACAGGGAGTTGCATGGATATAGCCATAACATAGTACAAGCTGTGTGGGAAGACAAATACACTTCAGTGAAGTTTCCAGTACTTTCCTAAAATATGATACAGAGAAAACGTACAGGTGGTTCTGTTTTTCTCAGGGGCTCTGCAGTAATTTTTGGTTCATCTATGTCACTTCCATAGTCTTACGCCACTTGATGGGCTCCTGGCACTCTCCATGACTCTTCTACACTCCCATGCGTGCTTGTTCACGCTGTGACATGAAGTCACTCCGCGTCCTCCTCTCACATCTATTTTCTTTCTCACACACCCACATGTGCGCACAGACATCGTCACAAACTCCTTTACGTGCTGTCTGCTGTGTTTTTGTCCTCTCGTGTCCTTCGTGGAACCTTCCCCCACGTGCAGGCTCATGCTGACTCCCACTGGTGAGAGGATGCCGGTGGCAAGGACAGGTCCTGGTGGAGGTGCCCTTGAAGAGGGTGATGTGTAGAGGGGAGGTGCTGGGAGAAACCAGTGGGTTCAAGATCTGTTTGTCTCTGGTCAAAGATCTTCCCTTCGCATCAACTGGGTGCCAGAAGCACCTGTGTTGGGTTCAACACAACAAATCATTCCTGTTGAGCAGTTTAACTTGAGGCATCGTGCGAGTTACTCAATGGTTTTTCCCTTCTGGATTTGGATGTAAAGAAATATGTTGATCCTTGTGCTTCCCCTGGCTCCGTACCTGCAGTGATGATTGAAGAGTTTGTCTGACTTTCCTGTTTCTGATGACATTACCAGCAATTTCTGCCTCTATTTTACGACACCTCATTGAGGCTACAGTGGCTTTGTCAGGCTGTTTTGTATTTTTCTCAGTTCAGTATTTTGCCTTTTTTTTTTTTTTTAAATTATGTTAAAAGAAACATTTCACATTAAAAAAAAAATCTTCAGTGAGAAAATACAGTATACCAAAGGTCTGACGTTAAGGTGCATGTTCATCTTTTCAGGGGGAAGGTTGATGAACCACTGCAGCAAACCATGAAGGCGAGTGGTTCCATCTCCCCTGGGATGATTTTCTAGGAGCTCTGAAAACTCTCAGGCGCCATGCAGGAGTTGCCAGGAGAGAGCCTCTCATCCATGTTTACAGAGGAAGATATTTCATGGTCATTTATGACCTTAAAATCTGTAACTGTGAGAGTCTCACCACCAAACCCACGTGGGGTCAGGGATAGTTTGTGCTAAGAGGTGCAAGGTGCCTACAGCACCTCTCCAGCATCTGTGGGAGGAGTGAAAGCTGAAATCCTGCCATTAATGTTTAACTTAATGGTGCGAAACCACTCAGATGTTTTAGTTTGTACATTCTGTATAGGGTAAGCAGAAAAATACTGTTAGGACTCCTTTAAAGTGACACATTTTGTTTAAAACTCAGTAATCCTGTTTGCAATCCTTAAAAACAGTGCCATGCTTAAAAACAATGAGTCCCTACTATTTGCAGCGTGAATTGTAGTATCTTGTAATGTAAATTGTTGGTCTCCCTTGAACAGTTACAGAAAATAACAGGTTTGAGCGTTCAGCTGGAATTGAAACAGGAAAGAAGGAAAAGAAAGATGGCCAAGTGTTTTAAAGTCTGATGGTGAGGATTGGGGAAAAAAATTGCCAGCCATCTGTGGGAAGGGATTTTTGACATCTCTCCAGGTGTGGTTCATGGGTGCATTTTGGACAGTGCTTGTTTGAGGTGACAGCATAGCGTAAAGGTCAATTTTCTTTCATCATCTAAATTTAAGATTCCAAAACACTCAATAATCAAAAGCCTTCAGGTAAATACATCATTTTGGAGACGCACAGTTGCTGTATTGTCAGCTCACATATGTGCTCATGCTTCCTTCATGAGCCTGTTTTTCTGTGAGTTTTGATGCCTGACCTCTTTTTTTCCCTGCCTCCTCTCTCTCTCTGTGGCTGTTCTCTTTCAAGCACATCTTTGTGCTGTCTGAGTTCCCTGCTGCCAGGGGATACCTGCTCACCTGCCTGCCTGTGCAGCCAAGGAGTCTGTTTGACCAGCAAGGTGACTGGAAGATATTTGGGTTGGGTTGGAAAAGGGTATTTTGTTTTTTTTCCCCCCTGTTTTTTGCGCAGGGCTTAGGAAAATGTGATTTCTGCCTAGGCTAACATGCAGTGTTAGTACTCAGGACCTCAGTATAACTAATATCGAGTCCAGAACTGCTGCTTGTGTGGGTGTGAGCTGAGGGCAAAGCATGCATAAAAATACTGGTAATTTTTGGCAGCCGCAGAGGTAGCTGACACCCAAAAGCTCCCGACAGGCAAAACCCAGAGGGTCTGAAGACCTGGTGGAGAGGTGGTGGGCAGAGCTGAGCCCAAGTCTTTGGAGGCCTGTAGTAATCCTTTAACCAAGAGTCTCTTCTTCCCATCACAGCCACAACACAGTGGGTGTGAGAGCCTTCTTCGCCGCCGCTCCCGCCATCTGGAGCAGCCTGTCTGCTTCCTTCACCCTCCATCTGCTTTCACACAGGAGCTGAAATATCTCTTGATGTATGTTTTCCTCCCTTTTTGTCTCTTTTTCTCTGTACCTCAGTTACTGACCTCAATTATTTTTGTTGTCCTTCACACACAGTTCTCCTGACTACGTGCAGAATATTAGTTGGAGTTATTTAATCCTTTCAAGCATCCAAGGATACAATTAATATTGAATAAAGTTGTATTGTTTTGGTTTTCTTGACAATAATAAGCAACTCATAATGGGATTCTGAATTTATTGCCAGTAATGGTATTCATTTAACCGGTGACTCACAGTTTATGTTCATGATTACTTAATAGGACCTAATTTTCTAGTCATTTTAGAGAGCATGAAAACAAGTTGGAACTAAACAGGTGCTGTTGGTAAACAGGTAATGAGTGAGAAGAGGGATAAAAAATTCCTTGGGGCAGTGATCTGTCATTTTAATTTGGAATTCAAACCACCTTGCATTTCAGTGCTTCTCTGTAAATAATAATTAACAACAATAGCAATAATTTGCAAACATATGTGTGTGATTGGGCTGCTGTTGAATGACAAATGGTTAGCTTAGCAATCAGAATATTTCTCATTTCTCTACTGTTCCTTAAAACCTTTCTATCAAATCTTAACACTGATACAGTTTTTTATTATCTGACTTGGCAGTTCCTGTAATTTTCCTCTGAATGTTGTGCCAATCATTTTTGAAATAGGCAACTATAAATAACAGATTGTTAATAAACTTTTGAAGGCCCTTCACTGATGTTTTCATGTTGAAAACAGTGTATTGAGTTTTATGCCAGAATTACTCACCAAACAGATTGTATGAGGTTAAATTAAAATAATATTCTGTAGCAGAATTTTTTGGCTGACTTAAAAAGCCTTTTTTTTTTTTTTTTTTTTTTTAACACTGGATGTGCTATGGAAAAGCTACTGGGAAGTTCTGTTTTGGATCAGACAACTGAACTCATGGGTGGGGATCTTCTGTAACAATAGATCACTGATTTTGCTTGACCTTTACCTGAGCCATATCATGTCACAGTTAAAACAGCAATAGGTTTGGACAACTGGACTACGTAACATAGTTCTTAAAACACCTTTTTCAATAGGGAAATGGGAAGAAGCACATGAGAGAAAACATACTGGCTTAGATGATTGAGGATTTATTTTTATGTTTGTTTCGATTTTCTTGTATCCCAAACTGGAGATAAACCAAACAGTTTCAGTCTACTTACAGTTCCCAGGAGGAATGAAAAGAAGGTGCTTTTAATGATGCAAATGAACATGATCGTTTACCGTAAGCAGCAACTGTGGCATCTCCACCCTGGACCTTTTCCCTTTGTTCTTCTTCTGCAGTGGACTCCTCTTGTCCTGCTCTCAATGCAGGTCTTCCTAGGAGCTTAAATGTAAAGATTTGCAAAGGCTGAGAAGCCTGTGTGTATTTGAGGGTTGGACACTAGCAAGCGAAATATGAAGGGTCTAAAATACTTGTTTGATTGTTGTTTTTCTTTTTTTCTGTGCCTTTTATTGTCCTCAAATGAGATCAGGCACTGTTGAGGTAGGAATACTGCAAACACCAGAGTAAAAGACTGTTTGTACCCTGGAGAACTTATAGACTAAATAAATAAGACAAAAATGCTTACACTGTTTTGTTAAAAATGAGAAAATGTGTCACTTGAGCTGAGCCTAAATCTGAACTCCAGCCTTATCCAGGCGACTGTCCCGCTTCTTTTAGTAGCGGGCACTGTGTCAGCACCAATGTCTTCAATATATATTTATTTATATGTGATTCACCCAGGGTCATCACATATAATTTGTTTTCACTAGTTAAGGGCTGAGGATGCAAAGCACTGTCTGTGTGCTGTTGGTAACAGTGTGGGTGCATTATTGCTGTGTTGTTTCAGCTGCTCGGAGGAATCCAGGTCTGCCCAGAGCTATAAAGAGCTGGAACAGACCAGGCAGTTCTTGGGGTGATGTGGGATCACTCCCAGCAGGATCCCGTCCTCCCATCCCAGCTTCAATAATTTGAAGGACCAGAATTCAACCAGGCGTCCTCAGCTGTGACCCTGCTGCCCCGCTGTGATGGGCAAGGGCTGAAATGAGGGAAACTATTGGATGAAAAACCATGAAAAAAACCAAAATTACATGGAAAACCCAAACAGCACAGAAGGGAGCCGAGGGGGCGAGGAGAGCGCTTAGAGTATTTGCAGCCACGTGGAAAACTCCTCTGGAGAAGGCACAGGTTGCTAATCAAATTCAGCCATAGTTGAGAGAAACTGCTGGAGCATCCTCGAATGATCCTTCACTGTTGTATTGGGTTGGCTGGGAGATTTCCTCCCACCACTCACTTGTGTCTTCTGCTGCCTCTCAGCGTGAGGGGATCAGCGCAACGTGCCCAGCCGTGCAGGCTCTGCAGTGTTTTGGGGACTCCAGCCATAGCAGAGTGCTTGGTGTGCGCTGTCAAGGGCACAACCATGAGCGCATTAAACTTGTTTCGTGCTCCCTGCCCTGTTTTCAGGCATAACACCTGAACAAATTCAAAGGTTTTGTCTTTGGCACTTTTTGTAGCTGGGACCTGAGATATCTTAAAGACTATCTAAAGCTCTGGGATCAGCATCAGTCTCTCACCTCTGCTTGTTGCCATAGGGGTGTAATTAATTTGTTCGAGAGATGCAATATTTTTTGAGGTGAAAATCTGACAGTGTTAAGCTTTTCCATGGGCTGATGATGAACATCATAAAAACACCATGTCCTCTGAGTGCAGGCCATGATGTTTTAAGACACCTTCTCTAGCATAATTGCATAGCAACCTGAATATTGCAAAGCAAACAAGCTCTGCCTCCCGACATAACCTGCTCCCAAATGTGAAAAAAACCACCACAAACCAGAACAAACCCTCTTATCTGCTTTAGGGAGAGATGCAGCTGGTTAGTCAAGTCACTTGATACACCATGAGAAGATGCTGAGATAAAAACTTTTATGGAGCAGAAAAATGGTGTCACTCCTTTGGGCCTAATGACCCAGGCACTGGAGCATGAGAGCAATAACTTAGAAGGAGGGGAAATGTCTCATGTCACAGGTTTGACTTAGGGCTTTTTTAAGAAGCAGAAGGCTATATATTTAAACATTGGAGAATGTACCAAGAAACACGCTGAGGAAAAACAGGGTTCTCAAAAGCACACGGACATAGGACATACGGGTCCTGCAGGCTGCAGGGAGACTTCTGCTCTTGGGCATGTTAAGGTGTATCTGGAGTAGTTTTACTGACTGGTCTTCCTGTCCATAGCCATGCAATTTATGTCATAGATGTAAATCTTGTGCTCTTAAGAGAGAGACCCTGAAAAGAAACTCTCACAGAGCTTTGTAGGCAAGCCCATTGAATGAGCATCTCTGTATTTTTAATGGAAATCTTGTATTTTTAATGGAAAGCAGTGAATGTGATTCAGGGATTCCTGAGGGACAGCTGAGATGATTTGTAGTCAGAAAAATGTGTGCCCTTCTTGCACTGCAGAAAGGAAACGTAATGAGTGCTAAAGCTGACAACATGCTCGTTCTGCAGGTAAGTGGAGCTGCTCAGGGTGGGGGGAAGACAAAAGGAGAGGTCTGGGGCAAAGCAGAGCAATGGGATTCAGCTGTAGCTAAATGCCAAGGACTCCTCTAAATTGGGTGCTTTTAGCTTAATTGGCTCTAGAGACTGCTGTGTCCCCCTCCTTGTTGGTGAGCTGCAAAGCTTCATGGCTGTGGGTCCTCTGGACAGGACACCTTGTGCTCTGCACCAGGGAACACTTCCATCATTTTCAGTCAGTGATCACCCAAATGAGCAGCAGCTTCAGTGCCAGTGTTTGCCCTGGAGGTGGTGTGGTGGTGTGATGTCTTTATGTTTCATTGCCCTGGAGTTGTGAGGAAGGTGGAGGAGCCCTTTATATACTTGTAAGTATAGTGTCTATGTACATATTTATATTAAAAAATATAAAATGTATATATGCCCACACATTAAAAGTAGTATTTATGTAGTGATATATAGTGCTAGTTTCTTGCCACACAGCATGTTGTTTGGCTTCATTAATAAATGCATAGAGAATGACTTGTGCCATTTGGTGAAAGCTGCTTAAGAGCGCTGTGAACACTGTTAATTCATTTTGTAGTTTGAATTTCTCTTGATAATTGGGTTGCATTCAGGGAAAGTTAAGAGAGTCATGCCTGCCTGTATCATCTAAGCTTCATTGTCCCTAATAAAGGGTCTAACCCAAAATTCAGCAAGAGGATATGCCCAGCAGTGAGGAGGATGCCAAGTGGCTTTAGCAGATTTCTAGATGCCTTTGTCTGTGCACTGACTTCTTGAGAGGTGTTTTTCTGTTGTGTCTTTCCATCTACTGAGGTAAGACCTGAGTTCAGCCAGTGACTTTGTTTTTACTCTTGCTCACCATTCATTTGCTCTCAGTGATGAAAGTGGGAGAGTGACTTTTTCCCTACCTGTCATCCCAACTCCTGTCAGCAGGAGTGGCTTTGGTAGTGCTGAAATACGCAGTGGTTGACCTTGCTCAGTTTGTGACTGGAGACCATGGGAAACTCTCAGAGGGTCTTGGCTCTCTGATGCCCCAGGTCCCCTGCGGCCCTTTGCCTCCATTTCTGTGGCATTCCTGGTAGGTCCTCTGGAACATGGTAAGGAAAATGCTCACTTTGCCTGAGATTTAAACTGAAACTGTGTGGTGCCCCTGTGCTCAATTAGCTAATGAGGGTGAACCCAGACAAATGAGAAGTAACAGCAGAATGGCCCTTCCCTCTCCTCCTGTCCTCCATCTCCATGTTACCTCTGCTACACAGAATCCCTGCTTTTTATCCCCTGTGTGAAATCCTGGACGAATTCCTTGGTAGGGTGCAGTGCCAGGGTGACATCCTGCAGATGTGCACAGCTGGGAGAACACAAAGCATTTTCCTTTGGGTCAGTTGAGGGCTTTGTTTAAGTAATGCACCTCTTGGGTGGGGAAATGAAGGTGGTGCAGAGCAGATGAAGTATGTTTGAACTTTTTTTGGGTGAAAACTTGACAGCAGCAAGAGGAGGGTGAATTAACTAACATCGTGCTTGATGTTTGGAGGTGTGTATCAAGTAGCCTGTGAGGGCTTCTCCTCCAAAATGGGGTGGTTGAAGTATCTTCACGGTCCACATTTGCCTGCAGGGCGATGGCAGCTGCTTGTTGCCTTCTGCTGCTGTGCAGCTGTGGCTTGCAAAGTTGTGCTGATTAAGAACCCACCTTGGTAATGTCGTTGTGGTAGCGAGTACATTAATTTCTGCAGTCAAATCCCTTTGCTGCTAATATTTAAGTAACACCCCTAGAGACATGACAGGGCTTAGGTATTTTGGTGCTTTAACACCAAGGCAAAATATGAAAGGTAGGGAGATTGATAGTAAAAGTACTAAAAAACCCAACAAACTAGGTGCCTGTAAAATGTCTTCCTAAGTGTCTCGTTGTGTGTTGGCTTTGTATTCTGAGTAGATCTTCCTGAAGCCAGGCTGTAGCACACAAAAGCACACCAGCTCTGTTTCTCTTTTTATTTTCTCTTAAATGATCTGTAGCATCTCGAAGTTACTGTAAAATTCTGCCTTTGATGTGCACAGCATGGAGGTTTTTCCTTTGGGAGTCAGGAAAAGCCCATCCTGCTCAGCAGCAGCCGCAATAGCAGCACTTTATGCTCCTTACGCTCAGGTTTCAATCGTCTATATAAAGTCACAAGGCTGTGAAGGAACAGGTTGCAATTCCAGAGGAGAAGAGGAAGGGGTTGAACACATCCCACAGGGTGGTTCACGTCTTCTGTCAGCCCAGTTGCTTTCAGGGGTGTGCTGTGAATTTATTTAATGCAACGATACAAGTTAAAAATAGTTCTCCAAAGAGGAGGTGGGGAAAGGGTAAAAGTATGAAGTACGAGAAGTTGTATTTCTTTTTATTCCACAGACACTATAAATCAACAGGGAAGTCAGTTGCAGGGTTATTCCCCCCCCGCCTTCTATCTTATGTTGTTAAAAAATCATCAGCCACCACACTGGAATGGTTTGCAAGAGCCACTTCTCCAGGAAAAATTTCTGTCCAAGAACAATAAAAAGTTAGTAGATGCCAGGTTGAATTTGTGTGTCAGTGGTTACTGAATTCAGCTTAAGAGCTGTAAATGGAACCAATCATCATTTCTTAATGAGATATTTGAGAACAAAGAATCACAATGCTTGAATAATATGTCACATTTCTATCATGCTGCTTAAGCAATTATTCAGTTTGTTCAATGGTTTGACAGGTAACACGACAAAAATCAATTTACAAAGCAGATGAAATGTAAATATGCAGTGCTTNGAATGTCATTCTTAAAGCCTTATGTTTTTTATCCTTTCAATCCCTACCCATTCATCTGGTTTCAGTGGTACTGCTTGGATGAAGTGCTGCATGGCCCACAGTGACATTATTCACCAGATCATTGGTCTTTAATCCATCTCTGGTCTAATGAGACTGTCGTCTGGGCCTCAGTAAAAATGAATGATGCGTTGCTCTGGTGTACAGTGTGAGTATGTTTTTCACTTAGTGCAAAGGCTGCTTTTTCCAGGGTCCTTAAGGCAACCCGTCCCTCAGCCCTTATTAACACTTAATGTAAGTATTTCTGAATATTTCATTCATTTGGGAGCTAATGTAGAAGAAACTTGGTGTGAATTCCCTAGGAGCTAAATAACAACTGTTGTACACCAAGCTGATACCATCCTCTATTTTAATACCAGAGCTTTCATCGTATTGCAGCAGACTGGGATGGTCCTGTCCCAGTTTGTGGCAGTGGGTTTCTGCAGCAAACCACTAATTAAAAACAATTTATAGTGACAATCACAGTGGACACTAAATGCCATCTTCTGCAGCAGGTGGTCAGTGGTCTTCCCTTTCCTTCCCTAAATGGGTTTCCCATACTTCAAATGAAGCTGTGGCACAGGAGAGAACATTTTTCCCCCCTCCCCATGAAATGTTTCCACCTCTCATCTTCTGTGTGGAGAACATCCAGATGAAGGATTTTTCTTCCCTGCACAAATAACTCTGGGATTCCCTCAGTCCATTTGTGTTTTATATAGTCTACAAGGTGCCGTGGATGTACCTGGCTGCATTTCTCGTTGTGCCTCTTGTATATCACTGGGCTCTCAGAGATGTCATAACAACTTTTAGGGAGCTGTGAACACTTTTTATTTCAGACAGGGTTCCAAGAAACATTTTAAATATACAAGAGGAATGTATTATGGAAGAGAGTATTATTTCTTAACTTATCACTGCCATATGACTCTTAGTACTATAATTTTTGAGCAAATCACAGTTCTTACAGTATCTGTGATACTGAAAACTCGTATGCTTATATTTTTGCTACATTTATGCATGGCATATGGACTTCTGGTATCTGGTTACTCAGTGTCTGCTCAACATCTTGTATTTTGTGGTGACTTTTGAAGAAACTGAATATGTATGGTGTTTCCTTATCTGTTATTGGTGTTGCTGTAGCGTTTATCTCGTGGTTTGTTGGCTAACTGTCAGATATTTAATGGCTTCATTAAGAAACAGATGTACAGGTCTACACTTTGTTTTTGTAGCTGCACTTTTGACATATTGTAAATGTCCTTAATTGATTTTGTTCAGGATAATACCATCTGCTGGCATCTGTTTCTGCTGTGGCTCTTGCTGAATACTTGGTCTAGAAGGACAAATTACAGAGTGTCAGCAAGGTATTATGTTAATTTTTTTCCTGAAGTAAATTAGAGCATTTTGAACATTGGATGACCATATATCTACATAATTTAATATCTAGATTAATACAGTTTATACCAGAAATTGTATTTCAGACAAGAATTGAGCCCTCTGTCTATGTTGGTCTCTCTTAATATATTGTTGGCATATCTGTAAAAATATTAGAACTTGCAGAGAGGGAGAAAAGGAGTCTTTGGGTTTATATTTGGTTCCCCCTTGATCATGGAGGGATGTGGAATAAACTTTTAGATCTTCTTGAAGCCTTTTCACAAAAGTCTGCCTAACAGTCAAAATATGTCATTTTTAAACATCACTTACTGTATCTGTAAGGCTGATGGTTTTCTTGTCAGCTTTTAATATAGGTAAGTGTGTTATGATACGAAGATTTTAGTGACAAAAGCAATACTGGACATGCACTAGATGAGAATTCTGCTGAGGATTCAACTAGGAAAATGTGTGCTGTCTCCTCAAAGTCCAGAGCAAAATTCTCCTTCCTGTGAAGCTCGCTGTCCTGTTGGATTTAGCTCTCCATATTCCACTCAGTCCTTTTTTTCTAGGTAGAATCAGTATTTATGGTAGATTTTATTGCAGTTTCTGTGCCTGTGTCTGAACTGTGAAATGCAATAGAAATTCCCTTTCCTGGCACACCCTGTCTCTGGTGCAGGCAAGCATCAAGAAGTATATTGGTCTGGATTTCTCTGTAGTGACCTAACTATGCTCCCAGTAAAAGTAGTGAGGCGTGGCCTCTGATGTCAATGAGACAGCATTTATCTAGTTTTGAGATGCTTATGAAACCGTTACTTCTCTCCACACCACTCACATGCAGTGGTGACAGGGAGGAGAAGTGGGGTCAGGCAGGGAAATGAGAGCCCTCCAAGTACTGCTGGAGACAGGGAGATGGGTGTGCTCAGCGTTTCAGTAAGGGTGGGTCACTGGCCTGAAATGCTTGTCTCAGCAGGGCTGGGTCGTCCTCAAGTTGCATTTGTATTTGTGGTGCTTCCTATGGGCAGGATTCAGGTGAAAACTCATGGAGAGCCTTCCTGGCCATGCACATGTGTTAAAGTAATGGCAAAAGTACAAGTTCTCCTTTTACTTTGCCAGTCACTTTCTGTGACCCAGTGTCCTTGCAGCTGCTGTTCTCCTGCTGTTGATATCCCCAGTGTTGGTACTTCCATACCGGTACCCACTCTGACTTTGTAAAGTCATGACCTTTGGAGGAGGTATGGGCTAATGGCAGAGACATTTATTGTGTTGAACATCACTGGATAATAATTTGGAAGACTTGGGTTTTGTTTCTGACTTTTCTATGACCTTGGGGAAGTTGCAGCACCTCCCTGGCCTGGTTTCCCCATCTGTCAAGCGGTCCCCGACCTACTTTGTAACTCACTTTGAGATCTAACTAATTAAAGCTTGCTATGTGAGATGTGCAGAAAGCACTGTGCAAGGTGTTGTTTTTGTCATGGTAATGTGGTAAGAATCTCCCCCGTTGTAGCCAAGTAAGTTGGGAACTCAGCTGCAATGCTCGTGTTTTGCAGATGATGCTTTGTGTGGAATGTGAAACCAGAACCTGCTCCCTTTCCTAAAAATACCAGTCACTCCAAAAAGAGGTGGACAGCCCCACCTCAGGAACACTAGATATGGGACAAGAGAGTAAACCCAACTGAAATGCGGTTTGTTTTCTGAAATTATTGCCATCTTTCAGTGTGTTGGGAATCCCTGCAAGGCAGAAAGACCTTCCAGATATGTCTCTGAGCTCTCAGCACCAGCTGGCTGACGAGTTTTCTGGTATAGGTTTGTCAGTGGATGGACATTAGGGAGGCAACTGTATGAAACCGTAAAGCTGGGAGGCAGTTTTCCTCTCCTATGCAATCCAGGTTATAAGTGGGAGTCAGAAAAGAGCTTTTAATGATGTTTTAACATCACACTGTCAACAGAGTGGGATTTGCGGAGCAGTGGATAAGGATTTGTGCTGCCCTGAAGAGCCCTCCAGTGATAAGACAGCGTGGTCTTCCATCGAAGATGCATCTGTAGCACTAGTGACGTTAATGATATTTTTAATATGTACCAGTGTTTGTGGCTCTTGAAAATCAGTTTGGTAACTGAAGTCCGCAGAGAAGTAGCTGCGGTGCCCCTGAAGCCATAAGCTTTTTGAAACACCTTCAAAAAGCTGTCAAAGCAATTGGGGGAATGTTCTCATTTCCATGTCTTCATGGGGAAAAAGTGGTACCTGTGAGATGCAAGAATAATAGAGTTGTGTTTCTAGCCACTGCAGCCTTACTGTTTTAAAAAGCCTTTTTGTAGGCAGAGTGCATTCAGGGTTTTTTTTCTGATTCTGGAAAAAAGTAAAATTCATGCATAAATTGGCAAGCAGGCTTTCATTTAAACTGCATGATTTAGATCTGCTGGTGAAGGCTGCTGCTGTAGAGCATTTGGCATTCATCAGGAAAAAATCTCCAAGTCTAAACAGTTTTATTATGCAAAGTTATATAGTTGGAAGGTAAAACACTCTGTCTTTTTCCACTTTGAAGAGCAGGGCCAGCTAATGGATGGCCCATCAAATGTCTCGTGAACGTGCAGGGAAGGTGAATAGCTGTAGGTCTCACTCTTCAACCTATGGCTGCTCTAAGCAAGGAGCCCTGAGGGAAGAGGGTGCTTAGCTGGAGTGTGGATAGGAGAGCACCTGTGCTCAGGGAAATATGTGGGAATTCTCAATCAACACTGGAGTTTTCATGAATTAGGGTCCTGGTATTTGCATATTACATTGAGATTTTATTAGCTCAGCTTTATACATCTCACAAGATGCTTCTACTGACAAATTGCATTTTCACGTGGGTGGAGCTTTTCCTGAAGTGAATTTTCCTTAGTGAGTTAGGGAAGCTCATAGTTCACTGAAACACTTATTAAAGCCTTGCCCTGTTTAGTATGTGGTTACTTTGCTTATTCATACTGCTGTGTGTGCTTATCCTCAAGCACATTCTAAAGTCCTATTAGAGGTGTGAAGTCAGAGGGACTTCAGCAAAATACAGAGACCTTAATGTCTTTTTTGCGAGGCATGGCCTGCTGAAAGGTGACCAAGAAGGGCTCTTCTGAATGACTGCCCTCTGTATTTCTGTACATGTCTACATGATGCAATGGACCAGGTTTGCTAATCCCACCCAAGAGCTCATCACAGCTGCCATAAAAGCTCCCAGTGGGAATTCCTGGCCCTTGGTGTTCTTCACCCACCCAGCACCAACCACAGCGAGCACGAATTAGAGCCCTGCTAAGCTGTTTGGTACAACATCACCAGAGAAGTTTCTTGGCAGGGTGAGAGGGAAAAACCTATTTAGCTTAGTACACTGTTGATGTGCCATAAAAACTGCAATAAAGGAGCACCAACCTTCATGAAATGCCCTTTGAATTGCAGTAAGAAGACTCAGTATAGTAATAGGTTCCTATTTATTCAGGCAAACCTTTAAAATTCTGAGTGCTCAGAAAAGCAACTTTCTCCATCACGGACAGAGGAATGGTTTTGGTTTTTGTTTTGGATAGCTTTAGTTTTTTTCTGGGAAGAGGACTGTTGCAGAAAGAATAACATAAGGCAGTAAGTTGGGCCTTGAACAAAACCCAGTTTCTTGCATGTAATTTGGGTTTATTCTCTTCTGAGGCTGTTCTTTAGGAGAACAGTATAAAACTTGGCAGCTTTTCAGAGTCTTGAGGGAATACAAGAGAGGACACATTATCACTTCACCTTGTGCATTGCAGGATCTGCAGGGATTGTGAGAAGTACTGCTGTTTCCCAGAATTATTGGTTCTTTCAACAGCAGTAAAGAGACTGGGTGGGATTCACTGCACCTGCATTTGCCCAAATTTGTGATGTCCCAAATGATCCTGAAACAGCCACATGGAGCTGGCAGGAATGACACTGGATGGGCAGGAGATGGGCACCCTGTGGAGCTGAGAGCTGGGTGTGTATGTAGAATAGCAGAGAGGATCTTAAATGGCATTATATGGCCTTCAGGAATGTAGGAGGAAGGTCTGGAGCATCTCTGGACAGTGATATTTGAGTCCTGAGATGATGGAAAAGCAGAATCCTACATAATGGAAGGGGCTAGAGGAAACACTTCCTCATCTGAACCCAGTCCAAGACTGACACAGACCAAGAGCTGTTGCACCAGTGTAGGAGGTCCTACCTACTGGTTTGAGAAGGACTGAGCTGTTTGTAATATTAACACTGCCGTAAGAGGTTTTTCTTGAGGGTTCATGGTCTTACAGGTGGGAGTAAGCATTTAATAGCTCTGGTGTTCAGTTATGGTTGATTAATTGATCTGAAATAAGGCCAAAGGTACCTCAAACTGGGTTAATTTGATGAACAGCCAGCTTGAAAATGTAGGTATGTGACTTGCCTGTGTTCACCTGTGAGACAGCTGGTTGTGTTTCATGTTCCTGGTGGTGCAGCCCACAGCTGGGACTATTGCTGGGCAATTAAATTCAGGGCAGTTTAGCTTGTGCATCCCAGGGATGGGATGGGTTTAGCAGCTTCTTCTTTCTTGGTTGGATCCAGTCCTTTTACTGCATGTAGAATCTTCCATTAAATAATGTTGTCAAAAGTCAGTGTTATTTTGCTTGAATCCAAGTTTATTTTCTTCTTCTGTTGCTTCATTTGCCAGATTTTTCAACTATTTCTGGAAACTTAAAACTACCTTTGTCAGTCTTCTGAGGCTGGTGGTGCCATTGTTCTCTCTCCCTGGTTTTGGCACAAATAAGATGTTCTTTTAATATTGGTCACTTACAAATAAGCTCTTGGGGGAAAAAGAAAAGGTAAAACCACACACATCCCCACTTGCAACACTTGGGCTGTTTTTTTCTGAAAAACTTCCATTGTGATAATTTCATGCTTTGTGAGAATTTTCAGGGTTTGTAACCCTGGTGGGGAACACGAGTGATTTGCTGTTTCTGCTCTGCAAAAGCAGCATCCACAGTAATTAAACATTAACTACCTTTGCTTGAAAATAGCTGTCATCGTTTCTCTTTGCAGTGGTGAGATTTTTGTGTGTGTGGGGGTACTGATTATAAGCTTTCAAAGCACTTGCCTGCTCTTTATCTCAGGTGGTATTTACACTGAAAGGTGATTTGAATCCTGCAATTGTAAGTCAGCGTGGCCACTCTGCTTGAAATTACTTCTGGGTCATTACGCAGAAAAACCAGGATTCTTTTTTCCTTCAGTTTAAGGAAGAGCCCGTTTTCTGCCTTCAGATGGTGAGGTCAGCAAGAGCAGAGACCCAGCTGGCCGAGCACAACTTCAGCTGGGAGGTTCTTTGGGGAAATGTGGGTTGTGGGTGGGGAATGGAAACTCCAGCTGGGCTTTCTTCAGCCCCATATTCCCTGCACCTTCCTCCAACTGGCAAAATCTCCCCCCCTCTGTGGTGAGTGAATGGTCAAACACAGGAGCAGTGGCTGGTTTTGGTTGCCCATTGGCCTTGAGGTTGTGTTGTTGTTGCCCTTCCTTTGCGTGAATCCTTGCTCCACCAGGGTTGTGCTGTGTGGGGTTTGTGGGTGGTTGGGGGCCAGAGGGTGAGAACGCACAAGAATTGGAAAAACAAACCTCAAACCCCCGAATTCCAGCCAAATAAAACCAGAGAGGGTGGGAGAATGGGGAGGGTATGAGTCACAGCTGGAGGGGCTGCGTTTAAAATGCTTCTTAGGTGGCTTTAGAGGAAAATCACTGTGCAGAATGGTTTTGATTTCTAAAAAAAATAAAAAATAAAATTAAATGGGGAGAAAAGAGGAAAAATAAATTAAAAAAAAAAATAAAAGAAAGACATTTGACCGTTCTTGGATGACACAAAAGTGAGAAGCACTGATCAGCATCCTCATTTCCAGGACTGTCTGTCTTTAGATGGTTTCCAGGGTTGGCCAGTGTCCAGCTGGCATTGGGCATGGCCCAAAGATCTCCTGTCTGTCTCTGAAATGCTGTGTAAGCAAAAACTCCTCACTTTAGAGCTCAGTCCGCCCCTTGAACAAGAAAAAAATACCAATTCTGTAAGACTAGAGGAGAGGTTTTGCTGTAACAACAGTGTCTGAACCTTGTAGCAGAGGTTGTGGCCATGGATTCATGGCTCCTTCTCTCCACAGTCCAAAGTTGCCACCCCTCTGGGGGAGGTTCAATTCCCATAATGCAGGGCTGGGCAGCAGGGACAGCTCAATCCTGTCTCTCTTTAAGCAGTAGCAGCTGAATCAAAGGAATGAAGCTGTTTTCCAGACACAGCAGTAACTGCTGAGCACTTTCCATACATTCTTCTCCCTCGTCCGGGTAGGAAAATTTCCTTTTGCTCTGGGAAACTTGCACCATGAGAGTGTCAGACTGCCTATCCTGGGGAATTTGTGACAGCTGAGTCCAGGGAAAATGCTGTTGTGTGAAACTGCTGAAGCTTCTGTAACATTTAATGGGGCAGACTTGGAGACACAAACTGTTTTTGCAGAGATGATGGGATTGGAGTCTGCAAAATCCAGCCTGCTCCTGAGCCTCCTGAAGTTTAGAGCAATGTGGGAAGAGGACGGGATCTACAGATGCCTCCCCAGTGTCAGTCTTTAAAGAAATGCTAATGGAGTGATTTCCACTGTCCCTCAGTGTTTGCCTCTTGCCGTACTTTGTAATTCTTCCCCGCGCAGCCGTGCTGGGCTGTCGTGGGTTCTGTGCTCTGTGTCTCCCCTGGAGCAGGGGCAGTCCCGGGGAAGGCAATCACTCCGTGCAGCCAGAAGGTTGGGATTTTTAACCTGACTGGCAACAGCAGGGATTGAATTACCTTCTTTTTTTTTTTTTTGTTCAGTAGCCAGCTGAGATAGAACAGACATTAGGTGGATTCAGATGGTTTCCACTTTAAAATCTTTCTTCAAAAAATCCATCTTATTGGGTATGAATTAAGAAGCTGTGACATAGACTGTTCCCATGTTTTCAGTGATCCTAGCATGAGCTGTCCTGCAAAAGGAGAAGCAATAATGGAAATAAAAATTCACTTTACAACCCAATAAATGAGGAGAGATGACCACAGCTCAGAACCACTCTGACCTGTCCCTGGAAGGCCCTGGACACACCAAATATAATGAGTTCAAGCAGTGCTATTTCCATTTGGGACGTCTGTGCACGCACAGTCTGCTGTGCTGAGAATATCCACTGCACCTGGGACGTGATGGATTTACTGCACTTGCCTGGAGCTGGGGTTTCATGTGCTGGATGAAATTGTACATTGGTTTTTTTGTGTTTTTTTTTTATGGATGCATGTGAGTTGCATACATGGAGTTCATACTGACCAGGGCTCCTGAGGTTTTGGATGTCCCAGAATCCTTGCACAAATTGTCAGCTCTCGCTTCTTGCACGGAGATAAAATTTCCAGGCTGAAAAGATCTCTGTGGGGAACCTTGCGAGGGAAATAACTTAAAACTGGAGCAGTGATCAATGAATTTGGGCAGGATGGATATTTTTTGTTCAGTTTTGGTGTGGATAAAAATTGGTTTTGAAGTGAAATATTTCACCTGGTTTGTTAAATCTTTTTTAAAAACCCTTTTGAATGCTGCAGACGAAAGTGTTTTTTGAAAAGAGAGAATTTGGCAGGTTTTGTGTTTTTTTTTTTTTTTTTTTATTTTCAAATTTTGGGTCTTTTTTCCTGAGCCAAAACTAGTTATTAGGGCTTCCAAACTGTTTGGGCTACTGAATGTCATATTCATGAGTGTGTTTTTTACTCTACAACCATCTTGAATTTAAGTTTTTTTCCAATCTGATAGCTGAGGATAAAGAACTTTGAAATCCACTTTAACATGTCCTGTGCAAGTGGTGTCTGCTGTTGTTCACTGCTTGGAGGGGTTTTGCAGGAGAGCTGCTCGCAATTTGTGTTAAATTTCCATTTCCAGGTAACTTGCAGAGGGTCGATAGATGACTGGCAGATCTTTTGAATAATAAAGAGAATAACCAGGCAGAAATTATGTCAGCACTGTGCTTGCAGCAGCTGGCTGTGACCACCTGTAATCCCTCCTATAGATGCACATGTTACCATTAATAAATAATATGCATTGGCCAGACCTACGGGCCAACTCTCCCAGTTCCTCTTGGCCATGGAACAGCAGGAATCGGGAGTCTGGCCTTTGCCCATGTCTTCAGCTAATCCATTGCCCTGCTCTTTCATCCTGGGTGTTCAGAGATCTGCTTTTGCATGTCATATTCCCCCCTCTTAAGGTTTTTAGGTGATTTAGAGTCTGAGAGATGTTCATCCACATGCTGGCTGAGAAGTGTCTCCCACCTCTGTCCGCTCGCTCTGTGGGTCAACTGCAGAACTTACCTGCAGCAATGGGAATACAGATGAGTCACAGGGATGGTCTCCCATCCCGAGAAGTTGTCCAAGACCAGCTTGTCCTGCCTGGCTGCTTGATCTCTTGTGTGTGTGAGCACAGTGCAGAGGGTCTCTGCCCTCTGTGGTTGTGCCACCCTCAGCTGATGCAGAATCAAAGAATGGTTTGGGCTAGAAGGGACCTTAAAGATCATCCAGCCCAACCCCTCTGCCTTGGGTGTGGACACCTTCCACTAGACCAGGTTACTCCAAGACCATCCAACATGCAAAGAGCTGTGAAGGGCTTGAGGGCTTTTGTTCCCCACTCGGTGATGTTTCCTTCACCCAGCGCACCCAGGCTTTACATGAGCATCCCCCAAACTCGCATGATGTGAGTGTTGGTCCTTCCTTGCCAGAGGTCATCGGTGCTGCTGGCTGCACTGGGACAGCCCAGGGCTACCCCCAAAATTCCCTGTGGAAGAGAATGTGCTTGGGATTCAGCCTGAGGCTTGTGAGAGCTAAAGATAAAAGCGCCAAAGTTCACAGTGGAAAAAGGACCTCTTGCATGACTAAGGGCTGTCTGCTGCCCATAGTTTCCTACCAGGATAACCGGAGGGTGGGCTAATCCAGGGCAGAGATGGGTGGGAATGTAGGAACCAGAGCTGGGACCATGACATCACTGTATTTTCTTTCCTGGTGTTGCTTAGAGCATGTGGCTATGTTTATCTGAAAGCCTCATCCTCGCCTATGTAACTTGAGCTCAAGTTTTAGGGATTTAGCATGTTTTGGAAACCACATATTAAGAATACAATTTGTCTGTGTAATCTTCTCCTATTTTTGTGGGACACAGGCAAAAATGTCAGCCCAGGAGCTTTATGTTGAGGGAATAATTCCAATTAATCTAACTATCTGTAAATCCTGGTGGAAGGTCCTTTTTTATCAGCAATGCAGAAATCCCAATTTAGAGAGTTTGCCCTTACACTTTTAAAGTTCCAGACCTGCATGGCTCCCAAGGAATTTTAATCTCCTGTTTGACTCAGAGGGGATTTTGTGAGCCTAAAAGTCTCTGCTCAGTCTTCAAGGCACATGTTGGGGTCTCAGCTGCTCCCTGTGCTGAAGCATGTCTTTGTTAAAGATGGAGTTGCAAATGAGCAAGGAGATAATAATGGGATGTTGAATTTAAGAGCTGGCTGGGAAACACTTCTGAGGAGCTCTGGGAGCCATGCCCCACCACTTTGCTGCTGCATTGAATGACAAATTCTTCTCTGGGTTGCACAGACATAACTTTGGCTGGTTTCTGAAAAACAGGCATCTGATCTCACTGCAGCTTATTGACTTTAATGGAGTTTATTCTTTTAATTTTTACAGCGGTGTAAGTGAGAGCAGAACTTGGCCAGGAGCCACGATAGTGCTGCATTGGCAAACTGAGTGAAATGTGCAGAAGCAAACCCACCACGGGGCAGGTACAGGTTTTGGGATACCCAACCCCTCCTTTGTGAGTCCAGGTTTCTTGTTTCTCAGAATGGCTGGAAGGGAGCCATCCCTCCCCAGCACAGACTCTGTGTGCAAGGCCACGTGTAGGAATGAAGAGACCAGGGCCTTATTCCCAAATCCCGTTCCTGGTTTCATACCAGCCCTTTCCCCATCCTGAGTCGTGCCTGGGGAGTTGATAAGATACGCTGCGTTGTCGAGCGCTTCTTGACAAGACCCATGCTTGTTGTACATAGGACGATAAAAACCAAGCAAGCAGCAATGGGCAGAGCTGTTGTTCCCCTGCAGAAGGCCAGCATGTGACCGCTGGCTCGTGGTGACATGTTCCAACTCCATCAGCAGAGGCACAGCTGGGCTTTCACAAGAGCAGTAGCTGTGGTCCACGGCAAGAAAAGACTTTCTCCCTGACCCCTCCTCCTGAATTTCTCCCTTTAAACACAGATTAGGGGATTAAACACCTAATAAAGTATGAAGTTTTGTTTGTTGCCCTAGTAGGAAGTTAAATATGCATGCATGAGCAATGAAAGGGAGGGAAAGGTGAGGACCTGACCATGCACATAATTTCCTAATGATTTCTGTTGCTATTTATGTATTTATTCCATTGCCACTGCAACTTCAGTGGCATTGTCTCTCCACTTTCCTTGTTGCTGACAGCAGCATCCATCAGATGCGGTTGAGTGAGGCAAGAAAGCTGATGTGCAGGGTATGATCCCTACCCACCATGCCTTATTGCAGGCCCTTTTTGATTTCTTACGCTTCAAAGCCTGGCATAAGCCCTGAATGTGACCTTTAAAATGCATTCAAAAGATGTTTAATCATTAGCTGTAACTCTGCTTACTCTTGTTATCTGTACAAATGCCCACTAATATCATATAGTACTATCATTTTGTATGTATATTTAATTATCTCTTGCTTTATACTTGGCCCGATGAGTTTTAATCCAGCAGATGCTATTAGCTGATCAATGGTTTTGACTTGGATGTGGTCTCCCTCTGTTACTGCAAATACAATGTGTTTATACTCCCCGAACATATTGCAATCCACACACCCATGTATGACACGGATGTGCTTTTTGGGTGCACAGCAAGGGGAGGCACCAGTAAGAGTGGGCTTAGACTGCTCTCTGGGCTGTGTTTAACTGGCAGCCTTGCACTTGGAAGAGATTTCCTTTATTTGGCAGTCTTTGCTCTTTCGTCCTGTTCCAATTTGTTTTCAACACAGCCTGAATGTAATTGAATGGCTTCTTTTATTTCGATGCAAAAAAATGTCTGGTTTACATGCCTCCTGAGGATTAGGCAGTGAATTAAAAGCAAGTGGTTTTAGAGAATCACAAATAATGCTTTAACCTCCCTCCCCACTGAAACCAATGAATGATTCTCTAAAATAAACAGATTTTCTTTTGTATATGTTGGGCTGGATAAGACAAGAGTCTTCCCCCCGGCTGGCCCCCTCCAGCCCATGGCTGGACCCCAGTGGCATGTGAAAGTTCTGGTGTGTTTACCAGTAGCAGAGTTCATCCTCCCTGGTGAAGGGGAGCTGCTGGATTACTTCACGCACGGGTCGCCTCGTCATCTGGGGCGGTTTTATCTTAAGTTTCATAAAGAGTTTAGAACAGAAGTGTTCCTCCCTGGCTCTTTGACTATTTTTAGTTAATCTCTGTGACTTCCCTACAGCTCTGTTCCCCTTAATGCAGCTTATACTAATAGGCAGAGACAGTCACTGGGGACGTTAATGACTTATCTGTTGAGGTCTGTCACTTGCTGGTGACTTACGTAGTCAGGTTGTTGTTTTTCTCTCTGGAGTGCTTCAAGAATCCTTATCTGAGCCTCTCTCTCTCGTCTCATTGGGATTGCAGTGCAGATTTTAGTTGCAGGTGCACTTCAGGAAGCACAGAGGTTTCTGCACAGTTTGATAGTGTTTCTTTACTTCCTCACGCATGCTTTGTAGAGCCACTTGTTGGAGCAGAATTAAAAAAAACTTCCTCCTCTGATATCCGAGGACTCTGTTGGGAGAGAACCAAGCATGTCTTGTATCTTGAGGGTTTAAGTCGAAATGGATTATATGATGGGTGACAAAAATACTGTGAGGAGGAGAGGTGCTGACAGTTTGGGTGACAAGAGTCTGGTAGCTCCTGTGTTACTGCAGTTCTCTTAAAGGGTCTGTCAACAATGCTCAGACTTCTGGATGATTTTTGTTTAGTCAGGTTTGCCTTTTGCATTTACCACCGCATTGTGCCATTTGGGAGAGCATCTTGGGAAGTGTTGGGATGCTGTAACTCACTCACCCTTAAAACTGCTGGATTTTTTGAATGGATGATGCTGGTCTGGTATTTGTTTGTTTGTTCTAACAAAGAAGTCGGGGTGCCCGTCAGAGAGACTTCATTCATGTTCAGGGGAACTTGGGCACCAGGAAGATGTTGCACAAAATTGTCGTGGGTGAGCAGTCTACTACCTACAGTCTCTGGTTTAGATCTCTGTTGCCACAGTAACTTATGGTCCTGCTGCCCACTTAACGCTGCTTAATTTGATTGCAAAGAGAGGTCTTCAAAGAGAGACTTTCAGCTGTGCCTATGGGTTGAAACCGGGAGACTGTTGATAAGTTTTCCTTGCTACCCCAGTCATCGAGCAGATGCTCAGCCTGAGGTCTGTAACTATGCTGTATTTTACAACTCCATAAACTTCTAGCATGGCCAGGGCTCTGCTCTCTGGCTCTGATACCCACGTGAAGTGGTTCCACCTGTGTTTCAACTATTCTGTGTATTCTATGTAGTCAGTTCAAGTTGTTGATGGATGTCCCTTAGAAATCAGCTACATGATTTGTACTATAACATCAGGCCCATTTTACCTCTTCTGCAGTAGAAAAAGCCCATTGAACTGGTGCGGAATTGATAAAAATGAAGCTGGCACCTCGAAATTCAGAAAATGTAGAATAATATGCCCACCTTAAGTGGTCTTTTTTTCTTGGGTAAGTGGATTAAGTAACAGTAACAGTTTCAAATCTCCCTGACCTTTAGGGAAGTTTGAATATGAATCCAGAAATGGCTTTGAATTAGACAGTAAAGCTCTTGTTGGATCTAAATGTGAATCCAGGTCTAAGCCATGGGACTTTAGTTCTGTACCTGACCATAATGGTCACTAACGAGGTGAAATACTGTAATAATAGAAGAAATACCTGTGTGAGAAACCCCATGTTGTACTTAAAGGGCCAGGGACGTGAACAGGGGATGTTGGTATGACATTTGCTGTAGGAGCCTTGAGGAGCGCAGGATGTTCTGTCACCTCTCAGGTGTCACCTCTTCTCCTTGTGAGTGTCTTCTTGCAATCACAATGCTCTGATAGCAGAGGAGACTTGGAGCTGGGAGAAGCAAGTGCTGGCAGTGGCAGGTGTAGCTGTCAGGTGCAGTGGGAGCTGGTTTGACACACCTGAGAAGAGAGAGGGGCAGATGAATGCCCAGGTGAGTTCCTGCTGGATGCAAGGCAGGAGCAGGTAGTCTGTGCTGGTGTGGGGATTTTGGGGAGCATGGGAGAGATGTTCTGCAGGATAAATACTGGTTGCTGTGTATTCAGGGAAACTGCAGTTGAGGATCTCCATGGTAGCACTTACTTTCAATGACATGGGAGAACCTGGAGAGGAGGGCAAGGATCTGCTCACGGCTCGGTGCATGTTCAGAAAGTCCAGGAGGGCTGCAAAACTGGAGTCAATGGGAAAGACAAATCAGACTGCCTGCAAGAACAGTTGAGTGGCGTGCACACTCTTAGGTGCTGGGGTGAAAACAAAACATATGAATGTTTTTACCTCAATGATGGAAGACTGAAAAAATAGGGGAAACAGAGGGCTTGGTGGCAGCTGACAACCATGGCATGGCAGTGTCATGATTTAACCCCAGCAGCAACCAAGCCCCATGCAGCTGCTCCCTCACTCCCCACCAGTGGGATCAGAGAGAGAACTGGAAGGGTAAAAGCTGGAAAAACCATGGGTTGAGAAAAAGACAATTTAACAGGGAAAGCAAAAGCCATGCACACAAAACAAAGCAAGGAATTAATTCACTGCCTCCCATGGGCAGGCAGATGTTCAGCCATCTCCAGGAGATCAGAGCCCCATCACATGTAATGGTTATTTCAGAAGACAAATGCTGTCACTCCAAAAGTCCCTGCCTTCCTCCTTCTTTCTCCAGCTTTATATATGGAGCATGATGTCACAGGATGTGGAATACCTCTTTGGCCATTTGGGGTCACCAGTCCTGGCTGTATCTCTTCCCAACCTCTCACATACCCCCAACTTCCTCACCAGCGTGGCAGTACAAAAAGCAGAAGGGGCCTTGGCTCTGTGCAAGCAAGTGCTCAGAAGTACCAAAAACTCCATATTATCAAGCCTGTGGGCAGCACAAATCTGAAACATAGCCCCTTAGCAGTCACTGTGAAGAAAATTTTCTCTGCCCCAGAGCAGCCCGGGGACCTGGGGAAAAGCAGGTAATTAGAGGGATGCAGTGTTGCCAAGCTACCAGATTTATAGGAGCACTGGAGTAGGATGTATAGGAGGAGGAGTGACAGTGCAAGTGTAGCATAATACAAAATGCAGTAACGTAGAAGTGTTATGGGAGAAGAGAAGTGCTATAGTATCCTTGTGGGTGGAAATTCCAACTCTAATAATAAGTGTAGTACTAGGATTGTACTACTGGCACACCCCCTCCCCTCCCCCCAGGAAATATTAAGTGAGATTAAAGAAGCTGAAAATTTAGGACAGGTATTAATAGAAGGAGATTTCAACTATCCATACATAGATTGGGTCAGTGCCTCATCGGGATGAGATATAGTGAGAAAGTTTTCAATGGAGTAAGTACACAGTTGCTTCCTAGAACAATTAATCCTAAATCCTGCAGGAAAAGATGCTGTTTTGGATTTAGCCTGAAGTGGTGCCAGGACCTTGTCCAAGAGGCTTTAGTGGGAGAGCTCAGTGGTAGAGAGTACAATGCAATTAGTTTTAGCATTGCAGCAGGAAAAAACAGGGCACGTATTTGTATGCAGACATTTGGTTCCGGGAGAGGGATAAGGTAAATATGAGGGAGATTTTAAAAGGCGCAGTTCAGAAATGCAAGAGACCTGCATGCAGCCTTGAGGCTGTTAATAACAGTGTATTAGAAGCTAAGATAAAATGTGTGCTGCAATTTCAAAAGAGAACTGTTGTCCCCCAAATTACCTGCAGACTTAGGAGGAAAATTAAATAGCATATCATGGGAAATGGTTGGCATCTGAGAAATGGAAACAGAGTTCAAATGAAGAGAATGAGAAAAGGCTGTAAAATCTGGCAGGTCAAGTGTAAACAGCAAATTTGGTTTGTGGATGAAGCCAAGCTCCTTTGAGTAGTCAGATACTACAGGGATAGTGAGGAACTCCAGACAGACCACATAAAAATGACTGAGTGTCAAAAAGGGGATATATGAGCTTCGGTGTAGATAAATTTAAGGTAATCCATCTGGGGGAAATGAAACCATGCCTTCGTGATGCTGAACTCCAGAACTGGGAGTTACATCTTGGGGGAGAGATCTTGGAGTCACGGGTGGCAGTCATTGGGGGTCACCTGCCAGGTGTGCAGTGACGTTCAAATAAACAAACCAACCACCCTGTGTGTGGTCAGGGAGGGTGCAGAGAACAAGGTGCGGGTGTTTTACTGCTGCTCTAGGAAGGCTTGGTGTAGTACCTGTGCCAGGGGGATGCTGTGTGCAGTTCAGGACAGAGGCAGGGAAGGTCCAGAGCAGCTAAAATCACTGAAAGGAAGGAGCAACTCCTTATGAGAAGAGGCTTCATGAGCTGCATCTTCAACCACAAAGCAGAATGAGAGGGCAGGTGGGGGGTATGTTGGAATCAGCAGGTGGCTGAATTAATATACAATTATTTTAATACAACTGCAAAGAAAGTATCCAGCTGAAAGAAAGAAAAAGTAATCCAGCTAAAATGAAGTATTTTTTGTACTTGGCATGTAGTGAAACTGGGTATCAGCAGCTTCGAAAGGGAATTAGACCAATTCTTTGGCAACAGGTCTGTGGTACTGGGAGTACAGGAGTATTGCTGGTAATGTCCCTTAAATAAGAAACATGGGTACTGGAAGAGTGGAAGAGATGGATGGTAGAGATGAGGCTCACCTGCTATCACTGAAGTGCACCTCTGCTGGGGACAGTCCTGGGCTGGATGGACCACTGATCAATCCCACTGTCCATGCTGTTGACAGGGATGCTAAACAATGCTCTCCCGATCTGATCCCTGAGGAACACCACTCACCACTGGTCTCTACTTGGACATTAAGCCATTGACCACAACTCTCTGGCTGTGTCCATCCAGCCAATTCCTTATATCCACTGAGTGATCCATCCATCAAATCTGTATCTCTCCTGTTTAGAGACAAAGATGTGCAGGCCAACGTCATATGCTTTGTACAGGTCAAGGCAGATGATGTCTGTTGCTCTTCCTTTTTCCACCACTGATGCAACCCCATTGTAGAAGGCCACCAGTTTTGTCAGGCATCTGACAACTACTAAAAGTTGGCAGCTGTTGATGCTTTGCAGCATAATTTACCTTCTCATCAGCTTTACTTTACACAATGATCTCATGCAAATTAAAACACTGCTGCCCTGATTTCCCTAAAGGAAAGCAAGGAGATGAGATGGAGCTGGTTGGAGAAAGTCTGTGAAAAGAGCCCTATTAATCAGTACAAGAAGGACAGGACATCTAGGGTAGTGTGGAGGTAAATGCTCCAGTTTTTGTGTGGATAGTCTGTGGAAATAGAGTAAGAAAGAAGTTCATAGGAAGGGAGTCTGAGAGCCCTGGTGTGGAGCTGAGTGAGGGAAAGCAAGAGGTGTGCATTATGGGAGTAATCCTTTTACACTTGTAGAAGCCAGTATGGTGTGTGTTTAGGGCCATTCACTTCCACAGTGGTCTATAGTGTATATATATGGTGTGTGGGGGGCATTTGCTGATTCCTTAATAAATCAGCGTTTCGGTACTTAGTGTTCTGGAGGCTCCTAAAACAAACTATTTTAATGCTTAGTAAAATCTGAAGAGCAAATACATGAATCCTGTGTAATGCTGAAGCCATTAGAAGTCTGCCCACCTCCAAAACTAATTTTAATATGGTTAGGAAAGCAATTTCCTGATGAGAAAGCTCTTAATAGAGTGTGTTAATAGCGAATAGCATGGAGAGGATCACAGGCTCTGGTGCAGCTTAGCAACCATGCAGGGAAGCCAAAGGAGACCAGTGTTAGGAAGGGTTATTCTCAGTGGCTGGGATGGGGATAGTGTTTCAAGATGACCATGATCAAGCAATGGAAGAGACCTCTTTGGTTTGCTGTTTAGCTGGTGGATGGCCTTTAGCTGGTGGATGGCCTCAGTGGTTTCTTACCATGTAGGGCGGAAGATCGTATCTCCTGGCCATTGCTGGTGTGATGTTGGGCTCAGCTTGGAGGCCCTTGGCCGAGAGAAAGAAAAGCTGTGGGTATGGATGCATTGTGGTCTGTTACAGTGTGCTGAAATGTGTTTCCAGGCAAGAGACGTCTAATTTCCCCCATGTTTGTCCTTTCAATCAGAGGACTTGGAGTCTACCAAGCCAAGCGGCCAGGACTGGAAAGCCTCCAGGAAACTCAGCGTTTTCCCTTGGCTTCTCCTGTTGTTTTTAGTTTCCTTCTCTAGGTTTGCAGTCATTTTTATTGGCAACCCTCACTCCTTGCGAGGGTGAAGTGCTGAGGTTGGGGTTAACCTTAGAATCTGTTGAAGTCCAAATTTGATGTTCTCATCTCCACCAAGGGGGTGGAAAGCCTCGTAACTCCCTGTAACCTGTGTGGTGTGGCTGACCTCAAAGTCCAGGTCTGTGGTATCTGGCTGCCTGCAGACCTTTGTCTGTCTGTTTTTCAGTGGAAGCCCTCCTGTAAGAGTCAGCTTGCTTAAAATAAAATAATGAGTCATTCAAGCATGGAATTTCTTTCTGCTTTCCCTTAGGATCAGGTTGTTGCATAAGCAGACTGAACAACTTTCCTGGGTGAGGGTCTGGTTTGCTCTGGCATCTCTTCTTAATTTTTTAAATTTTTTTATTGCCTTTTATTTTGGCTTTTCTGAGCTGTCCTGAGAAGTGCAGACTGAAATACAGCTCCCATGGGGGCAGAGGGGATTCCCTGCCTGCTGCTGGTGGCTCCTGCATGGACCCATCCTCCCTACACACCACGGAGCAGTGATGCTATGCTGTGGTTTGCCCCATGCAGCCTCTGTGAGCTGTGCATGGGTGAGCCCTGTGGTGGGTGCCTCTCACCCCACAATGGAGATCACAGGAGGATCCTGCTCTCTGGGATGTGTCACGGTGTCTCTTCTTTGGGAAGCAGTCCCACAAATGAGAGTTTGAAGACTGCAGCACGCACTGAATCTAGGACGTGTGTCTGGCTCTGGTGTGGAGATGGAGGCTGGCTTGCTTTCCTCCATAGGGATAATGTCCTCTGCTCATCCCTGGAGTGTTCCCATGCAAAGCCCCCACCCCATCTGCAGGGGCATCCCCCCTGGCTCTGTGGAGAGCTGTAGGCTCTGCCTCAAAAGCAGGGTTGCAGCAAACACTGTAACCCCTCGTCTTCCAACCATGTCCTAATCATGAAGAAGGATTGTCACCCTCCAGAAAGCAATGTGTCACAGTATCTATTTATACAGAGTCTTCCATTGTGGATACTTCTTACTCATCCAAAACCACTTTTGGAGGCAGTTCTGTCATTACATGTCAAGCCCAGATTTTGGTTGACTTGGAAGCTCCACCGTGAATTAATTTGGATGCACTGAGAGAAGGTCTCATGGGGACTGAAGATTTTACTCGAGCGGGAAGCACCAACATGAATCCATAGGATTTATACTCTGTGGGAAATACAGCAAATCTCAGTTTCTTCATGCCTCAGTACTCAGACTGTAAAATAAAGTGTTACCTCCGGCCCCGGTGTGGGGGGTAGGGGACTGTTTAAATAATTGGTAGGCTCTTAAAAGTACAGAGGAACTACATGTAGTGACACAGAATTGGAAATGTGGTTACAGAACCTAGAATTATATCTGATGGCTACACTTGTCCTGGACTATAGACAAGACTCACTTTGCGTGGCACAGAAATTGTCCTGCTCATCTCTAGGCTGTGGCAAGAGACATAAATAACTTCCATTTTCTAATGGGAGAATGAGGATGGTTTAATTGGCCATATTATAATGACCCAAACTTGGTTCCCCCAAGACAGAAGAGGTTGGTACCAGCCTGTGTAACAATCCCTTTTTCTGTGGAGCTCAGCAGATTTGCACTAAACCAGAGTCTTAAAATATGCTTTCAGTAGAGAAAGTGTTAGGAATCTTGGAAGAAAATTATTCTCTGCCTTTTTTGGAAAAAGAAATTCATCTGTGCTGTTCTGTGCAACACAAGTTGTGCTGTACCAAGCCTGAGCTTTGCTCAGCAGTGCTGGGGCTGGTGCTCCCCCCAAGCCCTGGAGTCTATGGTGGGAGATGGGCACACAGAAAAGTCCTGGAGTCTCCATTGCTCATATGAGGTGTTGCTGACTATTGCCCTTGCTGAATCACAACACTTCTGGCAGACCTTCACCTGAAAGTAGTTGATAAGCTTTGGTCTCTGAGGATGGATGTATTTCACTAGTGAGAAAATAACAGTATTTCCCAAGGTGGGAGGATCTCCAGGAACCCCTCTGCCAGTTCATATGAGGTGGGTTTTAACTCCCTCTCCAACTTGGCCTTGGCCCCCACAGATGAGATTTCTTTGCTGAACCCATTAAAAGCCAGATTAAGATCTCTTGTAGAGGTCATTTAGCAGTGAGAGAACTCTAAGGAATACTTGTTTTCCTCTCAATCCTCAAAACAATCTGAGGAATGCATTTGGAGTCTGTTTCTGAACTTAACCCTCTCATCCCCAGGAAAAGTAGTGTGTGTGCTGCCCTTGTGCCTGGCGTGGGGTGAACTGGACCCCAGTGCTGACCTCCCAAGCCGTGTAGGTTTCCTGGAGCACACAGAAGGGTTTGTGTTGTGTGGGGGGGCTATGCCATGATGGAGGGGTGACTGGATGGATGTGCAGTTACATGAATTGGCATCAGCTGTTCTGTGAACAAGCACAGGGGTGACTCAGGGGCAGACACTGCACTGTCAGGGATTGACAGGCTGGGGCAAAGCTGCCAGCCTGGTGTGTTGGGTCTCCTTGGATGCCCCTTCATCTGCCATGGATGCTGGGCGTGCCGGCTTCTCCCACATCGAGGCATTAGGGAGCACTGAGGTTTGGTCCTGAGCCTCTGGGGCTGCAAACAAGTCAACCAGTGAGTCAGCATTAGGTGGAAATCCAATACTGTGTGTGCAGGCTGTCGAAATACAAAAGAGCTGAGAGGAAAATGAGCCGTGTCTCTCTCTATGGTGCCCGTAGGAGATGAGATCATGTTTAGATGTAATGATAAAGGATGGACTAGATGTGGAACTCAGCTGTGAGCCCTGTTGAGCTTAGGAACCAGTCCAGAAGCCTGGAGTAAAGTACTTTGGACCACTGAGAAAGATTCTGCTGGTGAGACTCCCCTCTGTCAAGAAAAAGAAAAACAGAAGAGAATGTGTTAACTGGGACCGAGTGCATTCTTTATGGCAATCCTCAGTATTCAGACTCATGCCTCCAAAACTGCAAGATCTAAAAAGAGAAGTAAAAAAATTATTAATTTGTAATCTTCAAATCAACTTTTGAGGTTATGAAATTTAGATTTCCGTGCTTTATTTTTTTCTTTTCAGTGGTGGTCAGAAGCTTATTTGAAAAAAAAAAAAAAAGAAAAGATGACAGCATCCAGTCTTACTTTCCCCCACCCCATTTAGAAAGGTTTGCTGGATGGCTCGTTCCAGGAGCCAGGGCATTTGGAAAAGGACCAGGAATCACAGGAGTGGGCAGCGCTGGCGCTGCCTCAAATCCTCTGCTAATAAACACTTTGACTGAAGCCAGATGGTCAAAGTGCATTTTTATAACATTTTATGTGGATTAATGATTCCAATAAACATTTTTCTCATTTGTATACATTCAGGGCAGCATTTGCACGAAGTCTAAGAAAACTCAGCAAGCTTTCTCTGGCCTTTTTGGTGCTGCACTCGAAGGCTGACTTTGTCTGATCTGTCTCAATATCTTTTCATATTTGCCATTTGTATGAGCCACAAGACTGCAGTGAGACAGCGGTTGCTGATCCCTGAGGGGTCTGTTTTTCCCTTGATGTGCCTGTAACTCCTTTCATCATAATAAGAGTTATTTGTACGTGCAATGGGGATTAGTTAATGACCTGCAATGCACAGTCTGCTGGGCCACAGCTGTCTGGGGATGACTGCTCTGGGAAGTGCTGTGGTGATTCCTGGAGTGATTTACAGATGTGTCTTCATTAAAGGTTCGGTGCATGGTGAAAATAAGTACCACTGCCCTCTTTCCTGATGGAAAAAGTGATTGTTGCCTGTTTGGTGGGTAAATAATGGGAGCTGCTGCGAAGTAGAATCATAGAATTGATTGGGTTGGAAAAGACCTCAGAGATCATCAAGTCCAACCCTCGGTCGAACTCCAGTCAGTTTACTAGATCATGGCACTCAGTGCCACGTCCAATCTCAGTTTAAAAACCCCCAGGGATGGTGAATCTACCACCTCTCTGGGGAGACCATTCCAATGCCTGATTACTCTCTCTGTAAAGAATTTTTTTCTAATATCCAACTTAAATTTCCCCTGGCAGAGCTGAAGCCCGTGCCCCCTTGTCCTATTGCTGAGTGCCTGGAAGAAGAGACCAACCCCCACCTGGCTATAACCTCCCTTCAGGTAGTTCTAGAGAGTGAGGAGGTCCCCTCTGAGCCTCCTCTTCTCCAGACTAAACACCCCCAGCTCCCTCAGCCTCTCCCCATAGCACTTGTGTTCTGGTCCCTTCACCAGCCTTCTTGCTCTTCTCTGGACCTGCTCCAGCCCCTCAATATCTTTCCTGAACTGAGGGGCCCAGAACTGAACACAACACTCCAGGTGTGGCCTCACCAAGGCAGAGTGCAGGGGAAGGATCACTGCCCTGCTCCTGCTGGCCACGCTATTTTTGATCCAGGCCAGGATCCCATTGGCCTTCTTGGCCACCTGGGCACACTGTTGGCTCATGTTGAGCTTCCTGTCACTCAGTCCCCCCAGGTCCCTTTGTGCCTGGCTGCTCTCCAGTAAGTGATTTATTGTATGTACAGTTATGGTGCTGTGATTCAATAAGTTGCCTCTCCTCAGCCACACTCTTGGAGAGGCCATCGATGTCCTCTTAAACAGGGAAATGAGCTTAGCCTGAGAGGAGAGGTGACTGAGGTGACACAGGTGAGGTTACGTGCGCACGCGTTTCCCACGACTTTGCTCCTGAGGCTGGTTGTAACATGAGTGTTTCTAAGCCTCTGGTGTCGGATTTGGGAATGGGGCTGGAGGTGTCCTCAGGTTCGTGAGGCCGAGGTTGAGGCCTGTGCACACCCCCCACCTTTCCTAAAGCTGTCAGAAACAGTCAGAGCAGTTATGGAGGGGAGAGCACGGCAGCGTGAAGGCTTTGCCAAGCCCTCAGTTTGTCAAGGAGTTTTCCTGGTTGTCGTGCAGTGTTTGAGGTGATGTCTATACCTGTGATCACCATGTTGTGTGCTCTGGTTTTCCATCAGGTCGATGTGAAGCCCTGATCCCAAGGCCTACCCCGAGGGCCATGTGTAGTGTCTGGGGATGACTCATACAGCTGCTGTATAGCACATCTGCTCCTGGCCAGATGTAAAATTAAACACAAGCCTTTGGTGTTATCTTGACCTAGACTAGTGTTGCTATTTTGGGGTTTTATGTCAGAGGCACAAAAAACCTGGAAATCACTGATGGAAAAGACCTATGAGATCATCCCTTCCACCCACAGGATTGTTCCCTGCAAAATATTCTCCATCGTTTTGTCCAAAGCAGTTAAAATTCACTCAAGTGAGAGGGATCCTAATGCTTCCCCAGGGGGACTCTTACATCTTCCAGCATGCCAGAGAGGACTCATTCATCCCCAGCATACAGTCCAAAGTTGATTTTGCTTGGTTTAAACCTGCCTGTCCAAGTTCAGGTTCCCAAGACTGTTCCTGCTCTTCCTGCTGTTCATACCCAGCATGGCACAAGAGGGAGGGGAACACAGGCTGTTAAGCCACCTGTAATGGGATGAGTTTTCAATCAACCCTCAGGTAATTGCCCAGGGGCTCTGCCACAAGGGTAATGTAGGATAGCAAGCCTCGTATTCCAGGGCTGCATCTTTACCATGTCTGTGAAGCACAAACCTTCCACAGGGCATTTTTTGTTTCGTTGAAATGTCTCACTTGCTGCTTCGTGGGGTGTACAAGCCTGGACTGATAGCCTAGTTGTGTTCCTATCAAAGGCAGAATTCCCACTGAATAGGAGCAGGCGGTGATAGGTACCTGATGGACAAGAGCTGGATTAGACCTGCTCAGTGTGTCCATGTGCTCAGGCTCCTGGGCAGGGGTGCTGGAGACACCACTTCTATCAAACCTTGAGTTTAAGATGTTGCAGACTACTAACAACCTCTGCTAACAAACAGCGGAACATCATCGAGACGTCTATTTTTAATACAAAATGCAGTTGAAAAAGAGAGGAAAAAAAAAAAGGAGGCCCCCACATAACAGATTTTACAGATAAGTTGGAAGAGAAAATAATCCCTGTTTGCAGGGCAGGGACTGTGTGTGCCAGCTCCCCTCTTCGGCCCCACCTTGCCCCATCCCACCCTCACATCCCCTGGGAGTGGAAATGGAAACCTCTGCGCTGAGCTCTGGCAGTACAAGCGGATACCAGGGAAAGTTTTTGCCAGTACTTAGCAGGAGCCAGCTCCTGCTCCACTGCAGCAGTTAAACACATCAGTGCTCTGAGCCTCTACAGCCCTCCTGGCTCCGACTGAATAGGTGTTTGTGGGTTTGTTTTTTGGTTTTTTTTTGCAGGAGGGCAATTTTCTTCCGGAGCTTCTGAGCACTCATCTGTGAAACATGAAATTGCCTGACCCCGGAGCTCATGCCTCGATTGGTGAGATCCATAAACTTGCAGAGAACAATATTTCCCTTTTATACACGGAGGAGTCTTCAGACTGCAATCACTCAGCCAGACAGCAATTTTCAGCTGTCTTTCCTTTATGTTTCCAATGGGATTTGAACGTCTTTGGAAAGTGTAAATTTACAGCCAAGGGTCACAAAATGATACCTTGCTCTGTGATCTTCCCTGGGCAAGCTTTATGTAGAGACCACAGTTGCCACCTCTGAGGAGCTACAGTGGATGAACAGCTGGTCTGCAGGACCCATCCAAGATGCCTGGGAGGGTTCCAGGCTGCACGCAAGGGATGTTGCAGATCATTCAGTGCCATAGCCTGTGCGCAGACTGAGGGGATATTTTATCTAATAGCAGGTCCCAGGTAAACTGAGACCCCAGAGCTTTGCAGGGCTGGGGCAGCCCCTCTGACATTAGAGGATGCTGATGCACAAGTGTTGGGAGGGAGGAAAAGGTCCTTGTATCCATGGAGAACTCGGATTCATTTTGAGCATGTGCTGGGGGACAGAGGTGCAGAGTGAAAAGTGTCTTTCAGAAACTTCCCTCTTGCTCTTCCTGTGCTTCTAGTATTAGTGATACCTGTTTGTCCAGCCTCCAGTCCCCAGGATTTAACTCCACCTTCCTCCCATCCAGCTGCCTCCTACTAGCAATATTCCCCCGTTGCACTTCCATTAATCCTCTCATATTCATCTAACCTTCTGATGTCTCATTTATTTTTCTCTTGCATTTATTTGCTCTGCATATTCCTCAGGCTAGGGGCTGTCTCTGTAAAGCTTATAGTGAATGTCCAGTAGAATTTAATTTTGTAGCTTTTTCAGAGTCCACAAAAAATGGCAGCTCCCAACCCCATAGGCTGCATTTACAGGTTGCTTTCCCTGTGACTTGAGCCAACTTTTAAAAATAAAATTATCTTCTGTAGCAAAATAATATAAACATCAACTCTCATCAGATTGTGGCTCTATAATAACTGGTAAATATGGGAAAAATATGCAAAAATTCTGTTCTCCATATCAAGCACAGGCACTCGAAGCATGCTGGGTTATTTGTCATCCTCGCCAGGCTCTACGATGCCTGCATCCATTTCTTACCACCCACAAAAGCTGCTTTCAGAGTAACCAGACTGAGTCATTAGTGTCCTTAGCTACAAACTTTGCTCTTTGAGCTTCAAGCTGCTTCTTTGCGTCGTGCTTTTGTGCCGATTCACCGAAGCGTGGATCGGTTGTTTTATTGACACGTCCCTGGGACAGAGGACTGAGTCAAAGGCAGCCTGGGGTTGGGATATCGAACCTTTGGTCTCTGCAGTCACGGCAGGGTGCCCTGGGCTGGCAGGGGACTGCAGCCATCCCAATGATTTCGAGGTCATGACTGTGCTCGTAGCAGTGGGATATCTGTGCTGCAGAAAACTCATGGGAAGGCCATATGGAAGATGCTCTGCTGCTGTCAGCCATGCAGCAGGCCGGCACAGGACCTTTGAAAATGGGACTGGTTCCCTCTCCATGTGCCCTGTGGACAGGCTCATTGCCTATAGGCAGCCTTTTGCGATGGCATTGTAAATTCTGGACCTATTATTTTTGCTTTGCTCCTGGAAAATTTAGAGAAATCGACTCTCAGAGCAAAGCCCTTCCTCATTTCCTGCATTGCGTTAATTTCCACCTAACGGTGGAATCATGAAATGTCTTGAGTTTTATTATAAAATTACTAAACAAGAGGCTGAACCCTTGCTTTGCGTGGAAGCCTCGGGGCAGCCTCAGCTCTGAAGCTTCCCTCCACTTCTGCAATTACTCATTTACGGTAAAGAGTAGAGTATGACACAATGGGCTCATCAACACATGGCTGTTAATTAGTGGCAGCGCAGTAGTCTCAGCTGGTGCTTTGCTCTGGCAGAGGAGATGGTCAGTCACAGGGAAAAGGGAAAGTTTGCAGTGTGAAGTTCTTGAGAGCCAGTGGCCTGTAGAGATGATTAATAATAATAACACACCACTTCCAGTTGGCAGGAGAGGCTCTTCAGCATCGGTCCGTAAGTGCCAAGAGCTGAACAATCAGGAGTTTTGCACATTGTGTGGGTGTAAAATCAAGATGTGGCTCTGGTGTGTGAAAGAGGCAGGAGGGTTATCAGAACAAATTCCATCTTCTTTCTTCAAACCTATCTTTCTTTAAATGATCCAGCCAAAACTGTATCGTTTAAAGGGGATATATTTAATTAAGGTTGCAGGCATGGATTGGGCACCGGAAGATTTTAGTTTTATTACTATTTCTCCTAGTGATTCCTCACATTCTGAAAAGTATGGATGTTCATCATCTCTATTTCCATGCCAATAAAATGGGGATCACAGCATCGCTTATCTCACAGCAGCATTAGGAGCCTGAATGAATTAATACCTCCAAAGCACTCTGATGGTAGGTGCAAAGCCTTTTCATAAGAGCTAGAAAACAGTTTTGTGTGGTGAATGCTGAGGTTAAAAAGATGTGAAGCCAATTGAGTTTCCAAGTGCTGTGGGCCTTGGTACAGCACCAGGCACTGTGGGTTCGGGTCTCCTTGATGCTGAGTGGTCAATCAGGATTAGACTCTTCCATGCTTTTTCTGAAACCAGTGGGGCTACGTGCATAATAATACAATGCTGCTCAAAAATGATGGTAGACACAGGTTCTGTGAAAGGTTTTTTTTTATCCTAGACATCTTGTAAGACAAAAATAATTCTCCAGCCTTTACGAACAGGAACTCTTTTCCTGGGAGAACCTCTTACTTGCTGATTGGGAGCTTTTTACCCTGCAAAAAAATAGCAATCTCTCTAGGAGTTCTGGAGTTCAGCACAGTGTTAGCACTGCAGCAAAAGCTCTTTTGCTGTTTGAAAGTTAGAGTTCTTCACTGGGCCCACGTGTTTGTGATGACTAATTTCCCACTCTTATCTAAGAGTTACTTAATCTAAGAGTTCCCAGAGGGATAAATGGAACAGGAATGAGGGTGTCAGTTTGCAGCTGTCAAGGTGAAAAGAGAGAAAATACCCACATATTGCACCGGCCGGGCTCTTAAAAAATGTTCTGGCTTTTCCAGGAAAGATAAGGGTCTCTCTGTAGTGGCAAAGTTTCCATGCAGCGCTGTACGTGCTGCAGAAGTTGAAAAAATGGTCATACACGCTGCTTTTTGGGGATGGTCTCCAGCTCATGGCCCTGCTGATTCATCCCACTAGTACTGCTTGGTCTTAGTGACACAGACATCTCCTGCCAGCCTCGGTTTCCTCTGAGAAATGGCAGTAAAGCACATGCCTATATGCTTTGGGCTGGTGGCAGTCATGAGGAGGTACACAGCACCCCTGAGGTTGTGTGACTGTGGATGTTCAGGGATTTAAGGCAGCAAGTGTGTTTGTGGATATTGGTCTTATCCCCTAAACCCATTTTATCCCCCTTGGGAAGAGCAGGGAACCAAGTGTAAATGCAAACTATTGGTACAAATAACTTGGACTCCCATCCCACTCTGAGGGGGGTGAACCTGCAAAAGGGGATGTTACAGCTCCTTGAGTTTCATGTTAGCTCTGGCCCTACTGTGGTGGCCTGGGAACCCCCAGACACTTAGGATGGGATTCATCAGCCCAAGCATGGGTAGATGCCTACATAAAACTAGTCATCTTGGGTTCCCTTTGGGGAAGGTCAGAGGCAGCAGGTCCTTTGTGGGTGGGATTTTCCACCCTAACAAGGGGCAGTTGGGATGGGTCAAATAGGTGCCTTGTTCTCTGTTATACACTGTGAGCTCAGGGGCTGAGGGAGGAGGACAGGGCTTTGCGTGCAGGAGATGTGTCTGGCATTGGGTCAATGCACTCTTTAGGGCATGGTGGTTGTACTTAAAACTACTTCTCAGCTATCACTTAATCCCACTGTGCACGCTAGCATTTCTTGATGGATATAAATGAATTACCCCCAATTCTGTTGCCAGCTAATGAGTTGCTGAAAGCCCACTCCAGCTGAATCCCCAGGGATTCCTGAATTAACTTTTAAATAAAGCAGAGGAATAGGGTCTGATATCTTGCCTCTCGTTGATCAGGTTAGACGCTGTCTTTGTTTCACTCCCAACTCTTTAAAATGGATTAGGATTGTCAAACTTGTGTTCCTGGGGCGAGTCATGTCGATAACCAGCATTTTTCCATACACAGCTGAAAATTTTAGCTCAAGAACCACAGAGAAAGTGTGGCAGCCTCATTTAAATCTGTAAAGACCCAGCATTAGCTTCAAGACTGCTTGCTGTTACACCACATCTCTGGATGTACTGTTAGAGAATACCTCACGCTGAAAATTTAATTAATCAGAGAACAGTTATCACATTACCAGCCTGACTGAATTATTTTTTTGTGTGAAAAAATGTGTGTTTAAAAGTCTAAATGCTCCTGTTACAATGATTAATTATCTGCAGAAAATTGAAAGCACACAAGAAATTATCGAGAATGAACATTTAGACATCATCTGTCTTCCTAAAAACACTTGTCTGAGTGTATTAAGAAGAATATTATTGCGGCATAGATGTTGACCACTTGGAATATATTTTTCCTGCCTTCTCTTTAAGTTCATTCGTGCTACAATTTTTTTTATTTTTTTTATTTTTTTTTTTTAATGTAGCGTCTAAATGGATTAAAGATTTATTGAGTTTTTAAAACCGGAATGATTCTCTGGAGAAGATTGATTTCCCTGCTGCCTCGGATGCAGTTTTAATTTTTGTGTTGCTTATGAAACAATGAGAAATGCCCTCTGGTGTGATGGGGAGAAGCAGTGGCACGGGGCGCTGGCGGCGTCTGGCGGAGCGCTGGGTCAACAAGGAGTCGCGCCGGGTGTATTGATGAGCTGTGACGGTGTCACGGGGATCTCAGCCTGCAGGAGCAAAACCATTGCCAAAGCCAGGCCTGGTGGAGCACACACACTCAGCCACCCATAAATCCGTGTACTCTCACTCCTTATTAACTGAGGAGCAGGGCTTATTAATTATATATGACTCGATGATGACATGTCTCGTAATAAAAAAAAGGAAGAGGCACATAGAGAAACTTGATAGCTTTGCATTAAGCAAGATGGAGATGGGCCTTTTGCAACCCAGCATGGGGTGGGAATAGTAAAATTTACTCCTGCTCGGAGGATTATACAGACTCAGAGCGTCCTTATGTGTTTTAAGTGGAAATGCAACAATGGATTAGCTCCGTGTCAGTCATTTCCAACAGACTGAAAATTACTGGAGGGCAAAATACAGCATCTGGTTGTTCGTTCTTAGGAAACAATGAAAACCAAAACAAGAAATGGACCGAAGGAATCCCAGGCAAAGGCAAAACTACCAGTTATGTAGATTACAGAGGATGCACAGAGAAATCCCCAAGCTTGTCTGCGATGACCACTTTCCTCGTTGACACAAGGCAGAGCTCACACTTTGGTAAATATTTCCTCCTGACAAAGAGCCAGACCTTGGCAGCAGAGAGCAATAGCAGTTTACACCATCCCTGGACCAGTGTGGAAGGGAGAGCAGGGAGATGGAAACAAGGCCTTGAGAACAGCACCTTTTTTTTTTTTTTAAAGCCAGCCATGCTCTGAGAGCTTGTGTGCCATTGAACTAAACTCTCTGAGCTTTGTAAAACGTCTGTCCACTGAACTCTTTGGCTCATTATGCAGGGCTTGATATCAGGGTCTGAATTAAAGCCATTTATAGTAGCTCTGGAGCAGATCTGGGCTGGTTGGAATGCCTTCAGCAAGGAAGCTGAGTGTTCATGACCAGCCTGGTGAGGCCTGTGCAAATAGCCAAAGAAAATAACAGTGAAATGAAAAATAAAACATCTATTTCTCCTGCTTTGCACATGCAAGAAGTCCTGGGTTCAGCCCTGCATCAATCCTTCTATATGGTCTCAGAGTCAGGGATCTGAGTAATAAGTCTGAGCATGACAAGGTCAAGTGAAATTTATTCTTAGAATGAATATTATCTTTTGTTTTCAAAACATTCTCAAGACTAAGTTAAGGACTTCTGCTGCCCTGGTGTAACTTTCAAACCCAGTGCTCCCCTGGTGTTCTGAATGCCTCCATCCAGCATGCTCAGATATGCTTATATATATGAAAAAATGAAAAGAAGAAAAAAGTGAGTCAGTGTTCAGGCACATTAATGGTCAGACATAAAAGAGCAAGTGAATGTTGTGAAGTAGTCTCACTTTTTTTTCCTACTTGTTAAAAAACTGCATGGATGCCAGTAATAAATAAAAACCATCTGAGCACATTTTGGAATTACCGTGGAGCTTTTCATCAACAGAAAAAGCCTAGCCCTGCTGCTGTAATTACATGATGCATAGTGCAGTTGTCTCACCCTTCTTTCTCCTTATATGAACAACCACCACTCTGCCACACTTGCTGTATTAAAACAACTGATATCTGCAAATAATTACTTGGTGCTAATCACGCTCTTAAAAAATACTCGTTCCAAATCATGATGTCCACGCTGCAAATGAAGATGCATTAGTTGCTGTAGAGCACCACTATAACTTTCATCATGTCCTGCCAACACAGTGAGTCCTGGCATCCCTAATGGGCTGCATGAACTTTCACTGAAAGCCTGAACAGGCTTTAAAGAGATGCTGCCGCTGTTCTGAATTTTGGTGAGTGAAGAAGTCTCTGTAACCACAGGTTGCACTCTCCAAAGCCTTCTTTTCTAAGCAGAGGAGATCTTTTATCTGATTGTATTTTTACAGTTGCCTGGCAGGCAGTCACTGTTTCTTGGTGTTAGTTTCATCATTCACCACCCAGCCATAGATCTCAGAGAAGAAACAGAAAAATAATTCGCTTAAATAGCTGCAAGATCAAAGTTTGCAGGAAAGAAAAAAAGGCTTTTGGAGGAAGATTTGCCCGGATTGCTCCTTGTTTAAGAGATTCGTGCTGTGTTGGGTTTAAGACCAAAAAAAAGGTGCAGCTTCTGGTGTGTGACCACAAGTGCCTGTGTTACCGTGGGTTGGTGACTCGCTGCTGACAGCCCTACGTTGGCTTCAGGATTTATGTGGCTGGTTTCACTTCCCACTGTGGGAGGAGAAGTGAGCACACACATCTGGTTAGTGCAGCTCAGCTGTAGCTCCCCAGGCAGTAAGCCCTTCACTTCTGGGTGTATGTCTGTGCCCCAGTATTGCCAGAGGGAAAACACTGTTTTTGGGCTCCGTGGATGTGTGTGTACCCCTAAAACATGGATTGGCTCAGAGACCACAAGGGTGGTGCAGAGCTGAAGCACATCGTGCACCAGGAGAAGTTAAGACTGGATTTGTTCAGCCTGGAGAATAGATGACTCAAGGAAGACTTTTTTTTCTGTCTATGAGTGCCTAATGGGAGGATGTAAAGAACATGGAGCTCAGCTCTCACCAGAAGTGACAGGACTAGAAGCAACAGGCGTTGCAAGATGGGAAATTCCGTTTAAGGTGTAGGAAAAGCTTTTTTACCATGAATGTGATCAAATGCTGTTGGAAGTTGTCTAGAGCAGCTGGAGCATCTCCACCTTGCCAGTATTCAGAATTTGACCGGATGTGTGCCTGAGGACACATTCTGCTTGGGTGTGCTTTCCTTGGTGGGTTAGACTAGAAAGCTCCGTGCTGCTTCCCAACCAAAATGATTTGGACATGAATAAATATTTATCACTGGTTGGTTCCCCCACCTTGTGCTGTGGGGCTGGGCTCGTGATGTGTTCAGTGCTGTCTGGTTTAGAGTAGATGTGGGTGTCCCAGAGGCAGGTGGGGTGAGGAATGAGCAACTCGAGCCACCATACCTACTATGGGGCAGTACCTGGGGGTCAGAGCCTGGATGGGCTGGGAACAGGTAGAGAAGTCCTGCTCTGACCTGGGGCAGACATTGAGTCCACTGAGGCTGCAGGTGATGGGGTTTTACTGGGTATTCAGCAAGTCCAGTTCTGGCATTTGTTGCTTCCTTGGAAACTTCATATATCTGAAAGATGTTGCGTTTTGTGGCTTACTTTGAGCACTGCCTCTCAAGCCTTGCCCCTGGAGCTGGCGTGCAGCTGCCACCCTGCACACCAGCCAGCTGCTAAATGTCACAGTGTTTTATTGACACCCCATCAGTGGAGCCACGCGGGCTTTCCAGACCCACTGCTGTGCCTGCCAGGACCTTCCAGCTGCTTCCCCAACGCTCCTGCCTGTTTCAGCTGCTCCCAGGCTCCTGCCTGGTTTGGACGCACCTCAGTGCAAACAGAGACGTCAGAGCTTGGCAAAGAGGAGAGATGCAAGCTGAATTAACCCTGATTTTTTAATAAGTTCAGAGCTTTCTGTACCAAAAGCAGAAGTTTCCTCCTTGCTGGGAGGAGGATGCCACTTGTGCGTCCTGCTATGTGGTTGTTAAAATGTGCCCAGGAAAGCAATTTGGAGGCATAATGGGAGAGGCTCTCAATGAAGCCTGAAGCATCTCTTTGGAGTCAGTGTATTGCTAATTTGCTCTCAGAGTAAAGAAATAACCCATGGTTAAAATGGCACTGAAGTAAGCAGATGTTTTCTGGACAGGCTCTTAAAGACCTTCAAAGGCAACTAAGCCTTAGGAAATGAAGTGAACCAGGCTTGCCTGGAAATCAATTTCCACAAGCTGAATTTTCACGTTTTGGAAATGCATATCAGTTCATTTGGGAGCTTAACCATCCACTCATCCTCAGATGAGTGCTCCAAAATAATCGGCACGTATGTTCTTGTCTTCCTGCTTTATGTCTGCTTTTATTTATCTCCCCTTGCTGCTTCATAGCTGCTGTGAGGAGACATTCAGCTAGTGTTTCCAAAAAGCAAAATATTTACCATGATTTTGTTTTGTGGAGTTTTGAAGCTTGCTTCATTTAAAAATCTCAGAACGCAGTGGGGTCACCAAACAGTTAAACCCCCAAAAATTTATTGGGGATCGGAAAGAGATGTGCCTTTAGATTGAGCTTGTGTCTTTTTTTATGATCAACAGGAAAGACTGTGAGGAAAAAAAAAAGGTATTTTGAAAATTTTCCTCCCTTTCCACTGCACCTTTATTTCTTCTCTTTCTTTTTTGGATCTCAAACCCAGACTTGACTGGCTCTCCAAGAGAACGTGTGTCCTGTCCCTCCCACCTGGGCTGTCCTATTCTTGTGCCAGCTGCCTGGCCTGGCATCAGGGTAAGGAAGCTCCAGCACAGCAAGGAACAGTCTCCTGACTTTGGACAGATTTCTTCCTATTGCAAAGGGGTGTTTTTTCACCTTTTCCAATTATTTCACTGTAGCCCTAAAGAGGAGGACCCTTTGCTTCTATTGAGAGGGGGAAAAAGTAGATCAATATTCAGCTTAGTTACTAGTCAAAATGCTACTCAGCAAAACTGATTTGAAGTCCTCAGTCAAGAAGTGCTCAGTTTTCACACAACCCCCATTTCTTCAAGATGCTTTTCTGAACTTACTGGACCCACTTGTTCTCCAGACAGAAAATTGTGCTGAGTTTCCCCAAAATGTGAGAGCCTTTTCGGCGTTTGGTCATGGACAGTTCAATATCCTTCCCAAAACTAAAGGAAAAGAGGTTGTTTGAGCTGCCTGGTGCTGAAGGGAGGCAGAGGTGTTGGATGTGAAGTGGAGCTTGCTAAAGCAATTTGGGTGAGATGTGGCACTCGCCAGCAAAGCTGTGTTAGGAAACCACTCAGGGTTTCTGCGAGGCATTACACATTCCCACTGCTAGGAACTTTGCTGGAGTCAGGCTAGCAAAGTGAAATGCATTTCCAGGTGTAACCCAGCAGATTTCAGTTTAATGGCTGCAGCAGATCTCTGCCTGAGGAGCTGAATGTTGGAGCCTGGGGCTGGAGCTGGGGACAGCAAGTGTTCATCCTAGAGAGGCTTTCTGCACTCTCAAAGGCTGTCTGGAAAAAAAGATAAATGCTGGTTGTACTTTGCTATTGCTGTAATAGGAGGATAAAGAAGGAAAGTGGATGAGAATGAGCCAAAAGCAGAATAGAGAAGGATCAGGGAATAGGGAGGTGTTAATAGTTCTCCCTCTCTTTGGGATGGACGGTGTGAACCCGTTGCCTATAAATCTCATGGTGTCACAGCCCTCTAGTAATAAACTCCATCTCAGCCAGTAAGACAAATGGATCTGAGGAATGTTTTAACACTTCCTTGGCTTCAGGCCAGTGTTTTGGGTGGTTCTGTATTTTCCAGTGTTTCACTGATGAGGCTGGAGGAGATGTCTTCTGTGCAGGCTATGGCCAAATCTCTATCTGCCTTGAGTTAATGAGTGACATGGGATGGGAAAGGTTGGCAGGAAGAGGTGGATCATAGCCAGTTTCTCCTGTTTTTGGTTTGGAAGTGATGGGAGTGGAATGCAGGCCCGTGGCAGAAATTCCTTTTGGGTAGCATGATTTATGACGTGACTCTGATTGACCAGCCAAGATCATCCTCCTGTGACTCTTGTCTAGAGGGATTGGTAGTCAGTATGACACTGACTAGTGCAGGTACTGCTCAACCCTAGGCAAGCATTTGCCAAGGTCTTCACCTTGAATTCACCCTATGGCTTCAGTCAACCTCAGAGAGCTGCCTGGCAAACAGGAAGGCTGGACAGGTAGGAGTCACACAGGGCATGGCTGAAGACCCTACCAGTGACCCATAAAGCTGATGGTTGATCACAGTCCCCACACCCCAACTGTGCCATATCCCTACTCGTTTGAGGTGAAATGGGGTCATTTCTGTGCAGCATGAAGGTCAGTTTGCCTTGGCTGTTATTCAGAGGATTTTGTTGTTCATGGTCGTGTTCGTGATAATCCTGGCACTGGGAGATGTGGGGTCTGCCAGTAGTATTTTATACTGCTGTGCTTGGAATATGGAGTAAAACTACCAGACGCTCAATTCATTCCTAATATTACACTGTGAAGCTTTTTGCTGCTTGTCTCCCTGTGGATGTAATTAGTCATGGGAGCTCTTTTTTAGTTGTAATTACACCATTAAGCATACTTTCACTTCAGCCGCCAAACTGCATGGTTGGACTCCATAATTACACCACTCAGTGACGTTACTTAATTGTACGTAAGAGTCTATGAAGCAAACAATGTATGGCTTGGACTCCCTCTGACTCGGTGCTGCTTTGATGTTCAAAGTGGCTGCTGGGAGTGAAAACTCCACCTTCTGCATCTGGGTGAGTCGAGTTGGAGGAGCTGTTTTCTGTCTAGAAGCACTTCCACTCGGTGTGATCAGCCACTCGTGTTCATAACTAATTGAAGGATTTGTCACTGGACTTGATGTTTTCAAGTTTGTGGAGTTTGTTAGTGGTTTGGTAGCCCTGTAGCTGTTGGGGTTGGTGACCCCCAAAGAAGAGAGGACTTCAGGGTGATCCTGGTGAAGAAATACAAATAGTGTGAAGGAAAAGACCAGGGGTATAACTGCAGTGTGAGAGCATGGCCTTGGGAGGTTGGTGGACCTTTTCATGAGAACTGGACTGACTGGAGAGACATGTGCCAGTCCTCAGCTGTCCTTGACTCCAGTAACAGCAGGATGGATGGCACATCAGCTTAGAAGGGATGGCAACTTCAGAGCATGTCTAAAAGATGTTTTATCCATGGCCTTGGTGCCCTTCTGATCGGATGGTGTCCCTCACCCATGGATGGCACTGTCCCTGATGGTCCCACCAAGGCAGCTGAAGATGGACGAGGGACACGTCCCCACAACAGGAGATGGGTGACACCAGTAAATAGCAGCGGCTGCTGCACACCCAACAAAGAGCGCTTCTCCAGCATTGCTCATCTGGCTCAGGGACATGGAAGGAGGGATAAGGCTGGGATGCAGCCCACTGGGTGTGGCTTTCACCTGCACTATCTCCTCCTGGATTAAAACCTCTTTTCTTACATTTTCAGAGTTTTATAGTTTCGCGATTTGTTTTTACTACCTTTTTTTTTTTTTAAGAAAGAAAGTGAAATTGTGTTTATTGCATTCCTTTAGTTGTAAAAATCAAATGATGAGTCCAGTCTTAGCAAGAAATCAAAACCAAACAACATGAGCCTGGGAGCTGCCCAAGTGGCTCACTTCCTCTGGGTTTCTAAATAAGTACGTGTCCATGAGACATGTTTTTGTTCCCATTTCTTCTATACACAACATCGCGGAAGCTTTAAGTAAAATCTGCCCCTAAATAGGCATCCCTGGGACATGCAGCTGGCAAAACAAAGATCAGGCAACAAAACTGGGCTCGTGTCCTGAACATAATTTATCCTGTTATCTTTTCCCTTTCTCTTTAATCCCTTCTAATTAGTTTTCTTGACACTTTTTTTTTAAGCAATACTGTGCTTGAGCAGTGTCTCCTCCTCACTCTTTTGGGAGGCTGAAGCCATTCCTGTACCAGTTCAGGGTTTCTGGCAGTGCCATGTGAGCGCTGTCCTGGGTAAATGCTCCAGCTGTAGGGATGCCTGGAAGGTTGGACCATCATGGAACTATCAGCCAAGGCGTAAGTTAGTTTGGTGGCTCATCCTGGTTCTCTCCAAATTGCTCTGATACCTTTTTGGGAAACAGTGCAATGAGGGGTGTATTCGGGCTCATGCAATTAAGTTACATGTAGTTCTATGAAAAAGCAAAGCTGGAAGTAAAACTTTGCAATGACAGCATCAGCTCGTTGCATTTCCAGTATCTGTCTGCGTGAGCACTATGAGGACTGTTGAGGAACTTCTAAATTAGTTGACTACATCTCCTTGTAAAACCACCTGATTCCTTTTTCTAAAACACATTACTCTGCATCTAGGCATTGTGTAATCATCTGTGCCTCTCACAGATGAGAAAATAAATGTCTGCTTACACAGGATCACCATTTTATTTGAAAGAGATCTTTCTCCACAGCTGCTATTTCAAGGCCTACATACTTGTATGGAACAGAATATCAGTGTCTTCATAGAATCATACAATCATAGAATTGATTGGGTTGGAAAAGACCTCAGACATCATCAAGTCCAACCCTTGGTCCAACTCCAATCAGTTTACTAGATCATGGCACTCAGCGCCATGTCCAATCTCAGTTTAAAAACCTCCTTCAAAGCATAAGAATACTCTTCTTTGATTTTCAGGAAAATATACTTTGTAGAAATGCTCAGATTTAAAACAGTGGTTTTCTGAAGCCTATTACTTTGTTAGTCTTGTCATGAAATGGTTACGCTGCAAGCCTCACATCTCAGAAAGAAACACACAGTAATGGTCTTTTTATGGGCTGAGGAGACACCAATTCTGAATTTAGGGCCAATCTACTATTATTCATGATAATGTTTTCTCCATCTGCATTTTTATTGTTGGTTTGGTGGCCTCTTTGTTCTCCATCTGATTCTCTGAAATTGCTTGCAGAATAGTAGTTTATTGAAGACTGCTGCACATCTGGCAGCAGTCAAGGAGTTTGGAGATAGAAGTTGATCTCTGCCATCAAATAAAGCATAGACAAGAAGTCTCTTCTCTTCAGAGAAGGAGGTGAAGGACAGAGAAGAGGCTGTGCTACCCCAGCTGGTGCCCTCTGAAGTGCTGGTGTGAAAACTGAGGCCATTTTTAGTGCAGCTTCACTTCAGTCGCTGGAAAGTAATAGACTGGTGGTTCTTTCCTGCTCCTTGGCAGCAGTGCCAGGACATATGTGTGTAATTCATGATTGGGTACTTGGTTGTGCATATGGTGACCCAAGAGTCATGTGAATTCAGTAGTGCCACAGGCAGAAAACTTGGAACTCTGCTGTAAACTACAGCAGCAGTTAGCGAGCTTTTGTCAAAGTTCAAAATGAAAAGTTAGTCTGACAGCTTCAGGATACTCCTTTGCATGATTTTCACTGGAAAGGGGCCTAATGTTATGTGCACTAGCAGCACTGGCCAGCAGATTTCCTACTTAGCAATGTGAGCCTGTGAACATTTTGCCTCTGCTCGTGCCCTCTGCATGGGCTCCACATCGAGCTCACCAGCCAGTTCATGCCCTGGGTCTGCTGCAAAAAATCTTTGCTGGAGTCATGACCGCTGCAATATAGGATTTTCCCAGGATGTGAAAAGCATGGGAATCGTTGCTGCAGTTTATCGGATCTCATCTCCTTCAGAACTAAATGGGAAACTTGATGCTTTGATTGTGCTGCCATTGAGGGTCTCTACAAAGCCGGGCAAGGAGGCAGGTCTGGGAGCAGTGAACTCCCTACATACCCTGCAATTTGGAGAGGAAGAAGGTGACTGCTCTTTTCCAGAAGGAAATAGTTGAGATATAAATTAGATGATTTCTGTACTTTGTGTCTGAATGTACCAAAAGTTCACAGATGAGCTTTGCGTATGACAATGGTTGAAACACCATCCGTAGCTGGTTTGCTCTGTTGGAGAAATATGGACACAAACCCAAAGAACAGCTCTTTTCCTTGGGACAAGCAGAGTTATGAATATGTGGCACGACTCTGGGCTGTGTAAACTCTTAGCTTAGTGAAAAATTTTGCAGAACCGAGAGTGGTGATAGTAAGTGTTGTTCACAAAACCTAGATTGTCTCCTCTAGTGCTGTATCTGCAGGCTCCTCTCTGGAACAACAAAGCCCTTCAGTGGAACCACCAGTTACACAAAATAAAGCAAAAGGAAATTTTAAGTGGGTCTCAGAGGAAGAAGTATTGGTCATATTAAAACTTTTCTCTTGCAGTAAGTTTTGCATCCACGTTGGCTTTTCTTGAGAATGGTGTTCCCCTCTCTAGGGTCCTGAATACCGTCTGTAGATGAGAGTGCAGATGTGAGCCAAGGGCATGGCATGGACAGTTATGGGTCTCAGTTATTAAACTGGATACTGATCTAAGCATCTTTTCCAATAGATGAAAAGATCTTAAGTGTGATCTCTTCCACATCACTTGCCTTTTACTGTATCTCTTTCCGCCCTTTCCCCCCCCCCTCTGCTTATAAATGTGTAATTTCCTGAAAAAAAAATTTCCCCTGCACATTTATTTTTAGAGTTGTGTTTGTTTACCAGAATCTGTCTGAAGCCTGGCTGGATAGCAATTCAATATCCACTCATTGATTTCCTAGCTCTCATTAGCTTAAATACTTACTCAAAGCGGAGGGTAAGGAGATCTTCATCGTTTATTTTAAGAGCATTTGGTTTTAAGATGCCCTTTTGTGATTTGTTGTACCTGAATCAATTTTAAAAAGGGACCATTTATATTCTCACTCTCTTTAATGTTTACTTTCTGGCATGAGTATCTGGTTGTTTCTGTTTTATAGTACTTTGAAACGGAAACTAAGTTAGATATAGAAATTAATGAGCTCACTGATCATTTGCCAAAAAAAACACGACACAGAAGATGCACTGAACAAATTAACCCCAGGATTTCCCTGAGAAATACCCTTCCCTTTACCAGAAGTAACGAACACGGAACAACATAATAAGCTTGTGATTTTGTTTTTGAGGGGATCACTGTGCTTTTTGGAAGGCAGTATGATCTATTGCAGTATTAGTAAACCCTGACTGATCTTCCCAGTATTGATCTTAAATGTCCTCTATTAAGGGATTTGAATTTTCTGAGCCTCTGTTTGCCATCTATTACATCTAGAACTCATCTTTTTCGAACAAAATGCTTTCAGATCCGTAGGAAAGTGCTCTAAAAGAGCCCAAATGAGAACATTTATGTTGGTAGCATAATTTGTGCCATGATCCACCCATTTGTCTCTTATTGGGCAAGGGGAAACATTGCCTACATAGAAAATAGAGCTAAGCTATATATTTTATCCTGGTTGGTGATAGTGTACTAGAATCTGGCTTTTCTTAATGCCAGGGCAAGATTTTAGGAACAAAGAGAGTCAAATAGCAATGCATTTCTCTACAGGCTCCCACACAGGAAGGTCCAAGAAGAAGAACTGGACACTGAAAATGGAGAAAATAAAGTTGATTATTATTTAAATTTGAGACAGAAAGGAAGGAGTCTTTGAAGGAAGGAAATTAGAGATGATATGAAAATGTTGCAGCCACCACTTTGCATGGGTTTAACACAAACCCTTCTAATTTGCTTAAACTTTGCAATGACGAAAAAGCAATTTTCATGGGGGCACTCTCAGATAGCAAAACTGTAACTTTAGTGGGTGTGACTGAAATCCCTCAAACATGTTTCATCTTCCATCTCCAACCAGCTGACTAAAAGAAAATGGGAGAGGTGCATTATAAATATGGAATATTAATATTTATATTATGCAAAATAAATAATTACACAGTTCTAGAAAGTACCGGTTATTATTATACGGTTAAATAAATTATTACAGGTTTGAAAACTTAGCGCAACATGACAGTTTTAAAATCCTGTCTCCTCCAGTTTGCCAAAAGACTTGGCTGAATTTCTGAGTCTGAGACAGTCAACCCCTCCTGGGCAGCCTCCGATTGCCCACCTGTAGCTTTGGGTTGTGCAAATGTAATATTTACCGATGCCTAGATAAGTGCTTTTAAAATTGGACTCTGAATGCAAATCTAAGGGCATGTGCTCATACTGTCAGGATATTTGATCGCCAGACCCTGAAATGCAAATATCTTTGCTGGGAATATATACTATGTTATAATAGGGTAGCTTCCAGCTCTCTGTCCTTCCCTTCTCTCCCCTTCTCCTCTTCCCATTTCTGCCTAGAAATGGTAGGATTGCTTTGTATTTCTCAGTTTGAGTGGTGCATGGAGTGGTCCATAGAGCCTCAGTGCCTGGTGGGCCATAAAAACCATCTTAAATATTCTGTGACTGACGCTTTTTAATGAGCATTTGGTTTTAAGATGAATTAATGGTAGATTGGGAGACATTAATGGTAGATTGGGAGAAATCTTTGGATTGAGGCTTGCAGTGTAGAAATCTTCTTGGTGTTTAGTCCCAAAAAAGGGTGTTTTCTGTAAAGAAATATAAGGATTTCCCTTGGACCTGAGGCTCAGGTGTCATCATTCAGGATGCCAGGTGAGTGTATTGAGGAGCTTGTACAGCCCCTGTCCTCACTGGAAGACGAGCAGATTGTGGAGGTACATCTGCAGAAGGAGTATACTCTTTTTTTGTGTGTTACAAAAATCACAAAGGTCAGGCTGCAAGCGAGAATAACTTATTACAAAAATTCTGCAGTAAACAACCAGCGAGAATACACAAAATTTCACTAGGGGAAGATTTATTGAAGCAGCGTATTTTTCACTGGGAGAATATAATTGCAAATAAATGCAGTGCTCTATAAAATATCAGAAGGGCAGAATGGTGTGCTTCCAGCTTTTGGTGCTGAAGTCTGATGGACAAATATTTGAACAGAGAGGGAGGAGGGAAGGAAGAAGAAAAGATCCATAGCATTTGCATGGGCAGCTTATTTTCATCTTGCGGTGGTTATGTTTCTGTGGGGAATCGATAGTGTCAGTTGTTTAGAAAATACTGCTGACAAAGAAATGTGAGACTTTAAAGAGTAAAAATCAGGTTCTCATCTTGCCAACTCATCTTGTGATGCTGTCAGTCAGCAGCAGCTGAGCAGAGCCTTGCTGAGGGTGGTGTTTGCTTTGTTTTCATTTTTCGTCCTGGAATCTTATTTTATTGATCTTTATTTCTTTCTTCAGCTTCATAGTAAGTGACAGCCCCCACCCCAAAGAGTTTTGATCTAAATGGACAGGAGATGGAAAAACAAATACTAAGTCACAAAGTAGGAAAAATAAATAAAACCTCTGTGTGTCCCAGGAGCTGCCACATCCTGTCATCACCCATTTCTTTCTGTAGCACTTGTGGCACTTTGGGAAGCACCTGAGCAGGGACTGTTCGTGGTCTCCTGGCCCAGGGAGGCTGATTGTCATGAAAATCCTTCCTTCCAGAGGGTGGCTGATGTGAGTGGCAGGAACTGATGTGGGGGAAGGCAAAGGAGACCCATAAATAATGAGCCAAGTATAATGCAGCAAGAGCAAATGTGTTCATGTATTTTGCACAAGAAACTCACTGGGATCAAGGAAAACCAAACAAAAAAGGGATCTGTGCATCAGGGACCGTGAGCAGCATTGATTCCTCCCAAGCTGCTGGGTGGGCTCCGTCCCCATCTGAGCTTTGGGAAGAGGGATTGAAGAGTTCTGCTGCCTTTGTGGCGACCAGGAAGCTCCGCAGAGAGGTTTGGGTATGAGTCCCTCAAGATGGGGAAATGGGATCTCGGTCTTCCACTGGTGGTGTGAGTGGTCTGGTGGCATTCAGTGCCCTGCTGTGACATCTGTTAGTGCCAGAGTCTAAGCAGGCTGTGTTAAAAGTGGTCACTGGGGAGAGAGAGGTACCCCCTGTGGTTAATTCCTCTATCCTTCCTTAAAATAGGGTGGAATATCTCTTTTTCCATAACATTGACTAGATGCTCAGCTTTTGACAACCGTGCTTGAGAACTGAATCCCAACTTCTCTATTAGAGTCGCAGGGAAAACAGGCAGGAAGGGACCTCAGGAAATCTCTCATCCAACCTCCTGCACACATGATGGTCCATTCTCAGATCAGACCAGGTTGCTCAGGGCTTGATCTGGTTAGGTCTCTGGGCAGCCTCTTCCAGCTCTTCCATGTAAACCTGTGCTTGATCTATTTCCAATGGTCTGCATCCCCTCTTGAGACTTGTCTTGATGCCACCTCTTGGGTGACTCTCACAGGTCAGGGGACTTGGTTTTGGTGTTGGCTTCTCTAGGCATGCCCAGTGGCTGAACCAAGGTGACAGAGTTTTTTTCCAGGAAATGTCGATTAAAATGACATTTCAGATAGTATAAGAGGTTAGACCATGTTTTTGGGGTCTCTGCTGTTCAGTCATTGCTCTTCTGTTTGTGTTGCACTTAAAGCACTAAGTGCTGCAGCTCAGGGAGCGTTTTCGGGTGAACAGTGATTTTTAAGTGCAGTTTCCAAGCAGATTTGTAAGTGCCAGCCCTACAGAGAGCTGCAGCATGGACTGCTTTGAGACTGTTTGCATTCTTTTCATGCTGATGCCAGAAGAAGTGAATCCTTTTCAGGTAAGGTGTTCCAGAAAAGAGTCTTTTTGAGTTCTTTTAGAAAGAGATTTCAATGCTTGGCAGGAATAACCTCTAAATGTCTCTTCTCATGCATATTCTGTGTGTGCGGCTTCACTGTGAAGTGTCAATGAGTGCAAACTCCCATCCGCCTTTAGGGATTCTCTCTATAGGAAGAAAAAAAGAAAAGAAATAATGAATTTTAGTTCACAAAGAGCTCATCAGGAAATTTAAAATCAGGAGTTTGGGCAAATAAATACTGTTTGGATTCTCTTTGTTCGCTGCTTGACTTCTGAGCCTTTAAGGCTTAGGAGTTCAAAGCTTCTTCCACATTCAATTGAGCAACTGAGAATTTCTGCTTTCTTTCCATCTTTCCTGAGAAGAGGAAAGTGTGGAGAAAAATTTGTCTCTCCTTAGCCTTAACCTAAGCCCTAGTCCTCCTATTTCATAGTGATGAGGCATCCCTCATACCCTGGTTTGCAGCTGCTGCAGAGAGCAAGCCCCTCCCCTGCGTATTGGCAGTTGTAAGCTGTCCACTTGCATCTATCTGTTCAAGATACTATAATTTAGGAATGGTGAGGGGGCCTGTGTGTTTTATCCTTGAGACTGACTTGCTTCTGTGGTGACATTCAGATCTTGTCACCCAGATAAAGCTGCGTGGCTGTGAAGACTTATTGCTGTGCCAGATTCTGTCTGGATGTAGAGTAATTGACAGCAGTCCAAGCTTTGCCTTCTTCAGGGGCAGAGAGAGCAAAGGAGAGATGATGTTTGGGCTGACATTGCTCAAGGAACCACTTTCAACCTGCACATCTTTGAGAAGTGAGCTTTGGAATCATCTGTGTTGGAAATGAATCCAGAGTATCCAAAAAGCCCCCGGTAGCAAAGCAGTAAATGTGTTGGGACAGAGAGGGGAGTGATTGCTGGGGGATTTTGTACTACACAGAGAACCAGATTCATCTCTGATGAAGATCTCTTCCCATCTACCTCTCCTTTAAGTCCCAGATGGGCCCATCCACAAGGGCTAAAGTATTGAGCTTTGTGTATCTAGGCAGTTCTGAATTCTTTGGAAAAGACTTAATTTATCTTCCATATATGTATATACATGTATTTTATATCCTGGCTTTGCTGATAATGAATACATGATATCTTATACAACTCTATAAATTTGTGTATATGTACAGTCTGTATGTATATAATCTGATACTGAAAACATGACTGTTGGAGTCTGCTCTCACACCAGGTTATCCTCCCTTTCTGGCCCTGTATGTTTTATTTCACTTGCCTTCCCATGGAGAGTGCCTGGGCTCTGGGAGTGATGCTGTTCCAGGCTGAGGCAGCTGAGACCTGGCCAGGACCTAGGGTTGCTCTATGCTCTGATTCCCAATTTAGGCTGTTCCTGGAAAGTCCCGTATTTCCAGATGCGTTTGGAAGTGTTGGATCAGCCCCCAGTAGCTGGGACCTGGAAAAATGTTTGACTTCAGACAGAAACTTCCCTATTAATTCTTCATTTGAGTAATGGAGTGCAGTGGAGTGTCCCTTGGTTCAGCTACTGACGCGTTTTGAGCCTGATTGCTTCCAGTACCTTTAGGGACAGGCTTTTGCCTTCTGGTAGGAGCAGTCAGGAGTGGGGATGGATTCAACGGCACCTGACTACCAGGTACCCATCATCAGAGCCATTGTGAGCTTGCAGGCCACCCTGCAGTCTCTGAAATGGCTTTATAGTGCAGCAGCTTGGCCTGACTTGTGCTTCAGGTGAGATAGACCAGGTCTGATCACCCAGTGTGCAATCCTGCCCATAGCCTTGTGCCTGACACAGTGAGTATCTCCCCAGCAGTAATCACCACAAAGCCAGGCTCAGTTGCCCTTCAGCTCATCTGAATGTCTGCACTGAGTCTGAACAGCTGTCTCATGTGGAATCCGTGGAAAACTTCCCTTTTGACCACCGCATCCTTTTCTGGATGCAGCTCTGGGGTTTGCCTCTGTGTTTTCACTGCATGGCTTGGAGAGTCTTCTTTGGGACCGTGTTTTTGGCTCCAGCTGAATTTCCTTCCTCGGGAGGAGGATTGAAGAAACCAGCCCACGCATGGGCTGCTGTTATATGAGGGTTATTGTAATTCTGTTTCAGGACTGAAATATCGCAGTGATGGGAAACGATGCCTTTAAAGGGGAAGACTGATGGGAATAAAACCACCACTAAAACCACAGGCAGCACTTTGCCATGGCAGGCAGATGGGAGAACCCCGAATGGGAGGACTGTCAGCCTGGAGATGTGGCTTCCAAGAAGGAAGCAGAGCCCTGGTCTGCCCAAGCCACAAGTTTTTGTGATAAATGGCTGGGGGTGGTCTCAGAGACTTGTACTTTCAAGAGCAAATCTTGTCTCCTTTGCGTGGGTGTCACAAGGCCAGGGGTGTCTGAAATTGCTGCAGCCTGGCTGTGTGATAATAACGAGGAGCTTTGTGCTCAGGAGCCCTGTGCTCTGGCATTTCTCTGCTTTGAGCTTTCTGTGCCCCTTGAAATGTCACTTCTGCAGAGGTGGGTGTCACTGAAGTGGCATTTTCTGCAAAGAGCAGAAGGCTGGTGTCTAAGAGCTGCAGCCGTATCAAATCTGCATGGACATGTACAATAAAGCAGACACTCGTCTGTGTGCCATGGGGCACTGATGGGACTCGATGAGCTGCTCCTACAGCAGCCACCCCCGTGGAGTCAAAGAGAAGAGCCCATGTCCACGTCCTGGAAGGGTTCCCGAAGGGAAAGCCACTTACTTGGGGTAGTGGAAGGGGAAGAATTTGGTTTCTCATCAGCCTTGGTGTAGAATCCTGAGTGGAAAATGATGTGAGGATGCTGCTGGGGAAGAGCAATGGCAGCCACCAGCATGCTGGACCATGCTGGGGTAGGAATGCCATGCAGAGAGGGAGAGATGGGCATTTCACACTGTCGAGTACAAATAGTGCAATCCCAGGAGGGAAGCTGTTCAGCAACCTTTAGGGAAATCAAAGCTCTTTAGCAAGCACGGGCATTGTAGGAAGGCGAAGGCAAGTTTTTCTGTAAAATCCATGATTTCACTGGGCTTATATGAAGGGTGATTTTGTCCCCATGGCTTAAGCCCTTTATGATGGAAAAACTCCTCATTTTTAAGTGAGTTGTGGATTGTCTCAGAAAAAATTTTTTAAAGTCTAGCATTTTTTTTCTTTTTATATAGTAAAAATGTTGAGAACATAAAATATTATCAGGAAGTATCCATTTTTTTCATATAAAGGTTTGTGGAAGGAACTCTTAAGCCTGCTTCAGTGCTGTTCTGCAATAACCTATCCATTTACTTCAGAAGCTTCACTGATTAATTTTGTAGTTATGCTCATTTCCCTTCTTGGAGAGCACTATATTTAATTATTTTTAATAACAGGAATATGAATCATATTATTCAATATGTTACTATTACTCTTCATCTTTCCAGGGATGTCGGAAATAGAGGAATTTGTGCTTGGCATTTTGATGTATGTGGTAGGAACATAGTAGATAGATATTTTTCTTCAAGAATGTTATTGCTCACAGGGGTTTGTGTATATTGCTTGCAAATTTAACTCAAACTAAAGCAGTGCCTGGAGAGCCACAAGAAATTAAAGACTATTAATGTAAATAAGTTTGAAAGGAGAATCTGTGTCCCAAAGAGCTTTCAGTGCCAGACCAAGGGTAAATGGCCAACAACCTGTAACCCAGTGGGATTTGGAGGCAGGATTCTTGAATTCAGTCTTCCAACCACAAGACCATCTTCCACTTCTAAACATGGTGATTTAAAACTTCAGCCCAGTTTTTCCGAAGAGTTGAGCATCCACCAGATCCCGGTAAGAAGAGACACTCATGTACTCTCATTCATTTTTTAAAAGGGGATAAAAACAATACACACTGATTGTAACTTTCCTGGGGATATACTGTGAGCATTTCCAGCAGATTTCCTCAGCTACAAGTCAGTCTTTTTCTATTTTTTTTTTTTTTTTTGGTTAATACAGTGCAGCTCTCTGTTCCACTTCTATCCCCATACAAGATGCTTTTGTTTTTACAGGGTGATCTCTGATATTGTGCCTTTGGGCTATATCCTGCAGATAGTCTCAGAGAGTGCCCTCCTCCAAGTCACATCACATAATGACTTGTGAATGAAAGATAATTCAGATCAAGAGAAAACAGGAAAGTTCAATGCAAAAAAATAATAGCACAGCTCCTATCCAATTCTTTTCGTTCCATGATCTCCAAGGGATCTGTGAAAGAAACTTCATTTATCTATATTCTTTAAATGGGGAAACACCCAGAAGGTCCAGGATCACTCAGCGAAACAAGAGTGAATCAGAACTGCCCTGTGTGTTTTAAATCTCCTGGCCAATCTCTTACCATGACTTTTTCCAAAATTCTTGTTATCTAACATAAGTTTACACAGTTATTTCTAGTGGGATTTTTTTTCCCGAGGGAACACTGTAGATGTTGATAATTCCATTTTCCCAGTGAGTTTACCAAAGAGCTGTGTTGAAAGATGGGACTTTTTAAAGCCAGGGCAACTGGACAAATACCTGTCATCGAGAGGATGTCACTGGTGGAGTGTCAGAGGTGGGGAGAATGTTTTACACAGTGAAGTATCAGCAGCCTATGGCATACTTCAGCCGGAACACATGTCCCGAGTATATCAGACAGTTCTGCCAAACTGATAAGGCCTGAAAGTTGTCAAGGAAAGCTATTTTGTGCTATGGGTATTGCATAAGAAAGCGTCGACTTCTCATTTATTTACAGGAGGATGTTTGTGATATGAATTCTGTTCTCTGGTCCGCGGTTGTTTAAAGGAAATGGGAGAAAGACGGCGTAAAGCATAATTTTTATTTCCTTCTGTACTCACTAATCTGTAGAAAAGAAGGCATTGCCCCATATGTCCCCTGTATCTGCTTTGCCTGGTGTTTCTGGGGGCTTGGCTCTGTGCAACCCCGAGTGCTTTGCTAATTCTGACACAACACAGGCTGTTCAAGATAATGAGTTAAGGAAGCGGAACACTTGCACTTGTTCGCTGTGTAGGACTGTAGAAAATAAAAAGGATCATCAGCTGCCAGGCTAACACTGGATTTTCTTGCTTCTCCTGGGCCAAAATACATGTTCTCTGATACACAGACTGTGTTCCTGCAGATGCTGCTCTTGAAACAGGTCTTAAGTTTTTTTCAGTATCTAGGTTGTTGGTTCAGTCCCATACAAGCTACTGCTTGGTAGGAGAGGAAGGAACAGGAGACACCTCTGTCTCAGCTTCTGCAGACATTCTTAATGTGTGTTTGCCATTGGTAACAGAGAAATGTGGTTGTTTTGTTCACCCTGGAATATTCACTGATTGAGGCATCTTCTCCTTATCTGAGCTTCTGTTTGTCCACGTGTGTGAAAGGAAGGTCAGGATTAAACTGACCACCATAATTTTCTGAGGCAATTGGTAGCATTGGGCGGTTCCAGTTTTGGGCACCCAGGTCTTTAACAGGGCCTTGCTTGGGGAGGGTGGGTGGTTGGACTGTGGTGACACAGGGCTTTGTGCATATCTCATGTAGTGTGTGAGGGTTCTGAGTTGTGCTCTTATCTTCCTTCCTGTTTTTATCTTCCCTCCACCAGCTTTTCAGTATTGCATGCTTTGAAATAGTTGTTCTTATATTATCTAAAGAAAGACACACACACAAAAAAAAAAGAAAAAAAAATTCATTTTCTTTATTGACATTAAGATATTTTGCATCTCCTGAAAGAGACTGATCGCTGCCAGGGGTCACACCATACCGGATGGAGAGAAGAAGGATGTATACATAATAGGTAAATGCTCATTTTCATGCTCAACAGGTGATTCATGGGAGTCACAGCCCTGGAAAGTCTGACAGGCCCACTCAGCTCACCAGGAAATTATTGCAAAATAGGAAGAAATAGTGTTAGTAACATGGTGAACATGGTCTGAGGTTTGCAATGGGACTTTAGATTTGCCTCCCAAATTTTTCAGCATTGTACAAATTAATTTCAAAAGCAGGCTGATGCAGTATCCTGCATGGAAACTGGTGTTATGGCAGGGTTGGAGGGAGCTCCGTGAGTGTGGTTTGCTATGCTGTTGGTCTGTTTACTGATTTTGAGTAAAATGATCGAATTTGGTTTTATGTTGGTTCGACAGCACCTAACCAGAAATAAAATTGTTGAACAGCTAAAACAGATTGATGTAGTCAGACCAGGGAATCTTTCCTATGTAATCAAACCACACGTTAGGAGGAATTTGACCCGGGAGAGCTTATTTTACATCTTTCTTCGGCAGGCTCCCGAGGATGCATTCCCTGAGCTGGGAGTTGTGCGGAAGTGTCACAGGGAATGATAGCTTGCTTCAAAATTAATTACAGTGAGATAAGGGTTGTGAAATAGAGCTGTTCCTTTTGGAGCTGTCAGCATCTCCCTCGTGCTTGTTCGATGCCTGTGTTGCTTTTTGTGGATGTTGGAGGCATCCCCAGTTGTTAAGGGCACTTTGCCGCTCATCCCATCCACACAGGGCATGGAGAAATCTTGGTCTACTCGGTGATGTTGAGATTGGGAATTTCTGTGCCATATTGTGAATGTTTTCTCCATTTGCCCTTCTGCTGGAAATGTTTGAGGCCTGATGTGCTCTGAGAATTATCTGTGAATTTCTCTGAAGGAGGATTGTGAAGATCTCATGGGTTTGTGGCTTCCGTGTGGTAAATCCAGGCAGGGTCTCACAAATCAAAAAATGGTGACTTGCTGACTTAATCTTTCTGAAGGAGTGTATTGGAAGAGTTGTTTGACTGAAGTGACTCCTCAGTTGCTCCCACGTAGGCAGCTGGTTTGGAAGTAGTTCCTAAAAGTAATGGGATTGTGGGAGGAACAATACTTGGATTTGACAGGTTTGGAAGTTACGTAATTTTAATGGATTGAAGAGTCTGTCACCTATTAACAGTTATTGAATAGTTTAAAGAAATAAAGTGCTGTGAAAGTTAGAGGATATAAAGGTGACGTTAATGTCTATTACTATTTTATTGTGCAGCCTCATCACCTCTGGCATGAACCTGTCCTGCCTCCTCATGGGGCTCACTGTCCCTATGATATCTGGGATTTAATACGGGATATTTGATCCATCTCTACCTCTGTTTTTCCATCAGTTAAATGGAATAATATCTGCCTTCTTTTGCATAACACTTTGAGATATAAGGAAAAAAAAAAAGAAAGAAAATCAAAGTATTATTAATTATGGTTATTTTATTTACTGTTTTATTGATTTAATGCCTTCTTGCTGTAAGCGCCAAAGATTCTCAGGGAGGTTTCCTAGAAATTCAGTATCTCCAAGAGAAAGAAAATTCACGGAGAACAAAAAGCCAGAAAAAGAAGGCCTCAGAGATTGGATCTTATTAAAGGAGATGATGGAAAAGAGCCTTAGACATCTTTCAAAATGTAAATCATACTTAGAGGACACATTTGAAGCTAATGCAATTAGGCGTAATGTGAGATTAATATACTTATTTCAAATTATCCTATAATCAACCCTTTAACAAAAGCACTCAGTCCAAAACCAGATAAATGATAAAGATGAACGATGAGAAGCAGGAAGAACTTCAACTGAGTGAAGAGTAATAATAGTTCTGTTGTGGTTTTACCCTGCTGACAACTAATCCCCACGCAGCCGCTCGCTCACTCCCCCCAGGAGGATGGGGGAGAGAATTGGTAGGGTGAAAGTGAGAAAACTTGCAGGTTGAGGTAGAGACAGTTCAATGGGCAAAGGAAAAGCTGCACACGTGAACAAAGCTGAGCAAGGAATTCATTCACCAGTTTCCAGGAGAACCAGCACATTCTCCACCCCTTATTCTATACCATTTACGTCATGCTCAAGTGCCACCCTATCCAAGACAATCTCTTTAAACACCACTCCCATTCTCATCCTTTGAGATATTACACAGGTATCATTTCCCTAGTCTGTGGACCATCCCTGTAAAATGCCCATAAAATGTCCACAAATATCCATCAAATATCTGTGGAGTTCATTTAGCCCATGACTTTAGGCTCCATCTGTCACGGTGGTCATTCAGGACAGGAGAGGTGGTGTGTTGTGTGGAGTTATTTGGCACCAAAGCCAGGTCAGGTCACTGCTGCACTTGGGCTGTTTCTTGTAAGAGTTCTCCACTGGTTTGGGTGGTCCCTATAACTTGTAACTCAAATCATGGGTTGCAACAGTTTGAAAGTATTTCCATTACAGTCTCCAGCCCTGGTGCCTTTGGGCCAGGTTATGGGGTTTAACATTGCAATGAACTCCTTTGCTCGTGCTCCGGCTTGCACTTACCCATGGGCTGCAGCCCTTGAGGGAGTACCTATTCCAAGTGGAGCCTTATGTATGAGCCACAGCCTCTCCAGCGATGTACCTGCTGTGGCTTAGATTTATCCGCAGCCATGGTCACCTTGAGGTGCATCTGTTCCAGCATGGCCTTACATGGACCACAGCCATAACCATGGCCACAGATGCTT
>VWZG01009359.1:125743-178460 GCA_013396735.1 Grallaria varia | reverse complement strand
TTCAAAACTCCTCTGGACATGTTCCTGTGTAACCTGCTGCAGGTGACCCTGCCTTGGCAGGGGCTTGGGACTGGATGATCTTCAGAGATGCCTTCCAAACCTAATTCTGTGCTTTTGTGATTATTATACTATATGTTCTGTGTTATAATATATAAGATCTTATTAGATAATGCATATCATAATATATAATAATATATACTAACATAGAACTAAATCCATAAAATATATGATTATATAATATATAATTAATGGTGTGTATATATAACAGATATGTTTTTATATATACATATATGCACATATAAATTTTGTTCTGCCTGTGTGAAATGTGAGACGTGAATTATATTTCTTGTTTGGCACCAGTTTTGTCTCTTTGTGGGGCTAATGTATTGGCTGTATTAAATCACTGTAAGTACAAGCATGACATACATATTGTGTGAGATTCTTCTGTAAAAGAGTAGGAGACTACTTCAGAACATGTATTTATATGCTCTTAATTTATGCTGTGGGTGTAACTCTTCATGTTTGGCTTTGATTTTGTCTGCATTTTGTATTTTTTGCTTTGAAAGAGAATAGTTCTCAACAGGCCTCAAAGCGTCTGCTAATATGACAGTGATGTACTCGCTCCAATCTGTGATTTGTTTTAATATCAGTTCCCCTCAGTTTGAAGGATGCTGCATGTGCCTTTCAGTGAAAAGGTCATACAAATGGAATTTTCAAGTGAACAAAATTAAATCCTCACAGACTAGTTTCCAGCGAGAAAAAGTGTTTTAACAGCCAGAACTGTAGAATGCTTCTGGAATAAAATCCAGATGTTTCCATCACAGTGGTGCAGGAACTACCATTCTGTTAGAAGTGACTGAAATTTTAAATAGCCTACTCAGACAGATGAGCCTATGGAGAAAAATGAGTTCTCAGCAATATTTCATAAATCTTAAGCCTTTTCTGAAAAGACATGTGATAAGAATGCATGTTTAAACATATCTTTAAAGTACCATTATTCTGACTTCCGTAAAGACTAAAGACTCAGAATTTGAAGCAGCTGCTTTAAATTTCCTGTAGACCCAGTGAACTGGGCAATGACATTACAAGAATAAGAAAAATCTGAAAAGCAAATTTTGTGTAGTGTTTCCACTGTCTACTTCATGTCACTGTCCAGCTTAAACCATATTGCTCTAGGAATTTGTACTGATTTATACCTGAAGGAAAAAACCCAAACCAAACAAAAACCACCCAGAAGACTACAAAGTTTGGGCTCCTAACTTGTGATCTGTGCAGAATGTAGCATAATAGTTAGCAATAGACAGGTTTCACATTCCAGCTGAAGAAGTGGAATGCCAGTACAGGACCACAATGGAGGGAAGGAAAATAGGGCTACAGGTTACAGAAAAGAAACATGCATACCCACTTGCTTTTTCCTTTAAGCACACTGCTGCGTTTTTACAGGACTGCCTGAGTTTTACAGTGGTATATTAAGTTACAAAGCCAGGCATTGCTATAGCAGAAGTATTTTAGCATGGTTTTTATCTCGAAATAAGAAAATGCATTTAAATTAAAGAAAAATCCACTGCATAAGTCACAAGTCTATCCTGACCCACTAGAAGAGAACTTTTGAGTCTATAACATGCTGTATTTTTCTCAAGAGAAATGCAAAGCACAGGTGGATGCAGACAGATTGAGTATTAACATGACAAAGAGTTTGTGCCATTATAGTCAGGAAGTCCCTATTCTGGTAAAAGTTTGGAAAAACAGGTCCCAGAAAAAAATTCCCAAAGAATGGAGGGTGTTCCTCTGGAATTGGTAGGTAAATAGATTTGTATTTGCACACTAGTGACTGAAAAGCATGAAAGAGCTAAGCATTAAACTTCAATTGATGTATTTTGCTAACTATAATGAAATTATTAATTTAGACCCATTTGTCTGTGTCACTCAAGGTTGTGACATTTTTATCAGAGTTACTTTACTTGTATCTTTGTTGATGCATTAGCCTAGGTATTACCAGCTGCATTTTAATGCCACGTGAAATATTGGTGCTATATGCTATAGGATACATCGGGAGGACTTCTGGCTGACACTCTGGAGTAATTGTTGAAGGGCTATTAATAATCAAGTGATATAGCCTATGTCATCATTGGAAAATAGTTGCATTCCCAGTCTAAGAGAAAATGGAAATCAGTCTCTAGTGTACGATAATTTAAAATGAAAGCATACCTTGGAGGTGAGAGGTCTTAGTGTGTAAGAAGTTAATCTGTAACTGAGTAAGAAGATGAGCTTTCTTTATTAATGAATTAGTAAGGTCTCAATATTTTTATGATAAGAGTCTTAGTAGGCAGCCAAAAATGGGGCCCTGTAATTTTAGATGTTAGACACAGGTGGATGCAAATACGGCAGGATATAGTCTGTTATTAGCTCGGCAAAATGCAGGTAGAGGAATGGTTCAAGAAACTTTGTTCACTTTCCTTCAGCTTTTGCTCAGGTGCAAGATTTGGGCTCAAACTTCTCATGAGACAGAGACATTGTTTACAGCAAGCAGTCATTCCTGTGAACCTCTGTCACATGGACATGGTAACAATAATATGAATAATAAGAGGGAGAAGAATAAGAAGAATATCATAAGACTGAGAAAATCACATGGATTGTAGCTAACTTTGTCTCCATATAATTCTATCAGTGTGTAAACTTTTGTCTTAGTTCTGTTGAAAGATAGAACTTCCCCTCTGTATGGACCTACACATATGTATAGGTGTATATGCTTGTATTAACAGGACTAGTCCATAGTGATCTTATAACTGGGTAGTATTTTCCTTCACATCCAGCTGACATAAATTTAGTGACAAAGAGAGACTATAAAATTATTTAGAAGCTTACAGAAGACATTGGCACACAGTTTCCTAAAATTTCATCATTCCAACAACAACTTTAGGAGTGTAACAGTGCTAATCAGTGCATTATTTTAATGCATGGACAGTACAAATCACACATGTGCAGAATTTATTTAGGTACATGTTTTCACATACATATGGTCAAGAATGATCTCAAAGTGCTTTCAACATTTTTAGGCAGATGTAAGTCCAAAAGGAATTTTACTTATATTATTAGTTCAATAATTCCTTTACTGAAAGGAGTTTTATTTAAATAATTACATAGTTAATAGCTGTAGAAGGAACATATGTGTCCACTTACCTTTGAGGAGGAAATGGCAATTGTGTAACAGAGTACATCAATGTGAAAGAAAAAAAAAATTGTCTAGTAATGGGTATCAAAATATATGCTTACAAAAATTGCAGAGAAATCTTTACTGTCCATAAAGAACAGTGTCTGCCCAGGAAACTGAAAGGCTGAATTAACCATGATAGGACTTTTATTTATGATTCAGGGCATAGAAGAGAGTGCAGATTCAATTTTTAGGTTATTAAGACATCTCTTTGCCTCAGGACTATGATGTTGGTAGAATTTTGTTGCTTTAATACCACTGAATTTAATTTCTTTAAATCTTTGACAGTTGCATTAGTATTTTCCATTTCAGCAATGCTTTGATTCATTGGCCTAGTCCAGGGTGAGTTTCCTGGTCTGCCACAGGATGGAAAAAGGTGTGGGGGAAGCGGGTGAGCAGCGTATGGTTTTGGAATCTTGGTGGAGGGGACACCAAATTGGGGAGCACTGTTCCTAAACCACAACTGGTATGTACAAGGGATTTTACTCTTTACAGCAGTAAACAACAGAGTAAAATACAAAAGTTTTCAGAGTTGGATGAAATTGTACATTGTGTGTCTTTGTCAGACAATACAAATTTTACTACTTCACATCTTTTGAGAATCGCTGTCCTGAGCAGATGAACTGTTATGGTCACCAAGGGTCACTGTACAGAATAAGCATCTGTGCTGTTCAGGACCTAGTGACTGATATTTAATTTCACTTTTTGGGTTTTTTTCCCCTGTTTGTGGTAATTTCTCTGCTGTCTCAGGCTGCATGTGGGAATTCAGTGTTCCTTGGCTAGTCCTTCTGCAATGAACTATTTCTCTGTGTGCCTTTAGATGAGCTATCTCAGAAGAAAGCGCACTGGGATCAGAAAATTTTCTAGAAAACACTGGTTTGACTCCTGAGATCTGAAGTTTTTCTGTATAAGCTCTGCTTAAGTCATTAAATGGCCTGAGCAGGACTTGGACTAAACAGTAGAAGACCATCCAAGTTCAGTAAAGTGGCTCTTGCTCTCCTCTGGTACAAGTAAGAAAATTTCAATACAATGGAGTTATATATTTAGGATTTAGGACTGTACAGCAGATGGACTTGGCTGTATGATAGGCTACACATTTCTGCCTTTGTAAAGAGACTTCTTTTTTCTCTCCAGTGTTTTGGGCCAAAAATTATTTATAAATACTGTATCTCAAAGGTCTGGTTGTAACAAAATGGATACAAACTGCTAAGGTAACCTTAAAGTGAAATTCCTGTCAAACTGTTTATGCTTTCGATAACACATCTAGTGTTCCCCAACAGACTCCCAATAACAAAGAGTCCTCTCATATGGAAAGGAGTGTAAGTTTCAAAGGCACTGACTGGGTATTTTAGCAATATCGCTGAAGTTCAGTGTGCTTTGGAAGTGCTCTGTTGTACATTGCTGCCCATTTAAAACTCAGGGAAAACAACTGAAGTGTGTACACGAAATTTCCTTTTTTAAATATTTGAGTGGTAAAAAATGAACATTCTCCTTCTGTAGACTTGCGTAGGGTCAGATCACTTGCTGATGCAATGCGTGCAACCCTGCTGTCCCTAAGTCTGTGACTCACTGGTGTCTTATCTCCTCAGTGACAATTTAGGCGAGGTTTGGTTCCTACAGTACCAGATGTTTTGCTGTTAATTGCAATAGCAATAGGGCTGAACTCCTCTATACTGGTAACAAGTAGGTTTGTGACCCCTTTGTGTGTATGGTGCAGAATTAACAGATTTCCTCCACATCGATAAGGTTGTTCAGAGCTTACTTTCTGTATATTGGAGAATGTATAGTGATTGTTTACCAAAATGGAGTCTTTAGCTAAACTTTCTTCTCCCAGTCAAGGCTTCCGAGCTGACAGTTCTAGGGATGGATTAATTTTGTTTTGTTAAAATAGCTAATCTTGTCATCTTTACAAAGCCAGTGGGTTTGACTGATATTAAATGGACTACATTAATGGTATCTAACTGGTATCTAGCAATTGCTTTCCATACCATTTTATCACATTACTCTGGTTTCTAATCTTGCAAATATTCTGAGGAAAAATTACTCATATGCATAAAATAACCTCATATTCTTTAATATTTGCAGGCTTGGGCTCCAGGTTACACTCCCGTTTATGTTAAAATTGTTTCTGAGTGTAAAAGGCTGCTAATTATTACAGATGCTGCATTTAGGGTTATATTTTGAAGGGAGAAATTCATCTTCATTGTCTGATTTTTCCCCCCCTGTTTCCTTCTGATCTGTTTTGTAGTTACACATATGGGCAGCATGATGCACATGGGAAAATGTTATCTGTGCTCAAAGAATGAAGGATTACAACTAATTTGACTTTTTTTTTGTTTTGCTGAAAAGTGGTGGAAGCAATTCTGTTCGTAATATGATTTGTCAGTCTATACTTTGGTGATCAGTACAAAACGAGACTTGAAACACATCCATTTGTTAGCATTTACACATTTGAGAAATGCAGGGTTTTAGTTTTCTTCAAGTGTGCTTCCTTGTGTTTTACATTTCAGTCAAAGGAGTGAAATTAAATTTGTGTAGAAAGGCAATAAAAGCAACAACTGCTACTTATTTTCGGTCTATGACAAAGTGAATTTCTCTGACAGCTTGTAAATTCATGAAATTTAAGACTTCAGGTAATACCAAAAGCAAGTAAACATTGGAGGAACCTAAGTCCAGCTGCAGGACAGTGAGATTTGGCAACTCAGGCACTTCTAAAACTTTTTAATATAAGTTTAAGCATCTCTGAACATAAATACTTTAATCAGAACAATGCATGAGTGTTTGCAGACTGGGGTTGTGTTCCCTGGCTCCTGTTTGTTCTGTGGTTTCAGTGATGCACACACCAGAGGTTTTAGCCTTGCAATTCAGTGTAAGTGTTTCTGCATGACTTCCCTGGGCTGCTGAGGAACACTCGTGTGAAGAGTCCCAGCATGAAAAGGCTTAAAATTTGGATCCTAATACCGGAAGTTGAGATGCAAGCGCCTGTAACAGCAAGGAAAATAGATTCCTCCAACCTTTGTAAAAAAAACAAAAAAACAAAACAAAAAAGAACTCTAATTTCTCTTGCTCCTGCCAAACATATGAAAGCCAGTGATTTGTAACAGATGGGAAGAAAGGCTGTGCAGATGATTAGGTGAAGGGAGAGACTAACTTGCAGTGAGGGGGGAGCAGGGGAGAGGATTACCTTACCTTCTCTGAGTATACTGGAGAATATATACTGGGGATTGAAGTGGGACAACAGACACAGATGACAACAAATAAATAAATGTCAGCCAATAGTAAAGTTAGGAATTATCTGCAGTGGTCTGCAATTAGTATCTGATTTTGAAGAAATTTTGCAGCCAAAACAGGCAAAACCCCACAAACATGCCTTTAGAAGGAAGATCAGTTTGTTTGTAGAAGGGGTGGTGACATGGATCTGAAATACGAAGAGACTGGATTTCTTGCTCCAGATGCATGACCACCGTGCCTTTTTAAAACTGCTGAGTTTTCCATCATTTTTTGCCTCTCTTTATCCCCTGCATGTAGCGCAGTAGCATGGTTGGGCTCTCCAAAGCTGCAATCCCAATGTCACTGTCCCTAGCAAGTGACAGTCCTTCCCTTGCCTATCAGCAGAGCAGAAGGAATCAGCAATGACGAATCACATGATTTCCTTCCCTCACCTTTACCACAATCCTGGGAAACCAAATTCAACGTGGTGTATCAGGTAGATCCTTGGGACTGGCATCTGCATTTTATCTCTACTTTTTATGATTTCAGAGCCTCTTGTGCTGCTGTGACAACATTCAGTCCCAGTGTCCCCAGGCAAGTTTCCATCACTTCCTCCAAGGAGCTGTTCTAGCAGATTTCCAACAGCTTTCCAGCAGCTTTCCAACTTTCGTCTGCAAGTAGTTGGGCTTTGCTACTTCAAAAAGTACGGCTGAACAGGAATGGAACTACCCCTCAATGCAGGGACATCTGCAAGAGAATGGCCACAAAATCATTGAGTCTTACGCCCTCTGTCAAATAGGAAAGAATTCACACTCTGCTTGTTGTACATTCACCTAATCCTACCTGAAACATTCTACAGAGTCCAATGTAACCACCCATGGAAAATTATATTTGCCATATTAACTGGTTTGACAGTTCATATTTCTCCATGTAAGCTAATCAGTAGAAGCCAATATGATACAAATACCCTTTTTTTAAAAGTAGTCTTTCATCTTTCTTCTTTTTAAGGTGATCTTGAAATGTAAGGGTAATAATATAAGAGTAATTAATATTTTTTACTCTTCAGAAAGGTCTGTAGATTTATCTTTCAAACTTGCCATATTTTCTGGTTTTGGCTCATGCACAGAAAGCAAACTCTATGAAAATATCTGAAAAGGCTTTGTATATTGAGTAAACTCACTTAAAAGTCAGCAGGCAATTAACAACAAAATGCTTTCATTTGAAAAACACAAAGGAAAATAAAAATGAGAAGAAATCAGCAGATGAACCTGATCTGGAGCCTGGAATGGATCTCAAGCCCAAAGACATCACTAAGATTGTACCAGTGTGTACACATATAGAAACCCTACTGAGATGAAGGCTTTATCCCCGCTACTCAAGTGCTGCAAGTGTTTATGATGACAAATCTGTGGCCCCACATAAAAATAAAATAAAATACAACACAACCATATCTCAACTGTGCAGGGAGGACTGTAAGTAGTTTTCATCTCTCTCATGTGCTCCCAGTGATTTATGATGGTTCACAAGGAGTACATCCAGCTCCCGTCCTCTGGAGTGCAAACACACCGCCTCTTCTCCACGCCCTGCCAATATCTGTTTAGCAAGAAATGAGTAAGGATTTTGCACTGAGACACACAAAAAAACTCCACAAACGCTGATGTTTGAGGCCAGCTGGGCTTGTCCAATTGCCCCTGGTATTCCTCCACAGCTGAGAACGGCATGTAAAAAAAACAGGCATGCTATTGAAGGACAGCATAGATTTTAAAGCAAAAGGGGTTTTAAATGACAACATTCAGCTGCAGAGAATGTACACCTAGACTCATTCAGTTTTTCTTGTTTTGTAATACAACCTAGTCCAAACCTGACTAATGAACCATCTTGACAATTTGGCAAGAATCTTTGAATGTGTACACATTTTATTTATCTGTTGATTTTCCTCTGTTTTCCAGATGGGAATCTTGTGAAGACAAAAACTTGCTTCCTATTTATGTTATGCTTGTCAGAAAGGGCTCAGGAACTTCACAGGGGCTCCAGTGAAGTGGATGTGAGAAGTCCTGCTTTTCTGCAGGTTGTGTGCAGATCCCAGAGACCTCTCTCAGATGCATTTCTGCTTCTGAAAGAACTCAGAAAAATTTCAATAATGTTCAGTAGCAATGTGCTTTGGATTATGGCTTAATTGTTTTGATGTTACAGAGGGTCTGGATAAAAAAAAAAAAGGAGAAAGGTGAGTTAGCTGGAAGAGCAGAGAAATTTTAATATTATGCATAATTATAACAGTGAGATTTATTGTTTAATCTTTGTTCTCACAGGGAAAATCTACACTTTTTAAAGTGAGCACATACTTCCATCATTAAAACTCACCACACATTTGTAACTTTCGGAATGATCAAACGCAAGTGAAATGTCACATCTCTGCAGGGATAATGATCCTCAAAATCATCACCCGGAAAAGAGGACCACATTCTATGATGTCTTCGGCGTAAAAGAGTATTCACAAGTTTCTAATGGGATGGGTGGTGCATAAGTCTGAGAGGAATAGGTGTCCATCAGTGGCTCTGGCATGTGGTAAGGCAGATGGAGCCTGATTCAGCTCCAAAATACCCAGTGATGGACTTTTTCTTGTTTTGTGTCCTCTTGTTCACAAAACAACTGGAGCAAATCCCTTCTGCTCAGAGAGCTGTGAAGAACATCCTACCAGATCCCAAAGTCCGAGACACTCTTCCTCACGTATCAAATGTGCTGGCAGGTGAGAACCACAAGAAGTGCTACTCCAAGACACCACCCACAAATCTGGACGGTATTATGCAGATTTCTGTATGCAAACTTTGATTAAACGTTGCATAAGAAATTTCAAACATCAAGAGAAGGATTAAGAGGCTTTTGGTGCTTCAAGTGTGAAGGATTTTCTGGAAGAGGAAAAACTAGAAAAACCAGACCCCGTGCTTGCCACTCCAGCAAGAGTTTGATGTGTTTAGAAGTGAATGCAAAGGAGCAGACTTGATTGGAAAAATTGGTATTTATTTTAAATGAAAATTAAAACAAAACAAAAAAAGGCTTGGCACTTATTTTTAATATATATATACCGGAATGAGATAAAGACTGCAGAATATCTAGGAGTTTTTTAGCTAGGAAACTCCTTAGGAGATTGGATATAAAGCAGGAAGTCACACCCACATATGTCATGTCTGAGGTCAGCTCACTAGTTGCAGGGTAAGTGTATTTTCTAACATTTTTCTGCCCCCCATTGTCTTTTTGCAGTTTGCCCCTACAAGTTTAAATGCTTGCTTTTGCTTCAATCCTAATTGAAACCATCTACAAGAATCACAGATTTATTTCTCCCTTTTTATGGTAAAATGAGTAATTTGCAGTCTTCGCATCAATGTATTTTGACATGTGAATGCAATGTTAAATAGCTCTATTCAAAGAAAGAGGCAAGTGTTTTATCGCTACAGAAATCATACAGAAATCTGTAGCCCCCATTTAATTCTAGTTCCAAATTATGATACTAAACTACATCTTTCCAGGTGAATAAGGTAATCATGAGGCTATTGCCTGTTGCATCATTTCCCCTCTCTCTCATACCTCTTGTTTTGACTAGAAATTCTTGCTCGAGATCGGCAACTTAGTGGTAAACATGTTTCTAAGGATCCTACTCCAAATTTGGTCAATAACACACTTACTCTTTTCTTACTTACATGAAAAGGTTGATGTAGCATTTCTGGCTAGACCCAAAATGCACGTCTACCAAAGTGCTTTTCAAACTGGTTCTCTTTCAAATGAAAAATAAATCTGGTAAGCCGGACAGTTAAAACAGACCCGCTGCATCAAAGGGACAAAACCAAACCAGATAGGCAGAAGCACAAGAAAGGGGTTCAGTTTTGTGTGGGGTACTGGTAAAAAGCCGACTGGTTAAACTGTGGCAAAAAGACAAAATCTGTACCAAAGTTGTCTCTGACATTTCCAGAAGCTTTTTGGTGCTTTTTCCCCCATAAGCTCAACAGTTAAAAATTCTGACACTTAAAATGTCTAAGAATCTCTTTTTTTTTTTTTTTTTTTTGCCCCCTCTTTGCTATCTGGATTCTGTGGCAACTAAGGACTCCTCTGTTTCTAGCATCTATAACATTATGCTACTCCAAAACCACAGGTAACAAATATTAGCTAGAACTCTGGCTACAGGAGTAAAAAGTCAGGATCTGGTGATGCATATTTATGTAGTGAAATAAACTCTGAAGTAATTTTGTCTGCTATAGTTTTGGATTTATGCAACAGCTTCATAGGAATTTCCCTAAGCACGAGTTAATTACAACATACCTTTGGCATTTAATGTTTTGTGATGAGGACATCTAAGGCCACCCCCTGTTCGTGTCTGAATATGTTGGTATTTCAGAAGGGAATATATAAAAAACAAATATATGTAGCTGAAGGTGTACTAAAGATTGTGTTTAAATACTCAAGCTGGAATTTAGCAATTGCAAGTATCCATTATCAAGTTCAGATACTAGCAATTAACAAGTATCCATTATCAGGTTTAGACAATACAAGTAAGAATTTCCATGTTGGTGGACACCAGGGTGATATTAATTTTACTAAATAAAAGGCATATGTTTTTATTTAAGAAAATCCAATACCTTTTTTTTTTTATTTAATTGGGATTTGTTGTAATAAGCAGCTGCATTTCTAGCTCTGCTTTAATATAGTTTTCTAGCCTTCTCCTTTTACCTTCCCTAGGTGAGTAACAAGACCCTGCTGAGATCCATTTAGCCTCATTGGCTTTCAGGACCTCTCCCTTCTTACCTCCCTGCCCTGGGCCAGAGCGTGACTGTGGTGACAGACGCCTGTGCCTGTGTCACGCGAGGACTCCCACTTGCCTCCAGAAGGTTACTTGACATGGCATCCCCAAAGAGTCTGTAATCCTTGCTTGCCTTGTTCTTCATTGCTTAATATCCAGTGACTCAGCACCATTCCCTGCCACCCACTGGCATGTTTTCTCAGTTGTTTTATACCCTGTGAAATTGCCACTAATTTCATTTCACGGGCGAGGAATGAGCCTGCCCCACATCGTTCTCCAGCACGTTATGTGGCATCTTATCAGGGAACTCTCACAGCCCCGGGAAAAGTGTAGTTGGCATCTCAGTGAAGGCTTGGCTTTGGGGAAAGGTGGTTACAAAGCATTTATCATACGGGGTCCGGGAACCCAAGATAATTGCAGGGAAAGCACTAAGGATTAGTTACCGGGTGAGTAATGAGCAGATGCTGGAGGAGAGGCACTAAACAAGCTGTGGAGCAGCCTCAAAGCTCCTCCTGGAGCAGAGAGGTGAGGCAGCTGCTGGTGTCTTCCCTCCTCCGCGGGATGAAGAGACCCAACTGATCCACCTTCAGCACTGTGCCTCTCTAGTCCTGCACTTCTATGCTGCGTTTTGGAGCCTGAGTATGGTTTGAAAAGTCCTTAACAAGAAGCAAGCATCCATCCTGTCCTGGCAGAGGGACGACCATTCTGATTTATGGCCCTGCAGGACACGTCCGTGCCAACCCTGGGCTTCAAACAGTGGGTTGAGTTGCTTCAAAGGAGCAAGCATAAACTTACTGGCTTTTTCTAAGGTGGTCAAAGTTTTTAGCTTGAAAGTCGTCTCTGTTTATTTTTCCCATCATGTTCCACCAGCCAAGGGCTTCACCTGTATTTTATGCAAGGCACAGCTGTGGCATGTGCACCTCAGAGGCTGCTTCATGGAGAGCATCCAATCAGGATAATTAATGCCATTTAACCAAGCAGCCATCAGAAGCAACAAAGCTGTCCCAGTCCTGAACACGCTGTGCCACTGGCTGGAAGAGGGGCAATTGTACATGAAGCTGGGTCCATAAAGCAGAGTGATGCACCTCCTGCATGGCCACAGGGGACAGCAGGCCTGCCTCAGCCCCAGCAGGTCCCACTGCCAGGAGCAGAACACGCAGGTGGGCACTGTTGTATAAAGGGCCAGTAAATCCCTAAACTCTGAAACCTGTAGGAAGCCAGCTGGCCTGGAGGAACAGAGTGTGACAATGGTGAAGTCACCCATTGGGTGAAGAACACAGTACAAACCTTGTGGCTGCGGTGAATGTGGACACTAGGAAAACAATGGCTATTTCTTACAGAAGTCACAGAGTATTCTGAGTTGGAAGGATCATCAGTTCCAGCTGTGAGGTGAATGACCTGCACAGGGGTTGAACCTGTGACCTTGGCATTATTAGCACCATTCGCTAACCAACTGAGATAATCTTAGGGTCACACGTGATGCAAATCTTAAAAATAAGGTTTCTTTTTTGTTGTTAAATCAGCTGATCAGCCCCTGCTCCTGACACCCTGTGACTATCTCTCATCAGATGTGGAATTCAGTTTCCTCAGGGACAGGTTTGAGAGGATTACTGGAGGAACTGCACCTCGACCACAGAGCAGCACATTGTGGGCACTAAAAATATTAAAAGTATGTTCAGAGGAGGCAACTCTGGGGTTTGCTGATGGGTGTAAAGAGTTTAATATCACCTTTTGAGAGGATCACTGTGACCTAAATGGATGTTACTGTCATTGGAAAAGTAGTGCTTGTTATGTCCACAAGATCCCCAAAAACAAAGCTACAGCCATATACAAACTGTACATGTTGTAAGCATGTCCGTGACTTCAGATGCACTTCCTAAGGATTTGACCAGCTAGCAGAACAAAAACCAGTGCAACGTTTAAAATACCAGCCTGACTAAAGGCAAAAAGATTAAGAAGCTTTGGCACAGTAAGAAACATTACTGAGACATTAGATACGTGGTTATGAAGCAAGAGAATCAGGAGAACCCATATCTAAAGAGGAAAAAAAAGATTAGTCTCTGGAACAATTAGGAATATATTTCTTCTCAATGGATTTTTCCAAGGTACATCTTCAGTCCTCTAAGACAACCTCAGCAGAGGATATAATAGATAAATGATTGTGTGTATCAGAGTTATTGCACTTGCCATCCAATAATTTAAATGTTGGATACTAAATGTTTTTACTGAGTGATTAAACGGAGGGTAAAGTGTACCTATAGGACAGTTGCTTGAGCCAAAGCTCTCATGACCAGTGGCAGGCCCATAGCTTTAGTGATTACCTTGAACTGTCCCAGGATGATTTGCTCATCCTAAGCAGAAGTTAGAAGAGCCTGTTTCACTTGTCTTTGCCAAACTAGAGCTGAGGTGGGACATGAAAAATATCTGTAAGCCAAAGAAAAACCTGTAACCACAAGAACAGGAGACAAAATGTGTGTATGAGTGAAGTTAGAGCAAAAAAGAAGGGAAGAAAAAGGATTTCTGACCCAAAAGGAGAAATAAAGATGTGAAAAAGTTTCTTCACAGGAATGGGGATGAAGAGTGGAAGAGTTTGAATAGAAAATCCTTCTTTAAAGAAAATTTTGAGAAGGAGCCCAGTGGATGGACAGGACCCCATGTTATGTTTGATTTGTTTCTTGGTACTGTGGGGTACAGAGCTGCAGCTGCTGCTTCTGATTTTGTGGTGTCTCTGCTTTACAAAGAACAAGAAGTGAAATATATCTCAATTAAGAGATGGGCATGGCTACTACAAGCTTAATCTGTTAGTAAGCATTGGATCTCCTCAGTAGGTATGCAGCTCTGGTCTCAAACAGCTGCAGAAAACAGAAATAGAAAAAAAAAAAAAGTCTTCTATCAGAAACAGGGAAAAAAACATCAAAAAGGGACAAGAAGCATGACGACACATCAAAAACCTCCCTGTGAGGAGCAAGTTGCTGGGCTAAAACTGTTCTGTCTGGAAAGGTGAGCACTGAGGTGATAACTCATGGCAGCAGGGAGCAGAGAGGGTCAAGCATTCACAGTCCTTTTTCCATTACAAGCCACTGGGAAGTGTTGGCAGGATCCAGTTAAGTGTCAGAGCTGGAAAAGACATGTGGATGTGGTCCTCAGCAGAACATCTCCAGCAATCCTGGCCAAAGGATGCAATGACTGAGGGACCAACAGGAGGCTCAGGAGGTACTGGCTCAAGAAGTAATTTTCACGGAGATCGTTAAAGGAAGGATGTTACGTTCTTGCTGGTTCTTATTTCTCCATAGCCTGCTCCTGCCATTACTGGAGAAAGGCTACTGGACTGCAGGGACCTTCATCCTGGCTACCCTTGTGCTGCCTTTTGACTTTGTTAATAAGATTGTGGAGGATAAATCAAAAGCATCTTCTAGAATGAGATGATGGATGGGAAAAGCATGGATATATTCGTTTTCCTTGTAGAGCAGCCATATGTAAAAGGGGCAATTAGTTCTGGAAACAAGGAGTGTGACTTCACTAAATTCCCAACCACCTTCTCCTCCATTCAGTGTTTGACACCTTTCCCAGAAAACAGCCTGAAGTCATGGGAAATTTCCTACTGCAGAGAATTGCTGACAGCAGTCTGGTTGGTCTAAATGTACTTCAGATCCTCTTGAAATAATTTATTTGTAATTAACTTTTCTTTTTGGCAGAGAGTGAGAACAGATCTCTTGAGGGCCAAAAGTGTTCGTAAGGGTTTTGTATTTTCAGGCTGGATTGGAGCACCTCAGAGAAATATGGGGTGAAAAGTGAACTCCTGACAGTAATTACATGCTCTGGAGAAGGTGTAGAGCACTGCAGTACAGTAAATATCTGTCTTAGTTTAGGGCAAAACCAAAACAATTTCGAATACCTTTCTCAAGAAAAGATCACGCCTCTTTTAAATTTAGAACGAAATTTTAATTTTGAAGGGAAAATGTAGAAGGAGAGATAACAGTTCTTAACCACTAAATATAGTTATATATATATATGCATATATGTATATGTGAACCACCAGAACAGAACAAATAACAGCTATATAACCAAAAAAAAACCTGAAAANTATCATAGTAGAAAACATAAGAAAGAGAAGAAAAGAACTGGGTGGGTTTTCCTCCTCATATCTTCCTATGAATTCATAATTCAACTCCTTAATTCTGCAAGGAGAAAATTTTGTATCATCTGCCTTATTTCCTTATCCCGAAGTTACTAGATCCGGCACAAAGAATGTATGACAGCAGAACAACATCTTCAGTCTGATCGTTTCTCACCCAAGTCAGCCCAGACCAGGCTGCTACACGATATTCAGAATTAATGCTCCAAATAATTCCAGTGATGTGTTGCTAAGAACGGTAACATTTTAATTGCTTTCTGGCAAGTTTAGATTACACTTCACCCTGCACCACATCTCCACTCTACAGATGTTTAATCCCGGAGTTCTCTTCCAGCAGCAAACAGTTTGGCAGCATTTGTGAAACCGTTGGTGTGCTAAAACTCAGAACATGTTTCTGAGAACCGGGTACTAGAGGGGTATGTGACAGTAATTGCAGCGTTTTTTCCACAACCTATTTATAAAGATCAAAACCTTCCTCTGTCATCTATTCTCCTGCCAGGTCTGCTGCTACGTGGAAATCTATGAATAACCCACATCATCAGGTTTTGTTAGTTGAGGGGAGGGAAGGCAATGAGTCTACTCTTCTTCCTTCAGTCCTTCTTGAGCAGGTCTCTGTAGTATAGTGATCATTACAAAGCAGGGGTTTGGCTCAAAGGGTAATGCTCCGTTTGCTTCGCTTCATGTGATTTTGAAGGATTTGATGGTATGTTCAGCTGTGTAACTCTCTGCTGTTGTTTTGAAATAAATTAAAACATCTGTAAAATTATCTGTCTTACCAACACTTCTGTATTGACAGGGCTCTCTGCTCCAGCCATTATGATTTTCCCCTGGGAGGAGCTGGCTTGATAGCTTGCTAGTTTGAGTTAAATGACTTAAATGATAAGTGGCATTTTGTTCTCATTACACTAAGAAAAGTCAATCAATAAAAAGCACATGAATGCATTAATATAAAAGCAGAAACCAAAGAAAACTGATATTAAATGGAAATTCAGGATCCATTATATTGAACACTACAACTCAATTTCCTGAACTAGAGTTGACAAACCACCAGTAAATGTCCAGCAGGGAGTAGTTCTGCCCTGATTATACTGACTAGATGATTTAATAGGTCTTTTTCCTCTCTAATACCTATGCACATATGAAAATCAATGACAGCCCACTTAGTGGAAATACCTTCCCCCTTGCGCTCCAGATGGACGGTTTGAGCTACCTACACAAAGTGATGCTGACAGAGACGCCGGCTGCGTGTCCCCTCTGGGGGGAAAGCCTCATACAGAAATTCAAGGTCAAGATCTGAAGGATTCCTTTTGAACTCTTGGAAAACGCCTCCTCCTCTCCCGTGGAGGATCTTCAGGCAAAACCTTGCCCCAGGGGAGGAGGGTGCAGTTGCCAGCTGTGGAGCAGTGTAGGCAGGAGTGTGGGAGCTCTGCCGAGCATCCCTTCCCCTCCCACAGATGCTCTCGGGACACTGGTCCCTGCAAACCTGCGGAGAGAGGACGGGATAGGTGTGCAGCTGGGACCAGGTGTGGATGTGTCCCCCACGAAGGTTTCTCTTCCATTTAAGAGCCTTGATAAAACCTGAGTGAGGAATGTGCTAAACAGCTCAGCTGTGTGGGTTTATCCAGAGCGGTCTTCTCCTGATCACACCGTCCCACAGGTTGTGGAAAGGTTGTGTCTGAGGAGCGGGAGCAGCCGCCTCCTCTGCATTGCCAAGGTTTTATTGTACTTTTCATTTCTGAGCTGTCATTTCATTTGATTTCCAGTAGATGCTACTCTACTCTACTCTAGATGCTCGCTGGAGCCAGGAATCGCTCCTTACCCAAACACCAGACCTTTACAGCAACATTTCTTTTGTATTTTCAGAACGCAGGAAAAGAGTCTTGAGCCATCAAAAGCTGATGAGTGGCATGACATGATTAATTAACGAGCGAAAAGGAAGGAGCAGGGCTCCGGACCAGATCCCACACGATGCCTATGCAGTGGAGCCTGTGGGGAAAGGCCAGTGCAGGACCGGATTCAATAATTTAAAAACATTTTAGTCAACAGCGTCAGGAATGTGGGAAATTATATTACACGTCAGCAGTGCTGGTAAAAAGCGAGCATGGATGTATCAAATACAATAAAATTGTGGGTTTTGGTAGTGAAATTAGGGAAAATGGAATGAAATATCCTTCCTGAAACAACAAATTTGACCACAAATTATTTCATGTTCCCATTTAAAATATTGAATAATATTTGCACATCTTATTTTTTACCAGTTTTGACGTATTTCTCTGCTTTTCTCAAGCAGCAAATGTGTGGTAGAATGTTTTTCATTAAAGGAGTTGCAGGTCTCCTTGCAAAGTCATTTGGGCCAAAGGACATGGTTTAGCTAAAATACAAACAAAATTAAAAGAATATAATTTCTCAGCCATTTTAACCCCTCTGTCCCCTGCGTACCCTGTGCTTTGGACATAAAACCTGACATCCATTGGAAAGTAAGGGAAAAATCTTCTCCTAATCTGAGCTGGGCCAAGCTGGAAGGAAAAGGTAAATTCCTTGCTCAAATTTATATTCATGTCATTTGTAGTCACACTTTTTATGTGCTCATGCTGGAAGGGCTGGAAGGATAAAAGCTGATGCCAGGTGTCCCACATCAAGCCAGGTGGGACACGTGATGCCAGGTGTTCCATGTGCAAGGAGGGAGGACACTTAATTTCCACAGGGGCCCTGTCCCATATCAACCCCCCAGCACGATAAAGACCAACCGCACCTGCTTCCTGACACCCCCATTCAAAACCTTTGCTTTCTGAACTGTACGTGCCCTTAAACTCTTTCTCCTGCCCTTTCTTTCAAGGAGACAAACTTGTTCATGCTGACACCAAAACGACACCAGAAATTCTGCTAAATAATGAAAAAGGCAAAAAATGGAAGGAGGAAGTGCTGCTCTAGACTATAATTAATGAAATTTGCGGTTAATATGAACTAATGGTGCTGAGAAAAATTTTACCAACATTTCAACCCGTCTCAAAAGACTTGGCCCTTTTTTTTTTTCCTCTCGTGATAATTATTCCAGTAAATTTTAAAATAAGTGGCAGCATTAACTTAATCTTTTATTTAGCTAATAGGAAAAGGTTGCATTAGAGCTTTCCTGGAATAAATGTAAGTGTTCTTTAAACTGAATGCATAATGACAATTCCTCGTTCAGCTGGGAAATGCACTAAATATGGCTTTGTCAAGTCTTGAGATTTTATTGCACGTGTCACATTATCTGACCTTTTTCTTCAAGCTCTGGTTACCCAAATCATGTTATTATGTGAAAGTTTCAGCTTTTAATAGAGATATAAATGTTTCCTGGTAACTGCTGAGAAAATGTTGATTCCTAAGGCTCCTAAAGCAAGTAAGAAGAACCTGAGCATCTATGGTTGAAAAAAGGTAACAGAGCTTCAGCTCTGCACTTTGGGCCTCTACAACCAGGAGCATTACAGGTAGTGTAACTGTGTCAGGAAACGCACTGCTATATACAGAGTGGAGGAAAATGATTCAGGCACATCCCCCTTTACCTGAGCAGCTACCCTTTGAGATCCCTTTCTGGACCTGGGAATGCCCTTTCCCAAGTATCATTACCTATCCAGCCTTCAACACCATTCATCAGAGCTGCTGAAGCCTGTGGGAGGGATTTAGCTCTACTGAGCCAAGATCAATTTAATTCCAATAGTCTTATTTGTGCACCTGATAAGCTGTTAATCCCAACGTTTCAGACAAGGCTGTAACCTTGCCAGACGATTCTGGTTTCCCTCTGCACCCTCATCACCACCATTTATCACCACCATTTATCACGACCTTGCTGAGCCTTGGTCCTCCCCCATCCCAGTGCCAAATCAGTTTGTTTCTCATTTGAACTTTAGTTTCTTGAAAGATAATACCAACAGCAATCCCGGCGGAGGCAAACTTTGCAAACAGGATGCTGTTGCTTTGCATAAAAGATAATCTTAGTTGACCATTTTGCATGAGAACTGTAAGAAAAGATGACTATGGAAGCATCTCAAGGAGCAGGACATACACAGATAGGGCACCACAAGTACAAACTACAAACACGGTCTGTGCAGAGAAGAAGTTACACTACAGAGCAGAGCAGAGCAACCCCAGCATCAGCTCTGCCATTACCTGCTGGTCCTTCCTGGAGTCTCCCACATCCCAAGGCTGCCCTCTCCCCTGCCAGTGGCCACAGGGGCTTCCATGGGGCAAACTCAAGGGGAGTGGATCCCATAGCACATCATGAACATCAGAAAGTTGAGGCCACCGTGCTGCAGCTGAGCTGCAAGCTGAGATAGAGGGTCCAGATCCAAGGATGCAACACAAAGGCCGGTTTCCATGTGCCCTTACAGTGCTGGACTAGAAAAACAGGTGGGTGGCCACTGGCAGCCCTTGGGGTACCACAGGTCCCTGGACAGTGCCAGCCATGTCCTGTCTCCTGCAGCAATGGCCCCAGAGGGCTCGGCCTCAGCCTGCCAGCACTGCCATCCCCTCTTCCAGCCACAAAGCCAGGTGACTCCTCATTCAAAACCTGGAAAATGCTGTTTCCTCCTTGCAGCGCAGGGAAGGGAGACACAAGGACGTTCTCGTTTTCTTTCAAATGAAAGATGATGGGCTAGTTTTGTAAAGAAAGGGGCCATGGTGGTTCTGCCATGACTTCGCTGTGAGATCTCTAGTGAATCCCTTAAACACTCCATGCTGAGTTTACCCAACCATAAGGCACATGCAGACCTCGCAGCGGTATTCTGAGAATAACTGCAATTTCTGGGGTAAACTGCTCAAACAGGGCAGAGCGTTGTGATTTATTGATGATTTCTTCAGCATTTAACATTTTCCACAGGCCAGGAAAGGCAGAGGATGCCACGCTTGTGATCTTTTTCCCTTCCATGCAAATGGTAACCTAGGCAATATGCAAACACATCTGCCTAAATCAAAGCTGAATTTTCCTGCTCACCCGTCCCTGCTCAGGCACAGACGATGGCAGCAATTAGGGAGGTTCAGAAATACCGATCAAACACAGAGAGAAAGATGAGAAGCACACAACTGCATATTTAAATAAGATAAGGTAGTAAAGAAAAGGAACCTTTCTTAAAAGGCCGGCTAATCCACTAGGAAAACCAAAGAAGCACTTGTTGTTATTGTTCATTCCATTTTCACAAAAACATTTTTAGCACCCAAGAGATACTTATTCTTCCACCTTCTTTGGTGTCTATGTGAGACATTAATTGTCAGGTGATAAATGATAGATCAAGTTGTACTTTTCCAGAAAAATGGCAGACATAGGATTTATGCCTCAGTTATGCTTTAATTAAAGCAGCAATTATGGTCTGCACTATGTAAAACTCGCGGGCTTGAGTTTTTCACTTTATAGATGGATGCAGCACAAACAACGTCCTTTGTACGTCTCTGCCAGTGGTTTTAATTGATCACTGCGTTGATTAGGTGCATGCAGGTGGCTGGGGGTTTCCTCTGAAAAGTTTTTGATATCTTATTACAGCACTGATGAAAGCAGTGAGTGCTTGTCGATGACACGAGTTACATTTTAGTTGTTACTCTACATTAACCCAATGGGTTTTTTCCACCCTTTGTGTCCCCGTAGCAGAGCTGGCTGGAGTGTGGTGCTGAGGGCAGGCCAGTTTGGAGCACACAGCTGGGACTGCAGCTCTGGTACCTTGTGTGCCCTGTTTTCAAATCAGGTATGAACTGGGGTGAGGTCACCAAGCAGCCCCAGAGCCAGGGGACCGCAAAGCCACCAGCACACGTGGCTGGCCCTCAGAGACCCCGAATTTGAGGTTCTGGGTAAGGCAGATTGGCACAGCCATAGCAGGATTGGTTTTATTCTCAAAGCTCCAGTTTCCATCCGTACCTTGGGCTGTCAGGAGGAGGACAAAGCGAATGCTTTTGCACAACTGTGTCTTACAGCTCGGAGTCAAAGCTGGCGTGTGGGTGGGGAGGGACTGGTTCCACATCTCCGGCAGGAACCCCAGCGGATGTCGTAACAGCCACATGAAGAAAACATCTGCTCATTAGCAAAGCCGCGCCGTCTCAGACGCCGGGAGCACGCAAGCACCAACAAGCCCTGAGTGGAGGCTGCTCACGTCTAAATCCCCCTGTCAAGCCTCAGGGTTTGGCCACCCTGACCCCTCCAGCCTCACGCCAACCCGCTGTGCTCTGCGGCACCCCTGGCCAATGTGCTGTCCCGAGGGGATTTTGTCCCCCCTGGCCGGCTGCTTTGCTCACATTTCTTTTTCTCCTTCCTCCAAACACGCTCATCCAGCTACCAGCATTTCTCCCTGGGTTTCTTTGACTTTTCTTTCCAGTTGCCTCCACGTGCTACATCTCAGCCTTTTCTTCCCAAGGCTGCAAAAAGGCAGGAAGATGATTTCCCATCCGCTTTCGCTCTCGCTCCTTCCTGGGGTAAACCCCTCTGCTAGAAAAGGCTTTGTCCTGTCATTTAATTCGTGGGAAGTTGTTAATCAGTCTTACTTCCGTGATGAAGTACCGACCAACACAGCCCCCGTGCCTCCCCCAGGTGTCCTGCGAGCTGTCCCACGGCTGCCCCATCCATGGGCAGGCTCTCCGGTGGTTTCTTGTGGAGGGAGAGTGGCTTTGCCCTGACATGGTCCATCCCTGGGACCAGGTTTTGTGTGGTGGCCCTGGCTGTGGAACAAGCCTGTCCTCACCTCAGGCTCTCCTCCAAGTGAGGAGTCTGAGAATCAAAAGGAGTGAAGCAGGACAGAAGGAGTGAGACCAGTGATGGTGTTTTTCACAAAGATGCACAAAGATTTCACAAAGTTATTTATCCATGGGGATTTTCAAACAGGTACTACCGACTCCTCATGTTTTTCCCAGTCCCCAGTTACCTGGGCTGATGAGAGTCAGACACTTGGACCCTCATGTGCACCCATGTGGCCAATACACTTCTTTGGATTAGAGTATCTGGGAGAAATGAGCACAGAAAGTGCTGGATTCTGGCTGAGCTGGACCTGCCCAAACACCCGAGCGCAGGAGCTGCCTTGCTGTGTGTGCCTGGCTCTGTGCAGGGGTGAGCTTGATCCAGGCACCTCCACCAGAGATGTCACAACATTTGCTTGCCAGGCCATAAAAAAAGTCTGGAGCCCATATTTTCCATCATTGGAACATCAAGTGTACTTTGAGGAGTCTGAAGTCTTTGACAGAGTTTTATACTTGCAGAGTGGGATTTTATTTTGAACATCCTTTAAATACTTTGTGGGTAGGAGTATTTCCAGTTTTGGAGTGGTGCGTGTATTCTGATAAATAAAATCAGCCTACAGTGTGGACCTTTGCATCGGCAATCAATACAGCATTTATCTGCACTAGTGACTCACACAGCTTGTCATGGGCTTTGTTTAGTTATTTAATATAAAGTTATACTTAAATTACCAAATATTTACATTGTAGATATTTTAACATCAATGAACAGATATTTTGCAATATGTATTTGTAAAAAGGATTGAGTTTTGCATCCCATGACTTGTTGAAGTCTTCATATGTTTCTCAAAACTAAAAAAAGTTTTTGGCACCACGCATATTCCTCATCTCAAAAGAAAGAAAACTCTAGATCAGAAGGATGGTGATAGCAGTTGAAAGAAACTCTTCTTAATCACATTAATGTTTAGTCAAATCCTGTTATACTTCCCAACCCAAATGGTCCCACTGTCCCAAATTCTCTTCTCAAGTGCACTTTTTGTACCGAGAATAGATCTATTAAGGAATAACACTGGGTTTGGTGCCTTGTAGGCCAAGCTGGCCCAGAAGACAAATCAGTTATGCCTGCTGTGTGAGGAGAGGAGGCAATTTTGTCTCTGCAGCCTAAGCTTCGCATTTGGAATACAAGTTCTTGTGATTCCCTAGTTAGTACTCAGAGTAATCACAGCTTTGGCAGAAGATCTTTTCTGCTTGTGTTTTGTTTTGTATTGGTTTCTTTTTAGATATTCTTGATCGACAGAGTCCATTTCCATCTACAGGGGCAGACACGCCAGCAGCAATTATTTAAACTCACAGAAGTCTGTTTCTGTAGTGAAGCCAAGCTGCAAAAGGCTTCAAAACATTTGGTAGCCACTAGAATGCAAAAAGTTCTCCAAAATATCGTTCTGAAATTTTCCCCTGAAACTTCAGAAGGATGGACAATTTAAACTTCCAAGATGACAGAGATTTGGAAGATCTGCGGGGCTGCTCCCTGGGCTCTCGGTCCCAACAGCTGAGCAACGGGATGAATTTCAGAATCATTAATGTTGGAAAAGACATTGAAGATCATTAGAGATGATCACAGAGACCATTAACCTATCACTATCCATCACTAAACTGTCACAGAATCACCGAATATGCAGAATGGGAAAGGACAAACAAGTCGAACCCTTGGCCCTGCACAGGACCATCCCCAAGAGTCACACCATGTGCCTGAGAGTACCATGTCCCCAGTTGCCACATCTACACATTTTTCAATACTCCCTACAAAGCCAGATGTGCATCAGGCACCCCATCCTGCAGCACAGGATTTGTTGTGATGCTGAAGATGCAGAGCATTAGGGGAGCTGCCTCTTGGTGTGCACAGGTGGGATGGGACACAAAAAGTTAAAATTTCATGGTTAGATGGGCATCTATGGGGTCATGGCTTTTGGGGTGGACTGAGACGAGGCTTGGCAATGTCCACAGGACACCTATGCCAGCCTGACACAGGCAGGTGCCACCCATCACCAAGGTGTGGGCTGCTGGTGTAGCTCTGCATCCATGCAGCTCACAGAGGCTCCCCATGCACATTTTGTGGGCTCAGGATAGCTTTTCTGGGTTTGACGACATGGGATTTTTAAAAGTCAGTATTAAAAATCTGTGCCTGAAGGCAGACTTGGGATAACTGTTGAGCAGTGTAGACTCCAAGGCAAATGGGCTCCCATGGGGTTTGACACAGCACAGCACCCACCCAGCCGGCACAGCCAGCCAGGGTGAGAGCCCTCACCTGCTGCATCCTCCTCCTCTGACAGGGGCCAAGCTCTGGCTCCCGTCCAGATCAAAAACATGCTGATTTTTGGTGTTAGGTGTCCTCAGGCTCTCGGCTGGGAGGAATCATCAGGGCACTCGCTGCCTGTGGCAGTGGCATCTCCACGGTGTGGGTGCCATGCACTGCCTTTTCATCACCCTGCCTTTGCCTGGCAGTTCCCAAGGGGCTTTTAATGGCACTCACTCTCCAGTTGCTGGAAACCACCAAACTTCCCCATGCAAAACAAACAGTCCACCAACTTGGAAGTGATTATACCGCTCCAACACCAGCACACCGCAGAACCCTGCAGGACCTTAAAGGTAAATCCTGAAGTGCCTCCTCGCTGGGATCCGGAGATGCTTAGGGACAGATGCAGCAAAACCCCCTCCTGGGTGGTGACAGAAATCTCTGGGTATGATCACAGCACATGAAGAGGCAAAAAATAGATGGTGGCCACAGCCCTGTACCAGAGCAGAGGGTCTGTGCTTTGTATGGTGGGGGATGAAAACTGCTGGGTGGAAAAAGCTCATTTCCTTCAAAGCGAAGTGGGAATTCCCAGCCAGCCGCACAGCTGTGGGACATCTGCCCATCTCCAGGCGTGGGGCTCTGTGGCTGGCCCATGTCCAGGCGTGGGGCTCTGTGGCTGGCAACCTGCTGGTAAAATATAATCAATAACGTTCAGAGCGACAGCAAAACGGCAAAACCCAGTGGGAAAGCAGAGCTGGGGAGCTCAGCTGTGCCCAAGGCCATGTCTGGGCTCTGCAGCACTACGGGGACATGGCAGATTTCTCCTCCCAGCCGGATTCCTGAGGCTGGCTGTGGCTCAAACACACGTATGTGACTCTAAACCAGACTATTGGTCTGACTTTAATTTAACGGCAAGGCAAACTCGCACAATTTAGGAGCGTGAAGACCGAAGCGGTGGGAAGAAGCTACACGTGGTTGTGTTGAGGCCCCAGGGGAAGGCTCCTCTGAGCAGCCTCCCACACCAGGCACGGTCCCACTCAATGCTCCTCTGCCATCTGTGGCCACTGGGGCTGGAGGCCACACAGGCACACCCCACAGTGGGGTCCCACTCATTGGGCAAGTGCCAGGGGGACCTTTTCGTGTTACATTTCCGAGGAAGCCCACACCAAATGAGATCACCAGTGTGACCACCCTCGTGCTTGACCTCCAGTGGTGGCCAACCACCTATGGCCAGGATGGGAGTAGAAATGGGGCAATTTTGTGGCAATTGCCTCCCAGACTACTCCTCTGGCAGTCTTCTTCCCAACGACCTCTTGAGCTAAAGCTGATTCTGCTAGGTTTATTCTCTATTGATTTATTGAGTGCTCATTAATCCTTCCACTAAATTCAGCAGATACGGTGCTTTTTGAAGGCAGAATTAACCTCTGTGATTAAGGAGAAATTGTCCTATTTCAAGGAGGGGGAAATGAAAGCTCCGAGAAAGAAGCTTTGCAGAGGTCTCTGGGTTTGCAGCTTTGTTTTGCAATGCGCTAACACATCCCTGTGTAGGTGGTCATTTCAATAGTCTGCCATCAAACTGTAAATTACACTGTAGTTACAGCCCTGCTCAGTACTTGATACACACTTTATTAGAGATGTTGCACTAGTTCTTAGAAACCACAGATACCTGTCGTGTTACGAATCACAGGACAGAGTATTACGGTTCTAAAAGAGAATTTATGAGCTGACTATTGCATAGGTAATGTCTTGCAGACCCCTAAAGTTAATGCTTTATTCCAAGATCTCTTTATCCTAACTTCCTGCCGTGGAAGTTCAAGCAAAGCTTTAGAGCATCAGCCCATCCACTGTATTTTTTTCAGTGACAGGCAGGGGTAATTAACTTTTATAGCTATTGTTTACACCACTTTATCTTCATTATTCCTCTGACTTTCCATGCAGGCAACAATTATAAAGCCGTAAGGACATGCAGAATTATGCCTGGAATCTCTGGTTTAATTTAGAGAAGGCACAGACAAGAGCGGCACTGCTGCTGCAAACTGTGGATGCCCATCTGACAGATTTATGGAGGGATTTCGTGTGTTCATCTGCCTTTCCTCTGCATCCCACACTGCACAAGCTGAATTTAACAGCTGTCAAAAAGGGTCCTGTGGTCCCTGTGCTTGCCAGGCTCACCAGAATAAAACACCTGAGGCCTCAACGCGTAGTCACTTGAAGATTTTTAAGAAGGTCAAGGTTTTTTGGGGCGCTAGGAGTAATGCGTATTTTAAGGGAACACACCGACCGATGTTTTCCCTCCCATAGCCTGTTCCAAGCCCTTGCCCTAGTTTCCCCCTGGAAAAAAAAGCTGCTGTTTGGCACTTCAGGTGATGAATTTCCATTTCACTAGACAGCTTGTTTGCAACGAGGCTCCTGAAAATGAGGACGTGGCTTATTCCTCCTGAAGCCCTGAGCGGAGACTACCCATTTTTGGGCGTTTAAGGCGCGAGGACATCTACCCCGGGCCATGACTTGCAGTGAAGCCAAGAAGACCTTGCTCGATAGCTGCTGTGTCTCTACTCAACCTCTGCAGAGCAGGGCGAGGCTGCCCTGTGCTGCCTTCCCAAGCGCGGGGTCTGCAGCCCCTCTCCTGCCAGGACAGCTCTCTGGCAGAGCCCCGTGTTGCTCAGAGGAATGTCCCAGCAGCTCTTAGCGAGGCTGGATGGGCATGTCTGAGCTTATATCCCCTGAAACGGGGAGGTGAGCGCTCCACACCAGCACCAGCTGGCAGAAAGGAGGCGGAATTTAAAGGAGAAGAAGTGTAACATAATACGGCTGTTTTGAGCAGTTGAAGCTGAGTGAGACTTTCTTTGTCACCTTCAGAATTAGACAGCCAGACTGCAGCATCTCCGAGACTAATATGTCAATCAAACCCAAGGGAATAGTGGTGAAAAGCTGTAAGAAGCTGGGAGGTGATTTGACATTAGGTGACACAACCACACGTCACCTCGTTGCTGCAGCCCAGCACAGGCAAGCACCTTCTGTTAGGAGAGACCTGCAGCTACACCAGCACCACGTGGTTTTGGCTGTACTCTCTGGAACCGTAGCTCCCACAAGGCAAAAAAAGGGTGTCAGTTTACAAGGTGATGTGCTGGTTTTATTTTATTTTGTTTTTAATAAATGTACTTGTGTTGCTGAAACGGTGTTGTTGCTCTCTAGGAAGGCTGCACTACGTGCGGACATCAAGGACAAAAATTTTGTTTATCCCCCAAGAATAAAGCAAGCCAGAGGGACTAAAAAAGAGAAAAGGAAAAGAAAAAATAAAAAAGAAGAAGAAAAAAGATCCTGCACAGTTGGGCTGCTTTTAGCCAAACAGGACTTTAGGTAGGCATTTGTTGTTGACTGGCAAAGCTGGGGATGTCCAGCCTGCTGTGAAAAGGTGAAGCAGAAGCACAACACCTGCACTTTGCTTTCAACAAAGCTCGCTAGATTGGTTCTTTTTATATCTCCCAAAGCCTTTTTGGGTACACCCCTTCCATTCAATTTTACAGCCATTCCCATCCATGTGTGTAAGAACAGAGTGTCGAGCTGGGAATGAAAGGGCCTCGTTGGGCTGTTTCATGGAAGGAAATGGTGACTCTGGCAGTATTAACTGCTTGTGTAACACAAACATGGCCACATATACTTTACATTGCCCTAAATTACAGATTCCCAGGGCTGGAGTCCAAATATAGTGAAACTTCTATGAAGGACCATGCTGGGGTTAGAGCAAAAACGAGTCTCCCAGCAGAAAGGTCAGAAAACATCATATTGGAAACCTTATTAGAAACATTTAAAATCCTCAGTGTGGATGAGAATTGAAGGAATATTTAGTATGTGAGGTACCTGCACCCTTATTTAGAGTCTGAGCAGTTTTAAAGGCTTTATAATCAACATAGCAGGAGAAGATATCTTGGTTTACCTACATGAGCTGCAGCTTTAACTTGGTAATTCCAGTGCTTTATAGGCTTAAGCTACACCAGATTGTTTGCTCAGGGTCTTTTTTTTTTTTTTAATAAAGGGCAGGAGGGGACAGTATAAGGAAAGGATTGTTTTAGCAAGGGGAAACATTTTCTGAGTGCAGACATGAGATGCTGTATTGGAAGCACAAAACTCTGCTCTCCCAGTAGGACATCTTCCTTCCTTGTAAACCATCCCTTTGCATATCACCTGAGAGGTTACTCCTGTCCAATAAATCCCCTGCTTGTGGAGTCCCTACTCTGGCATTCCTTACTGTGACATGAAGGGAGTTTATTCGGGTTCACAGGAAGATAAGGAAGAGCCTTTCACCTTCTACCAGTGCACAAGAGCAGCACCTGTACGGGGATCTCAGCTTTCTGCTGGGTGGTATCAATACATACAAACAACATTCTCCTCCAAACATTGTTGCTTGGTTTTCCTAAGCCCATTTTTCCTCCAGCCCTCTGCCTGACCCTACTGGAAGGGTCCAGCCCCAGTCACAACCTTCACCCATGGCAAAGTGCTCCCAGTGCCAGGGTGGTGGGCAGGACAGCGCAGCACAGCGTTCCCTGGCCGCACCAGGAGCTCCCTGCCTCTGCCCACTGCCACACAGCTCTTCGCCCAGCTGTCAGAGGCAGGAGAGAGGATTTAGGCAAGAAGCCTCGCAGCTCTGTGCCAAATCCTCCTCCTCGTCTCCCGAAATCCCTGCGTGAGCAAACTGGCAGTGGCTGTTCGGATGAGATCAGCGGCGCTCGCTGCAAGCCGAGGCGGCGGAAGGGAAGCCCCTGCTGCCTGCGTGGTCCTCCCAGGCACTGGGAATTACCAGGAATTGCCACTCCTGGTTCCCTCTGCGTGTTATTCCTGCAGAGCAGGGATCTGCAGCGACAGGTGGGGTGGCTGCAAGGAGTCAGCAACACAGCCAGACCTACAGAGGCAAGCTGGCAGCAACAGTAGCTGATTTACACCTCCATAAATATATATACGTATGTGTGGCTTATGTATGTATGGAGAATAGAGGAGTCACAGACAGGTTTTAGAGACTCTCCCTTGCACAGCAAAGCAAAGCCCAGCAGCTCTGTGCCATTCCCCTCAACACAGGGCATTGGTGTAGCAAAGGGCAGCTCACCTCCGAGCGCTTTCATCCACTAACAGGATTAAAAAGACTTGATTTCCAGAAGCATCTCAAATTCCACAGGTGAATCCAAATCTTGCCTGGAAAAGCTGTACCCACTTGTGCCATCTCCAGTCTCTCTCCGACAGGCATCAAAAAAAAAAGCTGTCACTTTAAATTTACTGGCTTATCCATGTATTTTTATATATTCACTGATTTTTTTGAGTAGTCTCTAACTACCCAAAATGTAGCAAGTGGTTTTAAAAAAAGGAAAAAAATATCAATCTCCACCTATAAAAAAAATAAGGTTCTGAAAAAACACCCCAATCTCCTCGTCTTCCAAAACATGCCCTACAGAACCTTCCTGACTTTAGAATTTCAGTTCCTTCAGAAGGTGAGGCCTTGGTGCTCTTTATATTTGCTCAAAAAAAAGTACATCCTTTTTAATTGACCTGCCAGAAGGTGTCTTCTCAACGAGTACTTAATTAGGGGAAGTAGCCTGGAAGCAGTGTATTGGATCTTCCTGGGGCAAACTGAAATAAATGTCCTCCCCTTCTCATTCCACTTACAGCATAGCTTCCAAATATTCTCTTAAAAATTATTTTTTGCTGCTTTCTTTTTGCCTGAGTAATTTTAAAGTCTAGCTAAATGCCTTTGTTTCTGCTCCAAGTGATAGAAGCCAAGGAAATACCTTTTCCCCTAGAGAGCTAGGACTCAGTAGGATGGATGGATGGATGGATGGATGGATGGATGGATGGATGGATGGATGGATGGATGGATGGATGGATGGATGGATGGATGGATGGATGGATGGATGGATGGATGGATGGATGGATGGATGGATGGATGGATGGATGGATGGATGGATGGATGGATGGATGGATGGATGATTAGCGCCCATATCTTCCTCTGTAGCTCCAATATGTATTTTGAGGGTGCCTATTTTATTCCCCAGGTACCCATGGCATATAATTAACATGTATTTAGAAAACTAAAGCAACTTCAGCCATCTCTGTCCCACCCTGGGGAGGAGGCAGGGTCCCAGGGGAGCCAGCTCCTGCAGCCAGCAGCAAGCACGTGGCGTGGTCATAATGCAGCTCTGTTCATCCATACCCCAGAGATTTTAGTCTCTGTTACAGTTTCTTTTAGCGTATTTTAAGGTGACAGTAACGCAGGCAATGTGCATGCACGTGTGTTTAATATAAATGATAATCTGCAGAAGCACCATTTCCTTGGAGATGTTGCTGGTGCTGGGTTCTTGAGAAATCCATGGCAATTTATTTTTTTTTAAGGGTTTGGGTTTGTGCTTCTCCCCCCCTCCTCTTACATTGTATGAAAGTTTTCTACTCATCCTGAGGATGACTGTTCTAGGGCTATGGGATAATTAAATATACAAAAGGCTTGACAGTTGTAGTGGAGAATATTCTTTTAGAAAGGCGAACAATATGTTAAATTCAAGGAATTCCACTCCTAGTACTCCATGGGGTCATAAATAAGTTCAGTGCAGGGGATATAAATATGAATGACACCATTTAAAAATCAGGTGCATGACAGGACTACAGACATTGAGTTTATGTCTCACTTATGCTTTACTTACTAAGGGTAGAAACCCCTCCCCTTCACTTCCATTATGCTCATTATTTTTCACCTGAATAAAATAATGTACATGTAATTCATGGGGTTTTACTTCAGGATGTCTTTTGTGCTAGAATTAAATGGAAATACATCATTCTGCAAGTATTCCTGACTTCTATGGGAAGTAAATTCTTGCCACCCCTCCCCTCCCCATGCTAACTGTCCAGCTATGAAACAGGGGGCTATCTGCCCTCCAAGTGAGATTTTATTGCTAAAATAGAGTAAAAATTGTTTTAAAACAAAGAACACACATCTTTATAGTAAAACTCAAGTTTGTTTTACAATTAGAGAAAAGAGTCACATGGTCCCCCAAAACCCTCCAAGTTTATATATATATTTCGAAAATATATTTAAAAACATAAAAAACTCTAGTTAAACATATATTATGTTAATCAGTACACTTAAATATAGCTTAATTATATTTACAATATGACGCAGTTGCTTTTAAATTTTAATGCCAATTTCAGTATTTTCCAAAAAAACCCATAAAATTATATAAATATACAATAAATATTTATGTTACACAAAAATGAATAATAGAGAACAAGGCCACAGACATTAACTTACAATTGCAAGAGTCTTTAACACAGGCCTGCTGACATGCATGATATACTTTTGTCACATACAGACCACAGCAAGAGTTTAATTAAGTAATATGAAAGAAAACCAACCCTCCCCTCTCCATCTCTGTTTTAACTAAAACTGCTCAGCCTGTGATCATGGATGTGTCAGGTCAGGCAGGAGAGAGCCGTGGGACTGCAGCTGAATTGCCAGCCTCACCTGGGCAGCAGGTGTGGAATTGGCATGTTATGGGGACCATCACTCTGGATGTGGTTACAAGACACGCTTCTCCAGGTTCCCAGCTCCATCCTTTACTCTCCCCACCTACAGGGGCTGCCCTTTACCCCTCTGTACCTACCATCCCACTGTTCTAATTCTGCCATACCAGCACCACCCATACTGTGCTAGGTGGGGATTTCTGAGTGAAGGGCATAGCCATAATTAACTTTGGGAAATGAGGAACTTTATTTCTAGCATGATTTATGCACTAACACTTCTCTTTAGGAAATTCAGTTTATTTAACTGGGAATTATTTTATTCCTGCATCCGAATTAGACTGTCATGTCTTAGCTATCTCTTTTTTTTCCCATCTAGGTGAATGATCTGTTTGTTGTTCTCACATCAGCATCATCCTTACAAGCAACCAACCCTTGTTTTGAGAGGAGCCACCACGACACCACTTCCCCGCTGTGGTTTAAGAGCAGCTCCTGAGCCATGCTGGGTTCACTAAATGCAAATTATAATATGCACACAGTTACTGGCCACGGGGGAATTAAATGGTGCAGTGGAAGATGTACCTGCCCATGATCTACATGACCCTTCAGGTCCCTTCCAACCCAAAACATTCTTTGATTCTAGATTTAATTTGCACAAAGAACACCTTAGCTGAAATTTCGCAATAAGTTTTTTTTTTTCCAATTTCTGATTTCTGTGTGGGAACCAGAATATCAGCAATGGATGGGCAAGGCTGAAGTTTGAAGTTGGTCCTACAACCCTCTCTTCTCACTCACAGTCCAGCAGACACAGGGCCAATGCAAAAGGTAGCACTTTGACAGAGTTACCCCTCAGGAAGGGGTTGCCCTTCTACCTCTAGTAGGAAACAAATCACTGATTTGAAGGTGTCTGTTAGTTTCCAGCATGGGTTTCTACCAGTAGTGACATAAATTCAGTGTTAAATATGCTCTTCAAAGAGCATCATTGGGGCGATCATATTTCAATAAGCTTTGCCCGGTCCAGGTTTTAATTAATGCAGATTCTGCAGCATTCAGAAGCAGATCTATTTTACAGTGTATTCCTCTTTGTTCAGCTATTTTTCTTCATCTACAGGAATTACAAATATAGCATCAGCCTTCGGCACGCTCGCTAATGAGCTATTTCTGCTCTCAGCCCACGGTAGTCAGTGCAAGGGCTCTGCACAGCTCTCAGCCTTACAACCCGCCTTTCTAGCAAGACTTCTGTCAGGGTACAGAGGGGGACTCTGGAGCTAAATACGTCTCTCAGAACTTAAGCAAGTTAAGCCAACTCCTCCAGTGCTTGCTCTTCACTTACTTCAAGAGTGTTTTTTTAACTGCAATATTTGTTTCATGAAATAACGCAGACAGCAGAGGTAGAGCCACAAGACTATAATGCTTCCTACTGGAGGCAGGGCTCCTTTGTGCCTCATTCCCAAGCTGGTCCCCTGAGCTGCTTCAGGCAGAGATGCCACCAGAGTTTGCCCACGAGCTTTGCAGACCTGGGGGGGGTGGGTACCCACGTACACAGCCAGGCTCTGGCCCTCTCACGTAATGCAGAGGATCACAGTCAATAATGACTGCAAGTCAACCCAAATCACTGTTCTTTGTCCCCAGACTGGCTGAGCTATTCAGTTCCACAACCAGCTTGGTGTCAGACCCACCATCGCCTTTCTGGACCCTTTTTCTAGTGACATTCTCATGGTGCTTCACCAAGACATCCGATCCAAGCACAGTCTTTTATTACAATGAAAATCATTGCTCTCGACACTCTATAGAATATTCTTGACATGACAAGCTCCAGTTCTATGGTAACTGAAATACTTTAACGATCACAACCAACATCCCTCCAGAGGGAGGACAGGGGAAAGAAAAAATCCCAAACACAAACAAACATGGTATAAACAAATGCAGGTCTCAAAAGACTGCAAATTAAAAAAAACAACAAAATGAAACAAAAAACAACAAAAACCAAACAAACACCCCCGCCCAAAAAATAAAAAAAACACCAAGAAAGCATATTACCATACAGTTAAATAAGTGCTGTCTTTAAGCCTGAAGTTTAACAATGTGAAGTGGAACATCACCATTCTTTTTTCAGTTGCCTCTTTTTATTATTTTTTTGTCAGTAGTTGGATTGCTATTGCAAACACCTTCACAACATACAAAAAACAAATTTGATTTTAATCCAGAATAAGGTAATGATTTTTTTTTTTAAATTTTTAAATCTGATGGGATTCAAAAGTAAAAGAGAAACAGTAAAACCATGACAACAGCACCTTGACATTGTTTTAATTCCAACGCTATCAGAAGTTAGAAGCAGTAAACATATATACTAACAGGAATAAAGATACTTACTGTCTAAAATGTAAACAGAATGTTTTGGTTCAATTTATTTTTCTGAAAGAGGACAGTTTATCATTAATTCACAATTGAAGCAGCATGCAATTTTATTAATTTTTTTTAAAAATTTTTATATTTTCAATTCTTGGCAACGGCGACAAACCACAATGTAATCAAGGAATGTAATGTAGACTTTTTTGTTTGGTTTTTTTTTTTTTTTGGGGGGGGGGGGGGGGTTTTTTTGGGTTTTTTTTTTTTTTTTTTGTTTTTTTTTTTTTGTGGGTGGTTTTGGGTTTTTTTTGTTTTTTTTTTTTTGTTTTTTTTTTTTTTTTTTTTTTTTTTAAACTTGTGCGCAAATGACTTTTGTTCCCCTTCAGGTCATGGATATGTTCAATAAATAGATTGTGTAACCACTGTACTGTATAAACTTCCATCATACATGCAGTCCATAAAATTAGTTTTTACCGAATAATTTACCCTGTTACGTATATATACAAATAGATAATTTTGTCTCAATATAATCTATACAACATGAATCCACTATCTTCCCCTTTTAATGGTTAATGTACATACACAAGAAGTGTCTATCCTTATAAAGCGCCAGCCAACTCTCTTTTTATTATCCATGGTGAGTGCTCTCACGTAAGACTGGGTAGTTCGGCACTGGGAGTTCCAGTGCCTCTTGTCTATGCCCCTGCAGCCCTCCTTTGTGTACCCCTTGGGGTTGCATTTGGTCTCATAGAAGTATTGCTTCAGTTGGCCTTTGGGTACTGGGACCTTTTCCAGGACTGTGACGGTCGCCCCAGACATGTCCACTGCAGTCTTTTTCTCCGCCGCTGTCACCCACTCACTCGTGCTGTCACACACACTCAGTTCCCCACGGCGAGCTGGATCAGAGTGGCGCCGGACCCTCATGGACATGTTTGCAGCATCCAGGTAGTTTTTGTACTCCTCGAGAAGAAAGAGCAGCGGGGGTTCCAAAGGCACTTGACTGCTTAGCATCACTCGGGATGTGTACAAGTCTGCATCCTTGTTTTCCTCACTGGGCTGGATGTCCTGGTCCTCATCTAGAAGCTCCTCTATGACATGTTCAAAAGTGTCTGCCAGTGATGTCAGTCCTCTTGAACCAGCACTGGGCCCATTTAGGCTCTCAAGAGTCCCGTGGGTCCGAAGACCTGGGTACGCCAAGCTGCCTTGTCCTCTTAGACCAGCTTCTTTCATCGGGGCAGCTTTCATGCAACTGAAGTATGAGATAACCATAGTAAGGAAAAGGATGGTCATCACTCTTCTCACTTGGTGGAACTGTTAAAAACAAGAAAAATAAATTAACGTACAAGGTGTGGAGTAATAAAAATTCACCGAAGTTGCTGTTTAATGGACTTTCTACAGAGATCTGCTGCTTGCAGCTGCAACTTGTTATCAGAGATAAGGCACACTCTTGTAGGAGAGTGTTCCTTCATTTAGAGCTTCAGATAAAGCATATGCTGTAGCTTAGGCAATGCTGATCCCAGCAAGTCAAGAATTCTTATGTGGCAGAGTCTCTGTAGTAAGTACTAGATTAGATGCTTTGCAAACTCCGTATTTATTGACCAATTACACCTATTTCAAGTAACAGCAAAAGCAGAACTGCTACTTAGCAATGCAATGTTTCAGCAATAAAAGCTTCCCAATCATGAAAGGCAAGACATCTATTTCAAGTGCAAATGTAAATATTTGATTTTTAAGATCTCTCTATGGCAAAAATACTTCATCATTCTTTCCACAAAAAAAACAAAACAAAACAAAACTGAACAGCACCAGGATAAATTGCATTTGTATTTTGATAGCAACCTTCAAAATGCAGGAAGAGGCCATATAATTCTGAGGTCTCAGCAGGTCGAGTCCTCATTTAAATGTAGATGTATATATACATAAATACAGAACAGGAAAACGGCTGAGAGCAGTATCCTAAATTTGAGCTGGACAGATAGCTTGCATCATGTGAAAGGCATGGAAAGGACCTGCTGCATTACAGAGCTGCTAAGGGCTATTCTGAAGGGACAGCAGCAGGGTCATTGTTCCATACTTTCCCAAGCCTCACACCGGCTGTTCTCAAGTGGGCAAAGCATTTATTTAAACCTAGTTAGAGCCCAGAGCCCATCATGAAAACCAGCACAACCGGTCCTGCTGCCATACTGGAACACAGTTTGCCTGTTTCTCTCACATTCTGCTCCAAGTTCTGGCACATGTTACGGTCTAGGCTTTGATGGTTACGTGTATGCCTGTCTCTGTCCTCACCGAGTGCGCACCAGAAAGCAGTGCTGGTAAGGAAACTCCTCACCAGGCTTGGAGTCAGCACAACTCACTTCCATCAGCACTCCCAACAGCTTGGAGTTATGTGACCGCTCCTTCCCAAGAGCTTTCCTAAGTCTCCACAGACTTTCTACTCCTCAGGGTAGAAATTTTTTCCTCCTCAAGAGCAGACACTTTAAGTACTGTCACAAGAACCCCCCAAATCCTTCAGTGACAGAGAGCTATACTTTCTGTCTGAACCCAAGTGCTACTACAACATCCATCACATCCCGTTGTTATTTTTCCGCCTTCTGATCCCTGTTCTCACCAGTCCTTCTTGCTAGAAAGCAATGGCATTGTTCACATTTTTGAAGAAGCAGCTAATGCTTGTTTCAGAGCTTTTGAAGTTCATTCGGAAATACCTCATACTTGGCAGAGCTCATTGGAGTAAAGGCTATTTCTGTTTGCCAACAGGGTGCTATGTAAAAAGACTTTATCTCCTGCAAATAGGCTGTGGGAAACTCGTACGCTTAAGGCTTGAACATGAAAAGACAATTTATCATAAAACATACAAACAAAATAAAATGTGTACTAGAAAGGAAATGCCCAGAATATAGGTCTCAAAGTTTACTTAATGAAGGCAGGGTGAAAAGTGTTTGGGTTTGTGTCCATGCCCTCCTCACTCCCAGCCCTTCACTGAACAAGACTTTGGCCAAGAATCCTCTCTACCCCAGCACAACTCTTCCTTCGTCCCTCCATCTCTCTTCCTGTTTAAAAGTGGTGGTGTGGCATAGATTTATTAAGATTAAACAAACCTGACATCTGTGACTCACAAGAACACAGTGTTTGCTCTAATCATGTAGAACATGAATATTTTGCAGATTTTTTTTCATCGTAGGATTTTTAAAACATTCTACAGGAAGTGTCAGATTTCTTTCTCAAAGTGGAGGAAGAGAGACACTACAGAGGTGATTTACAAAACAAGGAAAAAGATTGTTAGTGTTCCTTTATCAAACAAGGAGAGACAACTCTTGAAAAGGGGAGGCTCAGCTCGCATACAAATGCAGAGCCAATGGAACAAAAAATAATACTCATAAATTACATATTTGAAGAATTGTTTTCTATCAGACCTAAAAGGAAAAGAACCTCAAACACCCACATCGCACTTTGTGACCACCAGAGCAGTGAACAGAACACAGATCTTCTGGCTCCTAATCAAGTTCCTGTTATTTTTATTAAAGCGGTGCCCAGAGGTCCCAGCCAGTTCTTGACTCTGGAGGACAGAGTCTGTCTGAGCACGTAGTACCCCAGGGGAGCTTCCAGAACAAAAGAGAGAGGCCACAACACAAGAGGCACCAAGACAAGCACAGGACAAGGAAAAGCTTGCACCCATCAGGTAAGCACACCAGCTGGAGGCTGAGCTTTTCAAGTTAGGTAGGTGAACAAAGGAGAGAAGGATGCCTGGACCAGGCCACGTCCTTCACTATTGTCAGTGGGCTGTTGACCTCTCGTGGATGGGAAGTGAACAGAATAGTGGCTGTGCAACTTTACTCACATGAACAGTTTTCTTACACGGAAGACAACAGAGGACAAAAGTGCAGACTGACTTCCTTAAGCCCTCAGCATTCTCTGCCGGTGGCTGTTTGGTCCCCAGATGTAACAGTACTTCATATATCAACATTAAATCAATTTTTCCTTAATCAGTTTTGTCTTCCATTTAGCAAGGAAACCGCTGTCAAGTTTGATCAATTTGCATCCCATCCAATGACATACAACTGCCACTGTTATCTGGGGTGGCACGAAATTGTGTACAAGTAGACTTTGAAAACCAACAACTTTCAGATAGCCATTACCCACATAACATACTGATAATACACAGAAAAACATGTCTGCTTAAAAGCCACTCCTCCTCCTCTCATTTGTAACAGCAGAAGAGCATGTCAAAGTAAGCTTTAGCAACAAAGCCACATGGAATGTTGCCAGCAAGCAACCACAGATCAAACATCGACTTCTTTGTAAATGATTCCCAGACTAAGCTGAACTCTGCAAGCAGGATGTGCAAAGATCCTTCTCTCTATCTTGACAGTGACTTGAGCAATATACACAGTCCTTGTCTTTGGCAGCAAAATTATATCAAGTGATTTAATACAGGGAAATAATATTTTATCACCTGGGAAACATCTTCATTTTAGAGGCCATTTGTCTTAGCAGTCGCTCAAAAATCTACTAGTTCAACATGCTATAGGAGAATAAGATATGTCACTTCACAGGTAGAATCACAGAACCTTTCAGATGTTGTTGAACTGACATATGAATGCACGGTTCATCTCTTTCTTAGTGAGGCACGACTAACATCCCAATGGAGCACCAACAAGGCCATTTGGAACACTGTGGATGGCAGTTTCCCGTCCTTTTCCTCTCTTCCCCAACTATCAAACCTTCATTATATCGCAACGATTAAAGCTGCTTCCTGTCCTATTGCAGTAAGTGCCCTGTAAACCCCAAACACTAACATTTATGTACATTTTTCTGATTAGGAGCCCATCATCATGTCAAGTGGTGTGGAACTAGAACTGGGCTGGGAACATGGGAAAAAATTGTATTTTCCTGTTTTCCCAGCGTGCTACTGACCCTTTTGATGCTGGGCGTATCCACCCCTACGAGGCCCTGCCTGGAGGCACCCCGGCATTCCTGGGTATAGCCATGCCTGAGGGTACCCTGGTACACCCAGCAACTATTGCCCACGGAGGCTCACCAGTGCTGAGCTTCTCTTAACTGGAGCAACCTGGCTGACAGTGCACGTTCTGAGGGCATCAATACAACTGAAAGCTGGACAAGGAGAGTGGCCATGACCACTTTTAGTAAGACGTGCAGTCAGAAAAGTACAATATAAAAATCACTGATGATGCAGCATGAGTCTGTAGTTCTACAGTGCACTCATCCCCTCCCTTCTCAGCTGTAGGAGGTTCAGGTCTCTACACCACACCTTCTAGGAACAACAAGTAAACGGTGGCAACCCTTTTCCACTCCTGTTCAGCTACATCTTCAAGCATAAAAGATCAAAGACCTCCCTAGGAGAGGAAATCTTGGTCTAATTGCTGTCCCTTAGACTGTTGTATACACCCTGTAACTTGTATAACATAAAGTAACCTCCTTGAGAGCAAGCCTTAAACTATCCCTGAGGACACACAAGACCTCTGTCAGGAATCACATTTGAGGATGGCTTCCTGAATGCCATCCGTTCTCATGGCTGCAAGAACATCCTTCCTGCTTTCATGCAGCACAGCAAAGCTGTAGCAATGAAAAGAGGTCACCCACCACGGACCAGATCTCAGGAAGACGTGACCTAGTTTGTACTTCAATGAAGTCCATACAATTACAGCTAGAATAAGGGCATGTAATTGTGGCAGTCATCTCCACTAATGGGAAGGAGGCTCATTAAATGAAGGTCATGTCAATTATCTACAGTTAGTTTACATATGCAGTTACCTTGCTGTAATATTTATTTCAGTATTTGTATTTAATGAGGGTTCGCCAATTAATTGTTTTATTTAATTTTTTTTAGTGAGTTTAAGCAGAAACCTAGCAGTTTAACAGGTTGTATTTCCAGCAGAGAGACCTGAGGAACAGCTGTGAACATGTACTTGCTTTGCTGCATCCAGATATGTGCCATGGAAGTTGAAATAACTTTCAGTAGTGAATAGATTCATAATGCTTTAATCTCCAGAAAGGAGTGTGTGGAGGAAGATAAAATTAGCAGCAAGATGACATTCATTTTCTGCCTTGCCATTTTCTAAGATCTTTACACAAAAGTTCAATTTACTAAATACTACTGAATGCCACAGGCATGAGTTTCTGCTTTACGCATCATTACCAGTGTGTGAACAGATATAAAAATGGGATGCATGTCAGCACATGATTTGCAAAGACTAAATGTACAGAGAACAAATAGTATTAACCTTTATCACATGCATAACTAGATGTCTGACACACTCTGGTTATCCTTGAGGCTGTTTATGCAGCAAACTATATAATTATTTTTTATTACTGCAAATAAAGCGCCCACCCCCCAATATATACACATGCACACCCACATCCAATTTGTATTCTTGTAAGTTGGTGCTTCATGTCAGGAAGAAGAAACCTATTTTATTTTTATTCTCACGTTGGTTTTCCCCGAGGTAATAACATCTACTTAGCCATAATGCCAGAGATGGCAGAGACTAAGAAGCATTTTGAAGTCCAAGAAAAACAGCAAGCAAATTTACGAGTGTTAACTTTAACTACAACTTTTAACATGAGAAATTTTCTTTCATCTTATGCTACTAAATTTTGCCTGTGGTACAGCTCTGGAGAGCAAAGAAACTCCAGCAATGCCTACACTGGCTCTGGAGAAGCAAGCATCTGTTTAAAGCACTACGAGGAGTTTTTTGTGGGGTTCCAAGGTTTTATCAGACTCTCTCCCCAGTGCATACAAAAATCACAGCCTGTCCTGAAAACCAGAGGTGGGAAAGAACCCAGAGAAAATAATAGCAAAATCATAATGCCATGACATCACAGTCCTGATCTTTCACAGAGCTGTGCATCAGAGTTTCCTACAAACTTCCATCATACCTTTCTGGACACTCATACAGCAAAGTACACACTCCCTTCAAAGCTCCAAGTGAGAATTAAGCTGCTTTAATGGGCACAGAGCAGACAGTCTCCTCATTACAAACATGCTTATACTTAAATTGGCTAAGTGCAAGACTGCAGCGAGTTCCCAGCAGCACCTCTGCCGGATGGATCTCAGCCCCATTCTGCCCATACCAGGAAACAGGGCGGATGAGCTCTGACAGTACGTGCAAGTGAAAGAATAGCAGGCCAGACTCACAGATAGTGCCACAGCTTTCAGAGGGACAATATCCATCGAAGAGATGTGCCCTACCTTAATACTTTGACAATGGAAACTCACTGTTGAGCCAGCGACATGCATACTGCCTTTCCAGCTGTTTGTAGAGCATGCTGCACTGGGGGCACTCAAACTGCAAGGGGAGTTGTGATTCCAACTGTAAACAAGAAAAGTCACCTGCATGGCACCATTCCTAGTAAACACAATATGCTTCACCACAACATTTTTTGGCCAAAATTTCGTGTTAAAATGCCCAGCTATGCAGTGAATGTCCTCCTCAAACAAAAGCATTACCAGGAGGTTTATTTCTGCTCAGTGGAGTATCATGGGTAGAGTATCACGCTGCACTTCTATTGCCACGTCACAAATACTGTACAGTAGGGACAATACTTCCAAGCCTAAAACCTATGGCTTAGCAAATTTCCATTTCAAAACTGCCTTCAGGCTCAGAAAACTGCATTAATCTTTTTAGAGTCTATGTCAAGGTGTGTTCATGCCATTACTGTGGTCGTTCAGAAGTAACATTAATGCAATCTCTGTGAAAGGAAAGTTCACCTACAGAATAGGCTACCTAATCCCCCCAAAACATGAAAAAACCCACAAAAACAATGCATGAAATAATTACTACATGCCAAGATGCTATCTAGTTCCTCCATGGGGGCAGATAATTACAGTTCTCCGAAATCATTTGCTCCAAAAGCCAGTAGAGCTTTATGGAATGCTAATTCAACCTGTGTGCAGAAGGATGTTAAGGCAGAACTCAGACCTCGGAGCAGCATCTGCGGTTTGTCTCCCATTTCACAATGGTTCTGTGGTACGAAACACTGCGCTGAATCACCACAGGGCTAAGCTCTTCTGCCAAGTACACACATGAAGCTCCCACTGAAGTCAAGGATAATTGGCACCCGAGAGCGGGAACAGAATGGATCATGTTGCGTGCAGTCTAGTGCGAGTTGGATCCCTTGTACTGTGACATGTGTCCAGCAGCCCTGGAACAACCCAGAAGTTGCTGTACCAGTTGAGCTTGGATCTTACAGAGTGCCTGTAAACTACCGAACAGCACGTAAGGCATCCCACGCACGCACCGGTGCCGCTGCAAGCGGCAAGCCTCCTGGGACCTATAGAACATTATGCGCTCAACAGGGACATAAGTGAAGCTTTGCCAAGGAAAATCCATTGCTAAAAAGCATAATCATCAGATGAAGCGGATACCCGTGGTTCGGGCAGGCAGTGCCTTCTCTAGGGTAAGGAGAGGACAGCAAGGGCTATACCCACTTGTTGCAAGACTCTTACCTTTGCTGGGACTCCTGACTCTGTGTGGCACTGTTGTAAGAGGATACCTTGCTTTTAGACATAGCCAGTACTTGAAATGAAGCAGATCAGTATGTTGTGATGTGCATGAACCAGAAACTGGAAATGCCTGTTGTCAGAGCCCTGACAGGTATTAACAGTATGCCTGCATTTGCCAGTGGTGTTATCAGTCATCTTCTGGCTGTCCGCCCTTGTGTGCAGGTTTCTCTCGACACATGTTCAGTCCGGTTGTTAGCACAGCATCTCCATGGAAATATTTTCCACAGACAGGGCAAGAGATAAAAGCTTACTCTGAGGTTACACAGAGCAGTTTCTCAGAGCATTCGAGTCCAAAGTTACATGGGAGCAGAACCAGAGCAGGAGCAGAAATTTGTAAGTTTGCAAAGTCACTTCAATCTATGTTAACAGAATAATGAGGACTTTTATTGAATAAGAATACACTCATTAGGAATCTAAGCCACTTCACCGGGCAGCCAGCCCCACGTGTCTTGCTGTGACAACAGCTTTCCCTTCAGAGATAACATTGTTGGAAAATTATGTCAACATTATGTTAACATAACTGTATTGAAAACACTTTGGCAAGGAGTGCTCTTTTGCCACTGATATTTTACTATGACAATGCAGCTCACCACAGATTTCAAAGCATTGTAGTTTTCAGCTTTTCTTTCCCACCTCCTAAGCGGTTTCATGTTGAAACAAGACTTTTGCAATTGCTATGCCTGGTCCTCTATCCCTAACCTAATTTAAAAATTTGGGGGCCACCTTCAGCTGGATTCAATAGCGGGATACACAGCATAATACTGGATAACCAGCATGACAGTAGCTGAGACCCACCCAAATAAGCTCCCCCTCTCCTCCATTCTTAGGCAAACAAACACCTGTGCCTGGGCTCACAGACTTACAACACTCTATTTTCGCTTTCATTTCACAAGCTCCACAGAGGGAAAGGGTTTGGAATTACTAAAAGGGGTGAGAAGGTACATCTGGCAAAGAGGCAAGTTTTTGAAAACAAGCTTTATCAGTTGTACTGCTCAAAGTACAAATGTTTAATGGAACATATAGAGAAAAAACCTTGCAGCCTTGCAGGAAATATTAATTTATCAAACTCCTGCCTTCTCCCAGTTGTATAATGGCATCATTGCTTTCACAGGGGAGTGTTACACTGTGATTTCTGTGAATTACACAGACAATGGGTTCTTCGCATTCCCAATTAAAAATGAAGTTACCTGGTTCATGACTTTTCATACTTGTCACCAGATACAACTATAGAGTGCAGCATCATGGGGGATTATTTCCACAAAAACATTGAGGTTCCTTGAAGCAGTAAGTTCCAGGGGACCTAATTCTGGTGGACACACTGGCATAGTGTTCCATTCATGGATTTATACCACTTGTAAAGGCGGCCCAGGATTTATGTGGTCAGAAAATCACCACATAAATATGGACTCACCACCCAAACTACAGCTAATAGCTGTATCACAGCAAATGTGACAGGTTTCAGCAGAACAGCGCTCAGGACTCCTGAGGGATACAGGCATATTTGGTAATAATTACACTTGAAAGAGGAAGAAAAAAGTTTTCTAGGTGTGCAGGCTCCTCCCTTCCCCCACTGCTATAAGCACATAAATAGCCCAGACATGTCTATAAAGAGAAGTATGCAAAATCCAGCCCAACACCACCTAATGTTCCTCACTTGGGTGTCCTGTTTCAGCACACCCCCCGCCACTGAAGAAAGTGGCTTTGCTGCAAGCAAAGTTCTCACTGTAAGAGCCCTTAAGCTCCAAAGGGGAGGTTTGTATATGAGATTTCCGCCATTAAATAAACAGTCCTCTAGAAAAACTTCAATACCTGCCCCTTCACGTAAGCAGATCCTACTACCCTGCAGGGAAGGATGGCTTCTCTTCAAATAGCTGGGGGTGGGGGAGGAAAGAGAAAGTTAAAGCCAGAAACATTAAATTCCCTGATTAGTCTGTTGGAAACAGCTAAGTGTCCTCTCCCTCCCAATTATCTCCACAACATAGAGAAGTCGCCATCCTATTCAAAATCAAAAGCAGAGCTGTCATACCAGAGATCATTAGTAGTTATAGAGATGAAAAGAAGTTGCAAAAGCAGACCTGGTTCTTATGCTACTGTGATTCTCCGTTTGTACAACAGTTCTTGGAGAACACACTATAGAAGCCTCCAAAGTGCTTACCAAACACTGAATCTCAACATACTTAGGTGAGGAAGAACCGCAGCAGAAACCCTGTTTTGCTTCTGGGTAGCCTGAAGCCCAGAAATGTTTTAACATCTTATCTCAGATTGTACAGCAGGTTGCTCCTGAACCAGAGAACAGGAGAGCTCCAGGTCTCAATCCCTCACTTCAGCCACTACACAAAGCTGTGTTTACCATGAGTATCATCCACGTATTTTGCAAATCTCTCTATGGTAACTTAGACATCTAACACAGAAAGAGGCTGATTAAAACCTTAGGGGTATTATTTGGAATACATATGCTAGCTCCCTTCCATCTGTGTCGTTAATTAGTTCCTGACTGTAGGTTAAATGTAGGGCATGTTGTCACGAGCCTACGGTGGGATGGCAGGAACTCCTGCTATTGCCATATGGCTTTTTGTTTCTTCTTTCATTCTTCAGCTTTCAGCCTCATGCTCCCAGTTTGTGGGCTCAACCATCATACAACAAAGAACAACGAGGGAAACAAAATCAGTGTTAAAACACAAATATTGTTCACCATTAAAACGCATAAGAAGTTTGACTGAAATGCAACTTAAGTTCCTATCTCATTCAGAGGCTTCTTTTACTTGTAACAAACTTGCTATGAAATTCAAGAAAAACCTATTCCCATGGAGAAGTACTACTGCACAAGCAGGTATTTACCAGCCCTATAAACACAAACCAGGCATCTTTCCAGGGACCAGGAGTCAGCCTTAATTTGGATAAAATGAGAAGAGCAAGGCTATGCCTACTTGTAATATGGGTATCCAACACTTACAGGGGATGACGCCGGTGTAGCAGCACCAGCACCATCAAAACAATAAAAGAAAAAGATGACTGACTTCCAATCATCCTTTTTTCCAACGCATCTCCACAGATCCATCTTTTTTGTTAAAATACCAATGGCTCAGGCCTGTCCTCAACAAAACTACGCCTGAAGATGACAAATTACAAGATATGCAGAGCATCAGCAGTTCCCCTGCAGCCATTTTCAGTGACTACAACTTGAAGATGAACAGGCCTGGTGGTGCTTTGCGACTGAAGACTTGCTCCAAAGTGTTTAATTTAAAGTAGACATGAAGTTATTTACTGTGTTTTCTGGCTCTCACTGCATACCTGTCCTTCCATTAGCTAAAGGCAGGGGAAATGATTTATAGTATTTCCAAGCACAAGAGTCTATATGTTTCATAACAGTTAAAAGAATCAGAGCAAGGGAAAAAATATACAATATCCATGTTGAACAACACAGGTTAAGAAGCCAGTCATATGACTTCATGCTTGAGGCTTATGGAATTCAAGATGGCGCTTCTAGGTTTGTTACTCACAAAGGTAGACGTCTTTGGAGTCTTGGACCCCTAAGCAATTTCTTCTTAAAATATTATTTTTCTCCTTTTTTTTTTTTTTTTAAGGGAGGCATGAGGAATTGACTCACTTATGCTTTTGCAACATCCTTGTTCATTGATGACATTCCTGATACTTTTGCAGTTTCAATGGCAGAAATGTTTTGCAGAGGGGGCACCACAAACCTATCATTAGTGCAAAATTGAAAGAGAAAAGGACTTAAAATGAGTCTTTCAAGGAAGGCAGCTTTATTATTTGTTTTAAATTCATGTGCCAATCATTAGCTTTAAAGAGGAAAACTCATTTTCAGATATTCTTTTCCTATTCATTACACAAATTTCTGTGAGATGATGTAAAGATGCACCTGCTTATTCTCTCTTTGCACCATTGGCAGCAACTTGCCAACGCCACATCAGTAAGTACCCTGCTGCTGCAATGACATGAGAAACATCCTTCTTTGCCCCTCCTAAAATAGAAACAGTCCTTCACCAGTCTGTGGGACATAAGCTGCCAACAACAGAAAACTCATGACATGGAAGTAAACTGATATGTTTATATCTGGAAAATGGAGAATTTTAGATGTGTTTATTTCTGATTTTGGTTCAACCAATTATAAAGACAAAGGATGGCCATGATGTTCAGCAGCACATTCATACTTCACCCCAGTTTCCTGGCACGGATTCTGGTTAAGTCACCCTTGCCAGCTTGAACTTGTTAGTGACTTTGCTTCCCCCTTGGACTCACACTGGCTTTCAGTACAAATTCTATCAAATAGCATTTCTCTCTTGGCATTTACGGCTCAGTCAAACTGGATTATCAACTCAGAAGGAATGTAAATAGCAAGTGAAGATCCAAGTCTTAATAGAGGCAGCCAGCAGGCACAATTACCTAGAAATACTGCAAAACAAGTCCTGTCGCTCATCCCAACAGTGTCCCTACACTTCTGTGGTGCAGTGACAACTACGACTGAGGGGAGCCATTGGTTTACTTACTCTTTCAGCCTTTGAATAAAGTTTAGATTTAATTTCTTTTCTTCTCAGCGTATCAAATTCTGAACACTCAACAAGAACACCATGGCCAGTGTAAAGAGGGATAAACTAAACCATATGGATACTACATGTTGTACCAAGCTTAGAAGGTAACTGGCATAAGGGACTAAGGGATCCAGAGACCACAACCTTTAATTCTTTGATCTAGACAAAACTGCATTTCTCCAGAAGCTATGTTTAAAAAATCCAGTGTTTAAAACACATTAGATAAGCCACAACATGCACTAGAACTGGCACAAGATTAAGCTTAACTCACTTTTAAAAGATACATACTACAGGATTCTGGGATGAGCCTTTCACATGCTGAATTAATAAAGAGCATATGAACAGCATTTTGCTCAAGATTTTGCTTAGTTCAATTTTTTTCCAGGCTTCTTCTATGCCACAGGCACACAAAGCCTCGGTGTAGCTCAGTGCACATATAGGAAAGGAAAGGCTGAGGTTGATGTGGCACTCCAGCGAGCCAAGGGTAGTTTTTCAAACTCTAACTCGGTACAACAGCTCTCATGCACCCCGATAAGGTATAAACCAGTTTGCAGTTGCCTCCTGACTTGTGACAAATATCCCTGTATCACAGCTCCTCAGTTGTTTCCCACAGGAAACTCTATTCCCTAAGAAGTTACACATTAAGCTCTTATCCCAATACACTTTACACTGACAGACTTCAAGTATCATAAGAAATGAATAAAAAAAAAAAAAATCACATGGTAAGTTATACAGCACATGCAATCAACCAGCAGTTTATCAACTCCAGGTTTAGTTACGCTGAGGTTCAGTTGTGTTGGTTCTCTTATTCCACTGGGCATTTGATAGCCAAATTAGCAGTTACTATAAAAGCTCCCAAATCATACTGTGTTTCTAAGAGTCAAACAAATAATTGCACAGGAGATTATGAGTTCAGTGCGTAAAAAAGGCTCATTGTTTCTCTCTGTAAGCAGTTCTTCATAAAATTAAATAGGGAACAGTACTCTCTCACATGCAGAGGAAGAACCTGCTATAGCAGGTTGACTACTAAACAAAAATCAGAAGCTGTGAGCTCAAAACAAAGAACCAAGGGGCAGACACAACAAGTGTATTCCAGGTTGTTAGATTTGAAGGAGCAACAAATACCTATAGACTCAACTTTGATACTTAATTTCTAAATGGAGAAAATTATGAATCTAGTGGAACCAAAATAAAGGCTGCAGACTCGACACATTAGAAAAAAAACAGATTTCTTTCCTAGCCCAACAAATATCTATTAAAGGACAGTCCCTGACAAGTAGACTTCAGTGGTGGGATAGGGAACAAACCTACCTTCAATCCAACCCAAATCCTTAAGGGACTAGTTCTACACTGCATTTTATTTGTGCAACCTTTAGACAAGCTATAAAGTCTCACCAACAGCTGTACCAAACCAGTCTAAATTTGACTTGCAAATACTTTTTTAGGTGTAGTCAAAAGTCCAGTCAGCAAACAATTTACTGAAAGTGATGCTTCTTGTTTACCTATTCAAGCCACACAAGGAAGGCTGTATAAAACTTAATTACTTCAATTGCTAGAACAGGATCATAGGCAACACCACAGTTACAGGGCTAAAAAAGCCTACACTCATACACTAAATTTGTACTGAGGAGTACAAAGGATTGGTATCAACTCATTTTAATGGTGCAGGCTCCCTTGCCAGAGCCAGCCTGAGCAGTCTGTGTGGTTCATGCATCTCTAGGTGGCAGTAGCTGCTCAGATTTTGAGATACCGTAAGATGCTTATCTCAAATTTAGCAACCAGTATTCCTCCCATCCTCTTAGAATTGCCTTTCCTAATGTGAAATGCGACTCTCCTCCCCCATTTCTCCATAATTTATAGTAGTCTGTAGCTGAGTCACAAGGATTTCTGCATTTTCCTAACCAAGTGCACAAGAAAAGAAATGAACTGCCAAAGGATTGAGGTAATTTATAGCGTAAAGCATCGAGAGCTTCTAGTCGATCAAAGGACTCAGAGAAACAAATATAAGAACAATCATGCCTTCTGTTCTCTACAAATGCCACGGCCAGAAATAACTGTCCTAATTAACTGGTTTCAGAAAATGACTTCTCTGAAAAATACAATATTCTTACGGAGGGAAGTATACAACTTCTACAGCCTTATGGCGGCTGTCACCAGGGCACAAAAAACCACTAAAAGAAGTTTCCTTTTGCTTCCTCTGGTTGTCCATGGCACTCCTCTTTAGACAGGTGTATCCTCATGAGGCCTAAATTACGCTCTCATGGACATTCTGCTACCACTTGTAACAGTGTTACCAAGAATTACAGTCACATCAGGTCAGTATCATCACAACTAACCCTCTGTTCACTGGTTATAAAGGGTACAAATTTTGCCTGAGATGAGGTTGGATTTTTTCTTGGTAAAACTTGCCTGTTCAGTCAACCATGGCATTGTGAGTATTTCAGACTGTTCCATGTCTGTTGCTGCCATTGGGTGTAGCAGTTTAACTCCACCAAGTCTACAGTGTCTTGATAATTAGACCCTGAACGTTGAAAAGGAGGAAAGGCTGAGCCTGACCCTACAGATCACCTACACCTTAGGGATAGAACTGTTTGTCCTGTTCTCCAGGGACAACTCCTGCAAACTGTTCCACACTGGACTGCTCAGAGCATAGAGCTGATAACATGGAAGCCTAAGGGATCATGGCAGCTGTCTGTATGCACTGCACAGCAAAATCTATTATTTATTGTTTGTATTACAAGAGCATTGACAAGTACCTGTCAGGTACCAGGAAAAGAAGACGGGAAAGACTGCCTCTGCCTCAAAGAGCCTGCAGTCGAAGATAAGCCTAAATAATAAGTATGGATAAGGAAAGGAAACAGTAAGATTTGTGAGTTGACAGACTGTGGGTACAGCCTACCAGCCCCACTCCAATACATTAGGCAGTTCACTCAGTACAGACTTGTGCTGCTTCCTAATGGTGCATCACAGCAAACAAGAGCTGCTACACACAGCACCTTCCTAGCTGGAACTGAAGACAGTAAGTTATTGAGCTAATACTTCATTTCAGCAGCACACAAAAATAGCTTGGCTTCAGTGCCTTTTAAAAGCTTCCTTTTAAAGGGTGTTTACAGCTAAGCATTACCAAGAATGCCAGTGAATGAACTGATCTAAGAAATGATTGAGAGTTTCCCAATTAAGCAGCATTTCAGCTATTTAGGAGGAACCAAGTGCTCACAACATATGCTTGAAAACAGGTCAAGACAAGTTAGCAATTAACCTATTAAAAGCACATATCCTTTTCTAGTGGAGCCTCCACCAATTCACACAATGCCTAACGTGAGATTTCTAGTGTAGGCACAGGGCACATTCTTAGAACAACTTTTCAGCCCTTTATACAAATCACGAAGGCAGGTATGGGAAATACCTTTTTTTTTTTTTTTTTAATGGGATCACACTTTTACTACACAAATCACTCAGTGGAGTGAATTGTTTCTCATCTTCATGCAGCGCTTACCCACAGGAGGGCTGAGAGGCTCTCCTACTTCCACGTTACTTGTGACCTGCTTTTTTATCTGCAACCTGCACCCCATCAGAGAATTATTATGTGAGCAAAAGATGCAGTTTCCTGTGTTTTCCTGACAGCAACAGCAGAGTAACAGTTGCACAAAGTGCTGCAGGTACTGCAAGGACTTTTAACTGCAGCTGCTTTCAGCTCAGCACTGTCACAGTATGCAAAGCTTTAAAGCAAAAGCACAGAAGCTTATTTTCTTCTATATTCTTTTGGATGACAGTGAGTCTTTAAAATCCTTTGCGTCTGTGCACTACATTTTGTAGTATTCCAGCATACTGTAGTACTCCCATCGCACTACTGTTACAACATAATGCCTTGGTGCTTAAAAGCATGCTGCCTGAAATTAAACTTTTTCTAGTTTAGTCCTGCTCCTTCCAAGATAAAAGTCCGTTCCCATTTTCCTCCACCATTATATCTGCATTATTCAGATACAAATGTTCTTCGTCTTTCTGACCTGGTTTTCCCCGATTTCGCAGCCATATAACAACAGGATCTACCCTGCAGCTCCGGAAAGCAGAGAGCACTGGCAACACGAACAGAAGGCACGCTGCTTACATATGGGTTTTCCCAGCCGAGGTTCAGTGAGGCTGAACATTAAGTGGTAGTACTACAGCAGAAAATTTACAGTTACAGAGCCCCGCAGAAAGGCTCCTGTATCTGGTCATGTTAAGAAACAGAGCAGAAACAGAGTCGCTGCCTTACCCCGAGACCAAGGTGAGGGAGGGCACTCGCTCCTGCCGAACATCACTGTTTGTCTTCTCCCACTCCCCAGCTGTGTTTACACAGCCAGTGCCCCGCCGCTCCACACACAGGGCGAAGCCGCAGCATCTCCCTGACAGCTGCTGCCTCCTCCCGCATGCCAAACCACAGACTGGCAGCTCGCACAGAGCCAACAGCGTCCCCTCTGCTGATGTTGCCTCCTATACCTTGACTAACTCCGGGCCATCACTGGGGTCAAGTTTTCGCCCAAGGGCTTGCAGGCAGCGCTCCAGCTTTGCGAGCGGAGCCATTGATTTGTAAATCAATGTGCCGAGGCACTACCCGGCTCAAAAGAGCAGGACGATACGACGACCTCCTCACTTGGGACAGCCACCCGTGCGCAACCAGAGCAAACCCTTCGCTTCTGCACAATCAGCCACTCAAACTTGGTGATGCGAAAGTTCCTCCCACCCACGAGCAGGTGGCTCATTCCCCAGCCTTTTGCTCATATTCACAGACAACCAACGAAATTCATTTTATGTACTTATCACCATGAATTAAAGATTACAGAAATACTGGCTGGGAAAAAAGTATTGCCAGGATAGATTCTTTGCATTCATTAGAACCGTGTTACTAGAAACATAAATAAGTAATGACTATTGATCTTGCATAACCTCAGAACAGCAAACTACAATAAACTGAGAGGAAAAGGACGTATCTTAACCGGAACGCACAAACCAAGACACCAAAACACCAACAGCACCTCTTACAGACAAACAAGCAAAGCAAGCGCAGCCCCGGCTGTAACACCACGTGCTTTTAACCCTAAAAAAACCCCCCCAAAAATCAGTGGGACACCACGAGGTTCCCAAAGTACTAATTAAACGTTCGCCGACCAAATTTACCATTTAACCCCAGTTTCCCTGCGGGCTGGAGGGATGTTCGGCCGCCCGGGAGGAGCCCGCAGCCCCGGGGCTCCCTCCGGTGGCACCGGGCGGGCCCTGGGGAGGGCACGGCACCCCCGGCACCGGATCCCGGCCAGGGCGCCCGGCGGGCTTCGCATTCCAGCGACGGTCCAGCTCCGACAAGTGCATCGCGCCCCTCCCTGACCGCACCTCTGCCCGCAGCACGGGCAGAGGGAGAGGGAGGGAGGGCGGGAGGGAGAGGGAGGGAATGCAGGAGGGAAAGGGAATACGGGAGGGAGAGGGAGGGAGTGCGGGAGG
>VWZG01009359.1:108640-124332 GCA_013396735.1 Grallaria varia | reverse complement strand
GGGGCGGGCGCGGAGCCGGCGCATCTCGGGCGAAACGCCCCGCTCGGCTCTGCCCGCCCGCGGGGTGGGTTCCGTGCCCACTGTCAAAAATCTCTCCGGCCGTTTCTAACCCTTCTGCCCGTGCAGCAAATACAGTAAATTATTGATAGTGGAAATTGCATGGCGGAGGCAATAATGGCATCCCCTGATTGAGTAGCTCCATTTGATCTTGGTAAAGACAGAGAAGATGGCACGATCCCTGGCCGGGCTGGGCGCGGCGAGTGGGAGCGCACGCGTGTGCCCGTGGGGCACAGCACCTTGTGCCACGGCCCATGGCCAGAGCCAGCCATGGGAGAGGCGCTGACGGCACCGCCTGCCCGGCATGGGCTGTGCTGGCCTCACCTCTGTCCTTCCCTGTCCCCTCGCTCCTAAAATTGGAAGCGGTTGGTTTTCAGAAGACGACATCACAACTTTTTTGTGACTCAGTTAAAACGCGTGTCTTTCTCCACCTCAAGCCTCACTGCCTTCAAACTGCAATTAACGCCAAAGGCGCGTCCACTCCGGCGCACTTGTGGCCAGCTATTTATACTGGGAGAAATGTGTGCAACTCATTGCCCTCCGACACTCTGACTGCCTGTGTGCTTTTGCTGTGAAACACCTGCATTGATTAGATCAGCAAAGTAATAAAATAACCCAGGCGTTTGAAATTCGAGTACACCTCAGGCCTTCCACATAAACCAGCTTTTAATATATATTAAGGAAAAGGTTCCTGGTGGTTAATAACCTTTGCAGCTTGAAGAACTTCTTTAAAAATCATATTTAAGTACCACATTACCATCCTTCTTGCACTTGGGGGTTTGGTTTCATGTGTTTGAACTAAAAGTGTCACTGAGCTATGAAGACAGTTCTTCTTCTCGGTGTTTTCCAGTCAAAATCTACTCAATTTACAAGAAAGGAGACAAATTTTCAAAGTCCTCACTAACTGCCTGGGCCTGAGGAATCATGCCCAGCCCTTGCTGGCTGATAGTCACTAATATAGGTAGTTCTTCAGCCCAAGTCCTGCTCTGCTATTTCTCTGTGATTACAATTCTGCCATTAGAAATGCATCATCCATTCCTTTCCCTGCTCTAATATACTGATATAACCTTACATCTCTCAGTGGTAATGTTGGGTGGGTGTTCGAGAGCTATTTCAAACACGGACCCTAACTGGAACTTGCTAAGTTAACATGTGAATTTTATTTACCTGTTTTAGACTTCTCTCCACAATACCATTCAACTTTCCAGACACAACTGTAGTAGTGTGGGTGCCTGATTTCACCAAGGCAGCATGTTTTCAGCAGCCTTTTTGCACAGTGATAAGAGCAGTTTCAATATTCTGTGTTCATAAGATGATGCCTGCAAATACTTGGAAGATCTACCAGTCAAGTTTAACAGCAGCAGCAGAGGCTACTTTAATCAGCTGCAATGTAATACATTATACACGTGTTATTCCTGGAGGAAGGACTCTTCTGCTCGTACACTAGACATGCAGATGAGCAGCAGCGAGTATCATGCTTTAGAAGCACTGAAGCATCTGCTGGCTTGTTCTCAGGAGCGAAGGAGAAGGCATGTACTCTGAAAAAGTCTGCTTGCAATCAGAACAAGTTTTTAATTTTGGAAAGGATGTGTGTTATGGACCGCCTGACAAGTCCTCACTCTGTGGTACGCGCTTTCAGCTCAGCCCTGCTAAGAACGTGAGAACCATTAATTCCAGGCAAACATGAAATTCCCATTTTGCTCTGCCGCAAACATGCTGCCTTTTGCGCCAGTGTAGAGATTTTCCCAGGGAAGAGGTGTGGTCAGAGAGCTGCTGTATCTTGCTGGTATAATCAGCCCTGTGGGGATTATTACCAGCCCAGTGCTTGATTACTGGGAAAATGAAAAAGTAGTGTAAATAATTATCTGTTTGGATTTTTAGTGCACATGCAAGCTGGGCTTCCTATTTTTCAGTTGGACCCTGACTTCAAGGAAAATTTTGTGTGAATGGAGAAATCCCAAAAAATTTGGCCTACAAGGTATAGTTTGTGAAGCAACTGATAGTCATCACACAGAGACACCACCCTGGCTGGAGTTCCACCCCTTGTCCATAAGATGTACTATAAACTTGGAGGTTACATAAACCCTCACCACTGAACTCTGTGGGATACACAGGATGCAAAGCTCAGACATCCTGATGATTTCTTGGTAGCCCCAGAAAGAGTTCTCTCTTGTTGTGTCTGAAAAAGACGCCTTCCAGCCTGTCTCAGAAGCAGCTCTGTTTTCCTCATTTGGTTTGTACAGATGTCAGAAGTGAGTGGCACTTGAAAGGAAAGTCACACCACAGGCTGCATGGGGAAGAAATGGGCAGGCAGGCCCTTTTCCAAAGGTTTCAGATAATTCAGTGTATCAGGCCTCTTGGTGTTATTGCCACAGCATGCCCACCTTACAGCGTTTGCTTTGAAACCAAGTGTTTTTTCTGTACCTGACTAATTAAAATTATTTTTTGCATACACAAATCACACTTCACCCTTTTCCGTACAGGAACAGGGAAAGAGTAGGAGTTGTCAATCAACATAATGTTGATTTATGCCTGCAGTAATATTAGATTGCTTGCAGGATGGTAAGATCATTGCTTTTTGCTGAATTAAATTTAAACTGTAGCATAGGCACTAATGATGCTGTAGATACTATAAAGTAGAAAGCAGAAGCACGTACATCTGGTTTCTGTCTCAGTGGAGGTTATGCATTATAGTGATTGATGTACGAGGTCCAAATTTACTGATAAACTAATTATAAGATAAAGTAGTTTGTGGGGCTCTTAAATACCCCCATTGCAATTGTAAGAGAAGCAATAAAAAAGTCAATATTTGAAAAGAGTAACATTCTTAAAAGGTCCATAGTTAGTCGATAGGTAACTGGTGATTCAGTCTCCCCCCGCTCCAAATGTGTCTTTATACTCCTCATTTTATCCATGTAGTACTTTAACCTGTTTTTGAACAAGAAAAAGGTCAAAAAGGTACAATTTGGACTGCTTCTCACTCAGCTGTCAGGAAATGTAAACTAATCCTGATTACAGAAAGGACAACGCTGTTGATGTACTCAGGTTTTGACACTAGAGGGGTTTTTTCTATTAAAAATTTTAATTGGCTGAGGTCAGTTTTTTTATCATTACAAGCAGTTTATGTTTAATTATATTTATTCATGTTCCCTAGTTACCTATTTTGCTATTTTTTCACATTAAAGGGCTGGAAAGTTCACGGAGAAAAAACGTTTCCAACTCAACTAATGCTGAAAATTGCAATGGATTTTATAAACAACTGGGGTTTGCAGGCATGGTGCATTAGTAAGAAGATGACTAGGCTGTGATGCTACTCTCTGATGATTCAGGAATTGCAGCACACACAAGAGAGACCCTCATGCTCCACATTAACATCAGAACTCGAAAACCCTCAGCATCTTTGAGGACCAAACCCAAATTCTGCTCAAGTTTGTAAAATCTTTGTAGTCTTACAGGCTGTGACTGAGATGATGGGAGAAGGATGGTGGTGATCACTTCCCCAGCCCACCCCTTGCACCTCAGGAGTTGGCCAAGCTACAGTCAGAGCCTCTCCTGGGCATCAGTGTTGGATGACACTGTCCCGGGGTTGGTGGCACTTGGGTCTCACAACCTTGAGGTTTACCTTGCGTCCTGCCATGGTTCTGGTCTATAAAGAGCTTGCTGAGTTACTGGAATATACCCTGTGCCTTAAATAGTATAGGATACTTGCTCTTAATTTGCAACATAATTTTGCCTGTTGAGAGGCCTTTCAGCCTCATTTTAGCAGGGAAAGTATTATGTGAAACAGCAAAGAGAGGAACAAACCCCAAGATCTTTCATTAGACGTAGTTTGTAGGCTGCATGTGCACAGGATAAAGCAGGGAAACCTACCCTTTCAATCACAGGCACCGCAACCACAACATTTTTCCTCCAGAAAACAACCACCTAATAGCTCAGAATCGTCACCCTGCAGCTACAGCAAAAGTGATTTTAAAACTTTAACCAACAATTAAAATAATTGGTCTCTTTGCATGTCTGCTAAAGGTATGCCAGCTTTCCATCACATGGTGGGATCTGTACCCTGGATCTTGTCCCATGCCTTCTAGTCAGGGATTTTTGCACAATTTGTGTGCACGAAACTGCTTCTCCAACCGAGCTCTGTGGTAGGTGCAGATTAGTCTTTGCAAACGAGGAAATACATAAATTCATTAATCTGCTCATGAACATACTTGTTTGGTGAGCACGCCCCTTCTGAGTTTGTCCCTGGCCACTGCTCATACGGTTGTCTCTACTGGCATGAGGTGTCACAGAAACGGGATATTCATGTCACACGTGACAATTACCACATGCCTTGAGTGATGCGCACACCCCCCCACACATACAGAGGAAATCCTCTCCATCCAAATCTCTAGAATTCCCTTTTGGGGTTTTGCATGAACTCCCTTTTCTGCTTGGACCGTGGGACTCCTGAACCACATAGAAAATCCCTCTTCCCTGTGCGGAAGGGCCAGGGGGATAATTCACCCTTCATCCTCACCACCTGGTTCTGTGGCCAGTGTTGAGCTGTGCCAGGCTGGCCCCACGCTGAGGGGTAGAGGGCAGCTGTCGAGGATGGTGGCACAGCCAAAAAGTTGAGAACCAGGAATAAAAATTAAGAAGAGACTGAATCCAAGCCAGCAGCAACATTAAAATTTGGGTTTATCGTTCCCTGATGCTTTAAGGCTCACTAAAACTGGCAATTCATCTCCTGAGTGTCTCTGCCTTACTGCTGTTGCTTTGGAGGCATGTTTAATAACCCAGTACCTGAGCAAAGAGCAAAGTATCTGGGTTGTGCCCGAGAGTATCCAGTGTACTGGGTGTCTGGCGTGTGGTGCCTGAGCCCTTCCCCGCTCACCCCTGACCTTCCTGCAAACAGCCCAGCCATGGCTCCATCGCAGCAGGCAGAAAAGAGGGCATGGAACAACAACAACAACAAAAATGCAGGCTCTGAGGAAGCTGCAACATGGGAAAGTTAAAAAAAATAAAAAAAAAAAAATCCCCTCTTCTCCAAAGAGGTTGTGTGTGATTCCTTGGGATGGGGGAAACCCGAGCCGAGTGTGGAAAGATTAGATGGCTGGAGATGCACTCCTGTGATGAATCAGGCCATTGGAGCTCTATGATTAAAGAAGATCAGAAAACTGTTGGTGCACTTGTGGGTGAAAGGTGTTGGGATTGACTCATCTCTCCTTTCCTCTAAGTATTCAGTGGGTTTCAATTAGATGCAATACGGTGGATTATTTTTAATATTTAAAGGGATCAGATTCCAGGGGGGTTATAACTTGGACAGGCAACTTGTCAGAGTAGGTATGTGCCTTACCAGACTCTCTGTAATGCACAGAGCTTATTTTGGGTATGTCCTAAAAATAAGCTAGCCTCCAAATCCCAGGTCTAGAGCACTGTGAATGCTCTTTTGTAGTTTATTTCTATTTAAGCAACTAAAATCTCCTCTGACATCAAGCTCAAGCACTCCGTTCGCCAGGTGCGGCGGCTCAGCGGTACTGCCCCGAGGGTGATGGGTGATAAGAGATCTAAGGCAAACAGGGAGGGGAGATAGAGGATGGCGTTGGGGGCTTGGGGGCTGTTCTGGGGTGCCCTCCGCCCACAGGGCCCCGCTCTGGCCAGGAGCTGGCAGGAGGGATCCTCTTTGGGTGCGTGGAGATCCTTGGGAATGAAAAGCATGTGTAAACATTAAATAGTTCTTCTGGCTCTACTGCCCTGCACGACTTTCATATTAAGGCATTTTACGCCGCACTTGGATAGTTGTCTTCATTTTCCCGAAGAGGTTAAGGTGCTTTGGTTCAGTCCCTCTTTAAAGCACAGCCAGGTCAATGCTTTTAACAAACTGATGTGTTTAAAGATGAATTCAGTATACTTTTTCTTTAAATAGGGTATCAAGGTATTTCACCTAAGAAACAACCCTAGAGTTCAAAACATTTTCCAAGTTAACCACCCCAAGCATTAAAGAGAGAAGTATCTGAGGCACAGTAGATATTTTTGTTAATTGCAAGCTAAAATTATCAGTGCAGCAATAAAATGAAAAAGAGTCCTCGAAATGAAACCCAGACCACATTACGTTCTCCTCCTCCAGTTACAGTGACTTGTGGCTCAAGAAACAAGTACTGGATTAGTCACATTAAAGCAAAAATTTCCCTTGACTAAAACGTTTCATTTGTATGGTGTCTTTTCTGTTTATTGAACACTTGGGATTGTTAATCTTTCAGTAATTTAATGACTGGAACCATGTTGTGTGTAAACGTTACTACATTCCACTTCGGAGATTAATAGGCAGCCATGTGTCTGTCCAGCAGTTTTCACTTGTCCAGATAAAAGGGACAGTCTGTTTATCCATGGCAGAGGAGCGCCTGGGTGGCATGGGAGCACCGACAGCAGCAAGAGTCACCACTGGGTTATGTGCCTGCCCATTCCTCAGGGTGCACTCACACAGTGCAAAATACACCAACAGAGAGGGTGCCGGCCCTGCTTCCTCTTTCCTTTCGCTGTAACACCCAGCCCCAAGGAGTGGGAATTGCGCTTTACATCTCTGCATCGGCCAGATGAAATGATTTCATTGGCTTGCACTGCAGAATCGCTTTAAATAGTAACTAGTACCGGTACAGCTGTCTTTTTGGTACTCCTATTAAAATATTATTTTCCTCCTCACAAGTACAGTATGGGGGTAATTGGATGCATAGCTGGTTCTCTCTCTGCAGCACGTGACAGGCTCTGACTATCATTTATAGATGCAGAGAGATGGGAACAAAACGCAGGGCGGATGTACGGCTACTCTGGAATTCAAAAATCCTGAAATATTGATTCAGAAAAATCAATACAAAGTTTAAGCTCTTTTAAAATAACTTTCCTCACGTTCTACACCATTTCTCAAATGGGAAAACATATTGATTTCTCTGTCCCAGCCTGCACAAGGACAGGGTGGTTCTTGAGGGGTGGTGGTAGGGCAGGAGCATCCAGCAATGGAGTCATGGCCATCACCACAAGACTCATGAGAACATAACCAGAGCAGAAGGAAAGCACTCCTGCATTGGCCATGCTCAAAGCCCCTCTATTTTTAGGGTTGGATACAACTCAAGGACTGCTCAATTAAAATACACCCCTGGGTCTGGCAAGACATTTAGTGGGGCCTTTCTTGGTGGTTCAGGACTCGTGCCATTGGAGCATAAATTCATAAACAACGTTATCTACAGTTGTTTTCCGGACAGTATTTATTTTTCATGCAGTTTATACATCTGAAACATAAATGCTTACAAGGGAGTGGTAGCTTTAAACACCTCTTTGTATTTCCTTGGTTAGCCTGCCTAATCTGCTATAATTTATTGCAACTTGCAGTTGTAGTCACAGTGCCTTTACTTATTTGAATATAAACACCACTGAAGTCAGCAGGAATGCAAAGTTTTTAAATCAGAAGGGAGCCGAGTGCTAGATTTTCAGCAAGGACTTTGCAGCAAGGCATTAAACTCCTTATTTTAGACTTTTGTTACGTTTCTGTTTGATGCTTTACCCTGCTACGTGCTCCGAGCAGAATCATTTTCCCTTCCAGGCATGTATAGCTTCCACCCCTTTGGTTTCTTAATTTGGGTTAGATCCTGTAATATGAAAAATATACTCTGATATTGCACCTAGAGCACATTGATGAGGCCTAAAGAGCTCTTCTGTGATGGGAATTAAGATCAAAAAGGATATGGAATTTAAATATTCAACATTTCTTCTTGGATATGAAACAGAAAAATTGTTTTGATGCAAAAGTCATTGCGACAGAATATGTTACTTAGGCTCTAAGACCATATTAGGATAAAATGGCTTTTTTATGTAGGAATTGCACTGAGAGAAACTCCTTCATATGGAAATTATGACATTTTGTCTATTGCTTCTTACTACAAATGTTTAAAGGATCTGTTAAAATATTCTTTTAAGAAGTTTTATCAAGATAAAAGAAAGTAAATAAGAACCAGCATAATTTTCAGTCTTATTTCTGATGAGATTCTTAATTTAGACCCTGTTAACTGCCAGAAAATTGCACCAGCTACCAGAGCTGGGGAAGCGTAACCGAGAGCATCATTTATTTTCCAGTTTGGGTTTGCTGTGCTTTTGTCGGGCCCTCACCCTCACAGGGAATGGACCTGGTGTTAATTCCACATACTGATGGGCTTAGAGAAGCTCGGGAAGGAAGGCTCAGCCTGAGTGCTAATACAAATGAAAGACAAGCAGATGAAAACCACATTCTCGTTGTCCATTTGACAAACTGTTACTAGACCTCCATCTATATTTAGCCAATTGATTCCGAGCTAACCATTCATCTTTACTAACAACCCACGAAAAGCACGGACTCAGAAGGCAGTGGACAGTTTCCACCATTGAGGCTTCAGATGCAGGTGGCTGAGGGACTGCTAATCTCGCTTTACGGGAAGATGGACCTTTCACCCCGTGTTCCCCCATACTGGGCAAGATGTGTTTTTCTTTCTTTTCCATCCAAGCGCTGCTTCCCTAATGTGAGCCAGCCTTGGGCCCGCCAGGGCTCCAGCACTATCCATCACTTCTGCTTGTCCATCACCTCCCACACCTCCTCACTGGCAGGGGTTCCACGCAGCCCACAGGAGCCCTGTGGAAGTTCTGATGCTAATCAGAGCCCCAGGCAGATGTCACACACATGCAGCAGCTGGTGAAAGGGCCTCTGGTGGCCAAGGAGGCGAGTCAGTACATTGCTTTGGTCCTACCCTGTTGTTCTTGGACAAGCTGATGGACCCAAAAGAAAATAATTTGGAAAGGTCCATCATCTTTGGCTTGTCTTCTGGCCTGAAGTGTGTGCCTTGCCGTGGCCTGAATTTACACTCTGCTTTGTCTGGAAAATCCACGTGGAAAATGAGCAGGGAAATTCTGGCCATTTTGAATTCATTTTCTAGGTTTGCCTTTTTAAGGACTTAGCCTTCTTGTCAGATATTTTGATTTACTTAAAAATTGAGAGCCAGCAGAATTTTCTTTAGGGAATGCTGCAGAAAAAAACTTCGATGGGAAAGTAGATGATAAAAATAACTATTTGGTGCCAAAGGGAGTAGATTTGGGATTAAAAGCCCCCCTGAATTCAGTGACATTGGGGTCTTTAAAGGAGCTCAAAAAAAAAAGAGGTGAGAAAAGCAGTGGGTCTCCTGGGCTATGACCATGGTTGGGCAGCTGATTCTAGGTGAAGGATTTGGGAAGAGGAAAACAACAGGTGGTGGGCGGAAAAAGCACGAGAATCAGATCTGCCTGGGGAATAAGTGGTGGATAGAGTGACTGACTGCTGATACAGGAGTGAATGTCACAGAGAAAGAGAAGAGGTAAAGCTATGATTAAACTCTTACCTATTGCACCACCAAGACCTTTGTGAAAGACTTATGCAGAACAACAAAAACCCTAAACTCAAACAAAAAGCAACCAAACAAACCAAACAAAACCAACCAAGCAAAAAAACCAAACCAAACCAAAAAAACAAACAAACCAAAAAACTGCTGAAGAAAAGTCCTACAATTAAATGCTTGTTCCCTCAGAAGAGGGCGAGAGCAAAACATGTGACAGGTATTAGTCATGTTACTTAGAAAGGTGTTCAAATACCATGATGAATGATGAGTGTGGTGCAAGGACTCAGAATAAGTTAGTCAATAAACCAAACTGGGGACACAAAAAGAGATTCATATGAGAAATACCATAAAATTCACTCCTTCTGTGGATGACTGACCAATAGATACAATATTCTTTATTTTCTCTCTGATACAATAGATCTTCAACAATAGAATAAGTGGTATCACACTTCAGGCTACAGCAAGAGACATACAGAAGAAAAAGACATTTGAAATGTATTGTCATCCACTGGAAAATTCAAACCCTGAACTTAGCCTCATTTAAAAACTGCTAAGGCTTTTTGTTTTCCTGGTCAATACTTTTTTTTATCAGCTATCTGTTTACAAAATTCAGCCAAATATCCTCTCATATGGTTTTATAAACTTCTGGCAGATGTGAGTGGACATGTTTTGACAGAGCCAACTAACACCTAAGCAGCTCCAGTCTCATGGTCTCTACTCACGACTCTTGCTGCATCCCATTCCCAGTAAAGCTGGTTGGGTTTCAAAAGGTATTTGCTATCAGAAATCAGCTACCTCTTTTTTTTCTTTTTTTTTTTTTTTCCCTTTGGTAACCACCTGTTTCCTTGAAATCAATTAAATCCATTGTCTTTTCACTATACTATTTTTGTTTGAATCTGAATACTTTATCAAATGTCACTGTCAGACTATTGATGATAGCTTTAAAGGGAAATATTGAAAGCCTCTTTGAATGCTCTGTAAAACAATATAGAACTGAATTTGTGTTGGAAATACTGGGGGGAAAAAAAAGATAATTTTGAAATGTCAAATATTTTCAAAACTCTGTCTGCCTTCACAATGTGTGGCCTTTTCTGATTCCTCAGGGACAATCTGAATGGGAGTTACAGCTACAAAACCGTCTGTGTGTCACCATACAACCTCCTTCCATTGCTGTAGTTTCAAGGTAACATTAAAAGAATAAAGAAACCTGAATGCACGACCAGGGGTGAAGTCAATACTTTGACATTTCCACAGCTGTACAGGTTTAGTGTCTCTAATATTACAATAATATGCTGCAAGAGAGTACATTAAGCTGTACTTACATGTCTTGTCTTAGACTCGACCAGTCACCACCCAAACAGCCTCCATCATTCTCTTCCCATTCACAAGCATTTCTTAAAAACATATTCTACATGTAAAGAAATGCAAACTTTGTGGTTGGGTTTTGTGGGTTTTTGTGGTTTTTTTTCCCCAAATTTATAGTATTTTTTACCTTATTCTGCACTTGGAAGGGAGTTTAGTAATATCCCTGTACTGTTGATAAACAAACAAAGGTAAAAGAGCTGGAAAACCGTGCCACACAACACACAAGCTGTATAGGAACAAGCCTTTACACTTTGTGGGTTATCCATGGAACCAGCCTCGCTGGTCTTCCCTCCCGTCTGTCTTTAAAGAAGACACATGTACAGAGCCAACCCCCTGGACACTGCTTATGTGCTTCTGCTCTTGCCAAACAGATGAGAGAAGGGTTAAAGTCTTCCCACTGCCAGGATCCCTTCCTCCTCAGCATGCCTCACCTTTTTTTGTTAAAACTGCTGCAACTTGTATTTTACCATTTGTTATAATAATGGAGTCTAGTGTGAAGCTTGTGGCCCCATAAACTTTAGACATAATTTTAACTGTGTCAGCTTTAAAAAGTCAGTATCTGCCTCATCAAAGGGCAATCATGTCCAATGTGGGTGTCTCTGTCAATTGTGTTTTGAACTGCAGCAATAATCCAACCAAACCATGCAAAGCTTTTCTACACCCACATTTCTTAATTATCATCATGAGACTGAGGTAGCTGAGACCAGATCTATAATGTTTTCTGGATGTCAAAATGCCCACACACCTTCTGTAATCCTTGTGCTACCAACCCCCTTTCATATTGCTTTTAGTTGGTCCATCTAATTATCTACTACTATAACTTTTTACTGCATTATTCCCAAATCCCACAAAGGCTCTGTTTAAGAAAAAAGAAACAACGGGTCTGACGAGACCTCCTTAACTGCACAACACTATAAATGCTTTAGTGGATGATAAACTCTCCCTCACCCCTTTCAGAAATGAACCATTATTTTTTTTTAACAGTCAGGTAAGACGTAGGGCCTTAAAAGTCTCTGCATACATTACATCCATAAACAATGCAATTTCTTGGGAGCTTTGGGGTCTACTGTCCATTTGGAGAATAAATAAGTTCATTATTTTCACATATGCTAAAGTCAATAAGGATCTGGAATGGGAAAGCAGTGAAAATGTTATGACTTAATGAACATGTTGCATAATCATTCTTGCCAAATGTCAAAATAAATTGGAGGCCAGAGTGTACAGTTTACGCTTGTTAAATTGGGGTTTTGTGGGCTATTTTGGGAAAGAAAAAAAAAATAAAAAGGCAGACCAAACCACGAAAAGCAGGGGGAAAAGAAAGTATACACTTGGCCTCTTATGGCAAGACCTCGGTCCATTACAGTCCCACCACTAATGTTCCCCACGGGAGACAATACAACAGGCTGGGACTGTGGGGAAACCACTTACCGCCAGCAGAGTTGGCTCTGGGGCAATGTCCTGGCCCCAAGGCTCTGCACTAGCAAAGGAGGGGCAGGGGCCAACCCCCACAGCCCAGCTTATGCCCCGGACCAGACCCGGCTGATCTCTGCCTCTCTGGGAAGCATCGACCCGCACCGGGGGTGAAAATCAGTCCCATCCTTTAGCAACTTCAAAAGTCCACCAGAAGACTATGAGTTTGCACTCTGCCATGAAGTTCAGATGAAATCACGAATAACGTGACCGGAGCCAGATTGCACTTTTGCTGGAGGCTGTTGTGAGAGGTCTGTTCACTTCCACAGGTAGCCCATCGATTCCACTTTCAGCCGAGAAATGCAGGTTTTGCCCATGTTATGCAAAGAGTTTTCTGTTTGTCCGAGTGATGAGTAGCTTGAAAGCTCTGAGTTTAGAAATATCTACACAGCTGAGGACCTGAACCTTTGAACACCGAAGTGTGTCACAGCTATTTTCCCTCTGAGATTGCCTCAGGAAGAGACCAATTAGGATTACATCGTAAGTAAAATTATTCCCATACTTCTATGGTTAGGAAAATAGGTCTTTCCAACTGCATGTTCAAAAGGCGATCAAAGCAATATTGTTCTTTTGCAGTTAGATTTTGACTTATTTATGGTTTTCTCCATTGAGGACATGTTCCAGCAGCACCAAGAGGCCACAGGGACTTCTTACTTCCCTTCTTGCTTACTCACTTCTTACTTCTCACTCCACTTCCACATCTAGTAATGGGAGTGCCACAAAAGTGCCTGTATTTCTCGCTGCCTGCATGAAATGTGTGGACACATATATGTGGCTTTCATTTATTTTGTTCCACGACACAGGGAGGGGGGAAAAATCCTTTTCATACACCTACATCTATCACAAAGCAACTAAGAATAGAAGCAATATTGAGACAGATGGAAATGTTAATGGTGACAGCTCACAAGCACGAATCACACATTTGTGAAATAATGAAATGGGTGGGCAGTTGTTATATGAACTCCATGTCAGTCGGTATGTTTTCCTGGCTATAATTTTGCAAGAGTATGTCTCAGAGATATTTTCAGTTCATGGGAGAAGTCAGTGCCCTACCCTACACCTTGCTGGCATGTGGGTGTAGGGATTCACCAAGCTGGTGAGCAGCTTGCAAGAGAACCCGCTCATCACGTGCTCTGGGCACTGTAGGACGTCCCCTGACATTTCTCTGTCAGGGCATTTCAGTATTCCTAACAATGTGGTGGGAGAGACTCAGAAAGGAGGTGTAAAAACGTTTAGAAACTCATACACAAGAGAAATATGGGATACTCACACTTGGTTCAAAGTCTTTCTTTCAGGCATACAAAAGTAATACCTTTTTTACATATCACCTGCCCATATTCTGTGATCCTTCTGACTACCTGGACTTGCTGACCATAAATAAAAATGAAGATTACAAAACCCACTCCTGCATTTCTTCATTCTTTCTTTCAAGTTCTTCGTGCCCCAAAAGCCATCAAATCCATTTTAAGGACCACTTTGACAAGTCTGCTTTTGCTAGCCCTAGTTTCTTAGCCCCAATCTAATGTTAGCTCAAAGGGGAGGGAGCTGTGAAAGTGTCTACCCATATGTATTTCACCTTGTGCTACCTGCCTCTTTCCCAAGGTCTAGGGAACCTACTGATTTTCCACAATTTTGAGAGGTACTGTTTCTTACAGATGCTGTTTACAGAACTTGACCATGACTATTTTACGCTAAAGGAATGAACTAGTTCTCTGGAAATCTTATGGATGCTCGTTGTTTGTATATCTGATTTAAAAAAAAATAAATTCTAGCAGCTACATATTCAAGTGCTCAGTGGTGATTTACTACAGTGATTCATGGTACGACTTACAGCTCTGAGGAAAATCTGTCCCTTGGGATTCATCCACCTTTCCAGAACTTCTCATGGCAGGACAACCGTATGCCATTGTATTTAGGAAGCAACTTATGGGTACTAAATGGCAGACAGTCTGCATTTTCTCAGGGCATTTCTAAGAGCTCAACAGCATTGGTGTGATAAAGAAAAGAAATAGAGGACTTGCTGTACAAAGCCAAATGTATGCGCCCAGCCACCTCAGACTGATGAAACGCTAGACATTAATCTGCCAGCATACAAGCCTGTGAATGGTGGCCACTAAAAATAAATACTGAGAACTAGCAGACCATTTGAAATAGGAAATTGTTGAACAACACTGAAAATCAAGAAGTTATCCAAGTGGAGAGCTGCTGAGAATGGCAAACTTGCAGACAATACCTACAACAAATACCATATTTAAAAAAAAAATCTCATGCTGGACACAGACACCTGACAGACACCAAACCACTGAAGACAACACTTGTGACACCAGGTAAAATAAAACTATTAAAAAAAAAGGAGCAAGAAAGACTGCCATGTCAAAACTTTGCTGGATGAAGGGACATTCGAAGGAGATCGGAAATTTTACTGTATCATAACCCTAAGAGATGAAAGGTGGTGATGAACCACCACCAAAGTGGTGACAGCTCTTGGAGAAATAGTAGATACTAAAATCAATAAAGCTACTTGCAGATTAAGGTATGAGTCACTGTGAGCAAATGTGACCAAATATGGCCCAGTGTCATTTCTTAGCAGCTGTCTGTCCCATGCACCTCTGCAGAGAAGGATTAGAATTCAACAGAAACATGGCAACAGAGGCAGGAAGGGAATAATCAGAGTTTTTAAAGAGCTTGGTAAGAAAGTAATGGGTGCAAACTTAAAATATAGGAAGATACACAAAATTATGCGTGGAGTGGAAAATAGAAGCTCCTTGGCAACCTCCTATATAACAGAACAATTTATTTTGGGAAGTGGATAGATTTTTAGTAGGGCTCATCAACCATCAGTTCACAGTGGATGTACCCAAATATTAGCTCTCCCACATGACTTTTTTCTAGGTGAAAAAAGGTCAGACGACGTTTCATTATGAATTTAATGAAACCAACACTGCAAACTACGAGTGTTTGAGTTTCACCCGGCCTGCAAGTGACGGAGGCTGCTGAGACCCGGCTCTTCTCGGCCTCCTCGCCTTAGAGCTGCCAAGAACCGCCTCATACGGCACCTGACAGGCATCCCCAGTAAATGCAAGTTCTCCAAGTGAACATGGAAAAATCCACGGAGGGATGCTGCCCGGCCCCTTGCCCGGCCGGCCTAGGGGCGCGGCGCGGAGCCGGGGCGGGCGGCGGAGCATCTCCCGGAGCGAGAGAGAGACGAGAGCGGCCGCTTCGCTCTCCCGATAAAATGCGGGCCCCGGCCCCGCAAACAGACAGGACCGCAGCGGAGGCGCCGGGTGAGCGCCTTTCGCGGGAGCCCCGCGGCGGGGCCGTCCTGCAGCCCCTCCATTTTGGCTGCGTGTGCGGGGCCGCTGCCCGGCCCGGCTCCGGTGCGGCGGGTCCGGGGGCCGCTGGCGAGGAGCTCCGGCGTGGGCGGCAGAGGGC
>VWZG01009359.1:72472-103498 GCA_013396735.1 Grallaria varia | reverse complement strand
GGGGTTTTTTTTTGTTTTTGTTGTTTTTTTTGGGGTTTTTTTTTTTTTTTTTTAAATGTCACATTCGCTCTGCACTCGCACGGGAAGTGCTCCAGGGACTTGTTGCATCCCAGGTCCTGCCACAAGAGGAGCGTGGCACAGTTGCCAGGACAAGTTCCCATCGGAAAATCCCGCTTTTCCCGAGCCGCAACTTCCCCCGCACACTTTTACTCCTCCTCGCTCAGTCCTCACAGGGAGGCGCATCCCGGGGGTGGGAGGGAGGGGGACTGTCCCGCCGACGCCTCACCGAACCCATGGACGAGACGGACCGTGGGGCGCATCCCCGGGATCTCTCTCTTTTCCTTCCCCTTCTCCCCTCCCCTCGGAGCCCCGGCAGCGTCCCGGCTCGGCCCGTGATTTCTATCGCTGGGTCCATTCCGCCCCGCTCGCGTTGGGAGAACACCCGCGTTAACTGCGGGCTCTTTCCCCCGAGCCTCCTGCGAGGGCTCACAAAGTCCCCGTGCCCATTTTGGCTCCGTGTCTCGAGTTTATTCTCAGTGGCTGCCCCGCCTCCCGGCTCAGAGAACCTCACGGGGAGGGAGTACGGGCAGGGATGGGGGGGTTGGTGGGACGGGTTTCTTCGCCTTTGAAGGCGAACTGAAGCCAACGGAACCCGGGCTTGGCAAAGTTTGTGGCTGCTGCCTCTCATAACAAACCCCCCCACCCCAAAATAAAAAAAAAATGACCAAGACCGAGGAGCTCCTTGTCCACTCCCGTTCTCTCCTGATCGACTGTTGGAACTGCATTTACGGGTCGTTTGTCTCCAGAGCGCCCGTTTCTCCCGCCCCCTGAGTCCCAGGTACCTCAGCCTGGGAGCCAAAGCAAGCAGCCTCTTCCATGACAACCATCTATGTTGATCCATGCAATAACCAGCAGATGCTGCCCTAAGACTGGTACAGCTGGTACTTTCCTGCCTCGGCTGTCCTGAGGGCAAGGTGTTAGAAGAACAGTCAAGTGGTCTCCAGCAAAGCTGCCCTGAGGAGAACTGCTGAATCCCTTCAGCTGCATCACATACTCTGTATGCCTCGTACAGGCAGAGCCCGTCAGAATGGCTGGTTGCTGATGTAACACTGCACCCAATTGATCACCCTATCACTGATAGGCTGTCACCCGAGATACATCCTTAAGTGCTGATCCTTAGTGAGGAAGCTGAAGTTTTCTTCCGACAGTTGGAAGTACTCCTAGTTAGTGTTAATACTGGTCAGGAATACCAGTTTTTAAATGGCATTAACGTTAAAAAAAAAAAAAAATAGAAAAAGCATATGTGTTTTAACAATTGGATTTGCAACGCTTTCTTCCAGTCTTCTAAACAATTTGCTTCTGCCCCTTCCTCAAGGGAGTAAAATGATTTGGCAGTGTCTACTTTGGGTAGTAAGTTGCACAATTCATATTTTGACTACGTAAATACACATCTAAATCTTCAAAGTTTCTGACTTTGGGGAGTCCTCAGTGGTTTTTTTATAGAGTGAACTTTATAAAGATGCAATATCAGTTAAAACATATTTCTACATACTTATTTTATAGCTCAAGGAGCACAGTCTTTCATTGAGAAAGTAATTCTAGCAGTAGCACTTGTAAGAAAGTACTTTGTCTACAGCACTGTTCCTTCCCTACTCCTCATTTAATTAACTTCTAGAAATCTTCATTTTCTCATGAAGGTCTTCGTTGTTAGAGATGCCCAGGAAAAGCCTTTACCGGGTCATAGTATTATATTGATGTAATGCTAAATTTACCCCAAACCCCAAACAACAACAACGAAACCCAAACAAACAAACAAACAAAAAGAAAAAAAAAAAAGAAAAACCCAACCCAAAACTTCCACTAAAGCTTCCCAAGACATCCACAGCAGGAATTGGACATCCAGCCCTGTCCAGTTGCCTTTTCTAGAGCAAACTGATGGGGTTTGCCAGGGTCCTGCTGAAAGAACCACAGGCAAAGATACTCCTTTAGAGAGCTGACTAGCAAAGCTCCTGATCAGGATTCCTGCTTAAGAACAGGACTCCACCCACTTCACTGGGGGTAGGTGACAACTGATAACCCATCTTAAGCACGTGTTTGCTGAGGGGATAGTTTGCTTTACACTGCTTCAATGGAATTCATGAAATAAATAGGCACAGTAATCAAGGGAATGGTACAAAAGTGTGTGGAAAACCAAAAGGTCATTGGTAGGGTAAAAGGGGATACTCTGGACCATGAGAATTATCTGGCAGAAGAGGAGGAGAAGGTAGTATAAATCACAGTTCTTTCCTTGTAGTGCCATTCCCAGGTGAGCAAACAGCCCAAGTAATTCTGATGGACCAGAGCTGAAGTTGGGACATCAGTCAATGTACAAAAATGATGGAGGAGAGTCACTCCTCTGTCAGAGAGCTGTGATGGATTCCTGCAAGAAAGGCATTACAAAGTAGATAGAGTAGAATTAAACCCAGATGCGTGTTGAGTTTCCAGACATTTACTTTCCCTACATCTTGTTTCCAGCTCTGTTTTTTTTCTCTAGAAGAGCTTATTCCTAGGTCATGGGAGACCAAGCCATGAAAAGTCACTTAATGTGAGTAGGTGTGGAAGGTTATTTTTCCTTATTACCATAGAGGGGCACGAGTGACTCAAAGTTACTCACATGACAAGTCATAGACTTCAGTAAAAGCTGGGACTAGTGAGTAGAGTTTAGCCCATCATCTAAACCTAATAATCAGGTGATCCATTTACAGGGTGTTGAAACAGGATAGCTGTTAGCGTTTGCCAGAATAACAGGGCACAGCATTGGCTGTATGCAGGTAGTTCATACATATAAGGTAATGTACAGCTCTTGTTCCAAGTCTGTTTATCTTGGATTTACATTGTTACCAGATGAAGTATACAACTGCAGGACTTGACTTCAGTGGGGACTACTCATATGTAAATAGTGACATAACTGTTTAGCAGATGAGGCCTAATTAAGCAGGAATCAGTCATACATTTTCCCTCTCTTAGACAAAACAATGTGAAGAACACTGCAGGAGAATTGCTAAAAAGTCACAGTGCCTTAAACCAAGCCATGAAACACCCTGAAATACTAAGCAAGCTGCAAATGTTCTTTCCCTGCCTTAAAATACCCTGGAAAACAATGAACTACTACTGCTTGGCTTTTTCATGCAGTTGAAAGGCTACCAAAATGTGCGGATAACTGCTAAGCACATGCCAAAAGACACCTTCCATCCATTATGCACAGCTGCTCCTTCAGAGATCCCTGAAAACCCGCCTCAGACTCCAACGTTAGCAATCTGAGCAGAATCAGACGATAACAGTAGCTGTCAACTTTACGGAGATGCTTCTGAAATAAGAGCTGTGTGACATCATTGCTAGTGTGAAACGGGGCTGCCAACTCCTCTCCATGCCAGCAATCTAATCATGTGTTTGAAAGAAAGGTCCCTCAGGGTCATGGTGTGCTAGTTTTGCTGGTAACCTCCTGCTTCTTCAACAGGCGGATTTGGCACCTGCACTGCTACTGCCTGGAGGGTAAATACCAGCCTCCCAGTAGGTATTTAGGGTAGCCTCCCATCAGGTGTTGATTTTCTGTGCCTGATCTCCTCCTCCTGGAGATTATCTTGCTCTGGTATTTCCATCTTTCCCCTGATCTTCGTGCTGCAAGCGTTAGCAGTCTTTCACTCTGCCTCCTCCCTCCCTGGAAGTTTTCCTTTCTTTCTGAGCCTACTTGCCTTCAAACTGCGTGTATTTCACGCTGGTAACATGCAGATGAACATCGTAGTCATGATCCCACTCAGATACTAAACAAGCCTCCCACCAATGCCTTGTCCTCCTTTAAAGTGCTAGAACATTTCATTTTGCTTCTAGTCTCCTGGAAGCACCAGGAAATCCTCTGGAGTAGGCAGGCAGCAACACATGTGCTTGTTGTGTTTGTACCTCGGAGAATGGCTGGCCAGGGGCTCACCTCCAAGGGCATGTTTGCAGGGAAGAGAGGGTGAGATCCCCACAGTGGGGTGGGGGGTCCATAGCCAGCACAAAGCTCAGGCTCCCGCCCACCTCAGCCCGCAAGAGAGGGGCTTCAGTGCCACCATCAGTGGGAGATATTGTGCATGATGACTTCTTTTAAGATCCCCAATCATGCCAAGCTCACATTCCCGTTTGGTAAAACCAGGAGAGAGACCTACGGGCAGCTCAAGCTCGGTACTCCCGGGGAAAGCCAGCCCTGCTTAAACCAGGGTTTCCATCATCCAAGTTGTTTGAAGCAAAAACCCCGAGACAGGCGCCTTGGCCAGCATTCCTAAACCACAGAGACAAGAGCACAGGCTGCAGTGGGAGGACGTGTGTCGGGGTAACAGGGGGTCTGTCAGCATTGGGTCAGCCACTGGTTTGCTGATGCTGGGGAATCCTTTGCTCTGCACTTTTGGGTGGCTCCAGGTACCCCACATCCCTCTTGCAGCACAGCGGGGCTGTAGCAAGGCTTCCAGAACAGGTCTGAGAGTTTGCATTAATTATTTATTTGACATCCACTATGTAAAAAAACCCCAAAACACTATTGTAAAAAAGGTTTTGCATAAACTCTTTCTGTCATTCATGGAAGAGGGGTGTTTCAGGAAAACTTCTAGAATTAAGGTTTTGTTTTTCTCAGACTACCACAGAGGCAAATACAGTTCAGTGCTTGCGCGGCGCTCATTGCTGTGAGCTGCAAAAGACAGGAGACGAGATAAATGTAATGGAAACTACTGGCCCATGTGAGTTCTCCTGGATGACCTGAGCAAAATGAGCCACTGGGTATCTCTTACTAGAAGAAAACCAGAGATAGGGAGAGAAATCAGAACCTGGAGAAAAAAGAAACATGACAGCAGTAATCTGTTACTATTGCAACCTGATTATGGGATCCGTTGACAAGGTGGGGGACCCTTTCTTTTGGCATTAAAGTCTACACCTTGCTTCATGTAACCGCAGGAAAGTATTTCCCGGCATGTAAGTCTTTGAAACTGATTCTCTCTTCATTTTTCTTTAAAAACTGCAAACATACAACATGACTGTGAATAAAATAAGCTATGCCACCACTTCGTCATATTTTTAAATGCTGTTATGTACAGTCCTGAGTTAGCAAAGAACTCCAGCCCTTCCTGTACAGCAATACCCTTATAAAACTACAGGGGATTAGCCTTAATTGTACTTAGGAGTGAAAAGTAAACACATACTTGAGTTTCCTTCTTAAGTTAATGTTTATAAGGAAACTATCTCCGAAACTAGTATTAATCTACTTCTTGACAGTCAAGTACCCTATCAGCTTCCATGGGAGTTCACAGTAACAGCTGTATGTTTGAACCTCATGGAGCATGACAGAACTGTGTTATTGTTAAGAACAAAATATCTGTTGGAGAAATTATACATTGAGCAGAGAGCAAGAGGAACTGAGTGCATATCATATAAGGATTATCAAGAGATGCTGGTGAGCTCTGAGTAGGAGTGACCTTTGACTTTGTCTCAGCCTTCATATGATGAACTCTTTCAAATATAGCTGTGTTCTCTGTAAGTCCCCTGTGTAAAAGAGGAAGAAGGGGAGATGACAACAGAAAGAAGAGAGGAACACGGAAATAGTAATGCAGAATAAAACACTGAAGGAAAGTAGAAATACAAAAAAAATTACCACTGATCTGAGGGCATTTAGTAAAATAACGACCTCCATCCAGACTCTTGCAACAAGTTAGCTAAAAAACTCCCATACCAGCTATGTATGCAATTGTCCTGTCTATTTTTATCCTGTCATTTTCAGACTAAAATGACAAACAAATTCTCCCCTGAGACAGTATTCACAACAAGCAGGAAATAGTGCTAATGTTGACCTAAATAAATAAAGCTGCTCCTGCGTAAGAATTCCTGCAAGGATTCTTTAACACAAGATACTTTGAAAACATTTGCTGCAAAATGCATATGAAACCCTGGGGGACAAACAACCTGCTAGACACCATGGTCTCACTATCCCAATTTGACAAGCAAGGTTGAGAGCTTCATAAATACGCTGCTGAAGGAAACAGGGGCACTTAGGGTAAGACTTCTGATGCCAAATCACAAGGTCCCAGCAGACCTTTCAGTTAGAGCACAGACGAATTTTGATAGAAAAAAAAAAGTATTATTTTGTGGAGTAGGACACATGGTTTTGAGCTAAGGTGTACGTGCAGCTTTAATTATGTCTTAGGACAATTTGCATGATGCTTTCTGCCTCAGGTAGTGCTATTACTCCTGCTGAACTGTTTGATAGGGTCATTCATTGCTGTTAAAGAGAGCAATTGCACACTTAAGCAAATAAGTTATTTGCATCTTTAGATGCAGTGTTTACTGAGGTGAATTAGATCTGTTGTCTTTATTCAATCTGAACCTGTAGACCTGAGATCCCTTTTCAAAATCAAGCCTCACAAAGATAGAGTCAAATCTAGAGGAACATTTTGTGGAGGCTTATGTAGGATTTCATTGTAAACTCATCAAATGCAGAAGTGTTAGAGGTTGTTGGTAAAAATATTATTGCTACTCCTACTTTGTATTTGCATCATAGATTTGAAGATGTGTTTGCTCCATTTGCAGCCCACATACTGCTGCAGGATCCTTTCCTTTGCTCTACCTGATAACCTGTCAAAAAGGTGGGCTGTTAGCAAAACCTCCGCTGAGCAGCAATTAGCAAGTCTTCTGTTCCAGCAGAGATGACAAAACTGACTTGTTTTTCCAAGACCTGAAGCTGGAATGGCCCCAAAGGGCCATTATTTTCATTTAGTACCCCCCTGTAATGCTGCCCATTTGCCTTAGAGACGTCCTGCATGGGCTCTGTGAGTCCATACCTGTGATGCACATGTGGAGCTTTTGGGTGCACAGATGTCATTATGAATTAATCCATCCAGCCACCAAAGTCCTTGCTGCCTTTCACCACATCCACTGGAGTTCAACTGCATATAATCTACGCATTTTCTCTTCCACTCTATGTTCTGATGTTCTCCTGTTTTAACTACACTCCATAGGAGCCAAAGTAACTTTCGTTTGTGACTTGGGGAACTTGATTGAATATATATATCTAGAAGTGTTCCTAGCACTGAACAGCACACAAACTGCATGATTACTTTCAGCATCTCTTATTGAACTGAAAATATTTTAATAACCTGAAAGATTCTTCAATGAGCCATGCTGGATCTGCACAATTTATAGCGTATTTAAATATTTTTACGTTGGGTACCCAAGATTGAATTCCAATATTTCTCTTTTGTATCTCTGAGCATTTTAATACACTTCTGGGAACACTTACCTTTTATGATGAAACCAGTATTTTCTAACGTAAAGTGGTGATTTCAGCTTAAGTGTAACCATATGTGCCTTAGGGTAAGGCCTTCTGGTTCTAAATAACTGGTTAACGTTAAGCGTCTTTCACAATGAAAATGTCACAAACTACCATATACCAGCTTTCTCTAAGAAACCGAGATGAAGTGCAGGATGGAACAGCTTCTACAGTTATGGATAAATACTTTGAGGCACAACTACAAAAGGAGTTTTGTTTTTTTTTTTCAATGAAAGTGGTATAACTACAGAGATATGGGAGAAGCACAAACCAAATCTGCTTAATTTAATGAGCCTATCTCTCTTGGTATGAATTAGGTCATGTCTTATTTTAGCTTACCAGTCTGATTACTGGTGGGTAATAACACTGCTAAACCTCATTCTACAAAACTATGCATATAACTTATTCCTAAATCTGTACAGCATATACCCCTCATCAGCAGAAGCATCACATTTGATTATTTTGCTTCAGGCACTGATCTCAAATCTCTCAGAAACCTGCATTAATCTTCACAGCTTTGAGGGACATTTTTGTGTCCATTTTACAAAGAGACAAACTGAGGCAGAGAGCATCGAAGCTGCCAGTAAATGACTCTGATAGTGCAGCTCGGTCCCTAAGCAGTTTACCCACAATAATAATGCCGGTCAAGATTTGGCAGTCCCAACACTTTTTTTCTAAGAAATATGTAATGGCTCTTTTCCTGTGCCTTCTGGGTATATTACTTTGACACTGGGAAAAGATCCACGTAAAAATATTTGTCTCATAATATTAAGGATATGCATGCATTTATATGGCCTAACAGCAAAACACTGACAGGGAGCAATTATTAGTTTGGGGCAAAAATTAGAAGAAAAAGCAGAGGACTTGGGCAAAGAGTGAGGGAGCAGCAAGCAGATTTTCCAAGGCTCTTAAGCCTTCTAAGACTCACACTGTCTATTCTAAAGGTTAAGAGTCACCTGTGGATCGCAACATGTTTCTTGTGCATTTACTCCCTGGTCTGCACCCTGGGTAGTGAATTTGGAGGTCTTACGGAAGAGTTGTGACATCATGGAATAGAATCATAGAACAGCTTAGGCTGGGGAAGACCTTTAAGATCCCTGAATCCGACTGTTAACCCAGCACTGTCAAGTCCACCATCAAATCATCAAACCCCAAGTGCCACATCGACATGTGTTTTGAACACCTCCAAGGGTGGTGACTCAGCCCCCTCACTAGGCAGCCTGTTCCAATCCATGACAACCCTTTCTGTGTAAAAGTTTTTCCTAAAATCCAATCTAAACTTCCCCAGGTACAGCTTGGGGACATCTCTTGTCCTACTGCGTGTTGCCTGAGAGAGGAGGCCAATCTCCATCTCACTACAACCTCCTTTCAGGTAGTTGTAGAGAGCAATGAGGTCCCTCCTGGGCCTCCTTTTCTCCAGGCTGAGCCCCCCCATCTCCCTCAGCTGCTTCTCATAAGTCTTGTGCTCCAGACCCTTCTCCAGCTCCGTTGACCCTCTCTAGACTTTCTTCAGCACCTCAATGTCTTTCTTGTAGTGAGGGGTCCATAAATGAACACATAATTTGATGTGTGGCCTCACCAATGCTGAGTACAGGGGGGCAGTCACTGCCCTAGTCCTGCTGGCCACAGTATCCCTGATACAAACCAGGATCCCACTGGCCTTCTTGGCCACCTTGGCACGCACTGGCTCATCTTCAGCCACTGTCAACCAGCACCCCCAGCTCCTTTTCCACTTTGCAGCTTTCCAGGTACTCTGAGTCCAGCCTGTAATGCTGCATGGGGTTGTTGTGACCCAAGTGCAGGATCCAGCACCTTGTTGGCCCTTGTTGGCCTCAGCCCACTGATCCAGTCTGCCCAGATCCCTCTGCAGACCCTTCCTACCCTCAAGCAACACTCCTTCCCAGCTTGGTGTTGTCTGCAAGCTGACTGAGGGTGCTCTTGATCCCCTCATCCAGATCATCAATAAAGACATTAAACAGGACTGACCCCAACACTGAGCTCTGGGGAACATCACTTGTTACTGCCTGCCAGCTGGATATCACTTTGTTCACCACCACTCAGCAATCCAGCCAGTTTTTACCCAGCAAAGACCACATCCATCCAGGCCTTGAGCAGCCAGGTGTCAAAGGCTTTGCTAAAGTCCCAGTAAACAACATCCACAGCTTTTCCCTAATCCACTAAATGGGTCCCCTTGTCATAGGAGACCAGGTTAGTCGGGGGCTCTGGGAGCACACGGTCACGAAGGCAGAGGGTGTTGTGCTGGTGCTGCTCGCCTGGTGCCTGCTTTCCCTTTGTCCTTCTGAGCCCTCCCTTGGCTTAGAGCTGCAGGAGTGGGTAGCAGGATGAGCACAGGGGGCCCCCGTGGAGCCGGGGCATGCTGTGCTGGGGTGGCTGGAAGCACACCTGCCCAGGTGGGCACCGGCAGCAAACCTCACCTGCGAAGCCCTGTGGTGCTGGGGGCCCTCAGTGCCACAGCAGCCATCCCATGTTGTGCCACCAGCCTTCGCTCTTTAATCGGGCTTTTCATCAATCAGCACCTGGGACAAAGCACGGGCCTGAAGAGTAGATGATGCATGCCAATGTTTTCCGATCTTTCATGAGTGACTCATTTTTTGGGCAGCCTGCCTTCCATGAGAAGGAGAAGGCAACTACCAGGGAAGGGAGGTGGGAAGATTCAGATAACTACAATAAAGATAATTCCAGATTATTTGTCAGGATATCTCAAGATGTCTATCATTATTAATAATTTCAGTCTCTGAGGTCTGTGCAGTTATGCGAGACTGAAATGAAACTTGGCCTAAGGTTTCCCTGGCTTTCAGTGGGTTTGATTGTTGGCTCAAATACACAGTTGTTGTGAAGTTGCTGTCTCTCATAATCTTAGATTTATCTTTTTTCTTGTGTTTCTCCCAAGTCTTTTGACATTCCTTGCTCAGGAATAATCCCCACTAAACCTTCAGAATGTGGCAGTACTCCGAAGGAAAAAATCTGGGAGTAAAATCTAAAAGATAAACCATAAGGTGAAAAACAAATGATTAATTGCAGGCAAGTAGGTAAGGAGAATGTCATGGAATACCAGTACTTCTCAATTATTTAAACTTAATCAGGAGCATATAAATCACTGTATCTTAACATGACACTTTCCTGTCCCGCTAAGTCTCTCTCAAAAAATGTATTTTGGGTATTGGTCTAAAGAGTGTTCTTAGAGAGTAGGGCAGCACAATCCAAAACAGTGGTAAGATGAAATGATTCAAACAAAAGTTATATAGTTAGTTAACAACAGAAAGCTATGTCAAGAGCCTTGAATGCAATTTGAAAAGTGCAGGCTGGATTCTTAGCTGCTTAAATTGACATAGCACCATGGCTTTGTGGAGATGATCCACCTTGCGCAGAATATCTTGCAACCTTGCACCTGTCTAATGTGCCTTGGGCCTCTTATAGAAACAGTAAAGGAGAAGACAAAACAAAAACTGTTCAAATCAATCCAATGATGGCTTGACTATAATGATAACTAAATGAAGATAATTAAAAACTTTTCCCCTGACTTAGTTCATCGTTATAAAGGCTTTTTGTTGTGCAGACTGAGCGGTAGACCTTATTCTCTGTCATTTATATTTACTGATATAGATAGCCAAAAACCACTGATGAATAACCCATGGGCTCTGAAACTCACCAGCACGGAGAGGCCAAAGCTCATAGGCATGTGATGTAAATAAGTACAACGTGCCAACCTTTCCCATCCTTATGTGTGCCACTTTATACATTTGATGTCTTACGTTAGCCTTCCCACTGCAGCTAAGTTGGCACCATCCAAAGCAAGGAACACCTGAAATAATTGTGTCCTGATGTCAGAGTGCACACTAGGCCCTGGGAGGTGGTGCTGTGTTTTATGGAGGGAGGTAGGAAATTGGCTCTCCTGGACCAGCCAGAGAAGATGTGGGCAGCACGCAGGCTCTCTCTAGCAGCTTCTCCAGAAGTGACAAGGTAGGATTGGAGCACGTGGAGCCAGGAGGGATTAGGTGCATGTGTCACTTGCTCTGCAGGCTTCTGTCTGGGACTCAGGAAATGCTAAGGGGTGAGGAGGTGTTTGTTGAGGATCAGCAGCAGAGAGGGCACTGATGGGCCCTGGGAGAGATGACAGTGAGAAGGCCCCAGTGGGAAGAGCTGTGACAGGCCAGTACAACAGCACCTGGGGTGCCACAAGACACAGGAGTGTCTCAGGTGCATCTGTACCGAAGGCAAGAGAAGGCATCTCCAGGTGTTGCCTTCAGTGCAGCTCAAAAATTCTTGCGAAGAGATTAAAATCTGAGCTGCTCTCTTGGATCTCAGCCCTTACAAACTGCTTCTCCTTCCACAACAGGCAAGGCTGGGGTTCAGACAAGACTTTCCGAGTACACCTTGTGGAGACTCAGCTGGTGGTCACACAGCACGCTCTGGCAAATCCTCCAGCCTGCTCATGGGAGGGGAGGCAGGCAGGGAATGGTCCCCCTTCACCTTCACATCCCCATCAGTGCCAGGGCTGCCAGGCAGGGGAGAGGATGGGCTAACATCTGCAGAAATGGCAGAAAGGCTCTGACAAGTGAAAAGGCTTTTACTGATCTGAGGACTGTGGTTACGTAAAGGAGTGTCATGTCCCAGAGTGAAAGGCTGGGCATCATATTGACCTACTGCTTCCCAATCTTTCTGTACAAATATACACACATGAATAACAGAAATTTACATGCACCTGTATGCTTTTTACATGGAGACAAAGACTGGCTATAAACCAGAATAAAAATATGGAAGTTTAGAGAATAAAAACTAGAGTTTAGAGAATGAGAGTAAAGGCGCAAGAAATGGTTTTCCTCAACTCCTGATGCCCTGCTGGTTGAAATAAGCTATCTGAAGCCATTTTGCTGGAGGTACGCCGGAGGACCATTCTCAGTGTGAGTGCTACACTGAAAACACGTTATTTGTATGTGATAGGGTAAAAAATGTCAGGAGGACTCCATGTCTCTGCCATGCTGTCCTACAGATGTGACCCTTTCACATGCAAGAAATAGGTGAGACTATGAGAGCAGGATCTGAAATGCTCAGTACTTTTCATCAGTCCTATCAAAAGCAAAACAACACCAAAACCTAAAGTTGACAAAAATAATTTTAATACATAATCATTATTTCTCACACATAAATCATGGCTATATTGGTAAAAATGTTCCTACTTAACCGCTTTCCCAGACAACACACAGTTCAATGGCCACTAAGAAGTGGCCTCTCCCAATAAAGTTAGAGCAGTACAATGTGTAAAAACCATTGTAGCTGTGCAATCTCAGACTCCCTTACCTTCTCCTTCTGAACAGGCATGGTCTATAAAGGACACAAGAGTTGGTGAAACAGGCAGGAGCATGCAACGTGAGCCTGGACACCCTGGGAAAACTCTAAACCCCTACTATTTCATACTTCCCCATGCCCTCCTGGACAAGCCACCCAATCTCTCCTCTGGGAAGACACCAAGAGCCACTTGAGCTCCTTACCTCCTGGAAATGATGGGAGGATGCAATCTTCCATCTGCAGGGCACACGGGTCCTGCGGAGATTCACTAGTGAGACACACCAAAGCAAACACCCCAGTGAGCAGACCCACAAATCGGTACAGATGTAAGGTGTTGGTTGTGTAATGGCCCAGGTGATTGACATTTGCTATCTGCAGGTAGGGTTGAGACATGGGATGCATGCTTCTACATGCACACCCAGAGGGAGGGTAAAGCAGAGCCCTTGGAGCTCAGTCAAGGCGGTGATTCAGAGGCAGAGCAGCCTGTGCAGGGTAGGTAGCTGCTAGCCAGTTACTTGTTGGGTGGGCTTGGGCTAATTAAGTTGATTGGAGAAAGGAATCAAGGATTCAGGAGTGAGAAGAGAACAAAAATGCAAATAAAAATTCAGTGTCTGTTGACTAGAAGTGTAATTTTATGACAGTTTACAGACCTATGTGTGAGAACAAAGTGGAAAGCATCTGTTTTTATGTTGTAGAGGGATGCTGAGTTGAAGACGAGACTTTTCACAAAACACAGTTTGGTTTCTTTTTAGTCTTAATCCACCTCCTGCTACACACTCCTCTGTTCAAAACATGATGCATCTTCATAACACCACTTGTATGAGGGGTAGCCTTGTTTTGTTACAGGACTGGGTTCAGGGAGGAAATTGGTTTCTGATGCTCAGAATGGCTTTGTAAATGAATGATGAATGAAGATGCAGGCAAACTGGGAGATACAGGGAAGAAATTGATAAATAGAGGAGAACGCTGTGGAAAAAACCCCAAGAGGATCTAAATTACTTACGCAAAATACACCAGTAATTTGTGCGCTTGTTATTAGGTACCAGTGGCATCTCTCTCCCTGCTGCACCGAAACATGCTTTATGTACACAAATAAAGGAAACTGTCATCCACCTCAGTGTTTCTGTTAGTGTTAGAGAATCCCCACATTTAATTTCCAAGCTTAAAAGGAAATAAGAAATCTGGAGCTCTAGAGATCATTGCTGTTTCCTTTCAGAGCAATTCTGCATGTTTGACATCTTACCTATTGTTTATGTCAGGCAAACAGAGACTGGACAACACAGAGTGGGCTGCAGCGGTGAGATGGCGAGTGAATACCTATGAGCCTCGGTGATTCATCATTCCAAGGAGCTTCTGCTTTAATCACAGAGGGCTGCCAGATGAGGAAGACCATGAGGATTTATGACTTTGGGGCAGAGTGACAGCTGTCCTAGGCATGCCAGCCCAAAACTACGAATCAAGGCTTTTATTAGAAAGTGACGGCATTAATGACGAAGGGTTGAACAACCAAACGCTCCCCAGAACAAAAGTGGGAGAGAGCAACCCTGCTTGACCCACGGAAAAATCAATCTGATATTAAAGCTTTTCAATGGCTGAGAGGTCCATCTGTAGGATCTTCTCTACCTGAGGTAATCTTGCCTTTCTGAGTGTTGGGCTTCCTGTTTTGTCACAGACTTGAAGAAGTGTAAAGTTTAGTGCCAGGACCTTGTAAGCAGCAATTAACCACAAAGAACCACCCAGCGCTGCCAACAACCCTCCACGGTCGCTTAATTTCACCTCTCCACTTTCAGAGAGACCTTTCCCCGCCCCAACTCTGCTGTTTTTGATGACCTTTGGGGTCTGTGTCATGTTTCACATGAGTCTGATACTCCCTTCACATCTGCGCTTCTCCTCTACCACAACCAGCTGGGTCCTGCCCACAAGCAGCAATCCCTACACGTCAAGGAAAAATGAAAGCTTCCCTCAAAACTTGTGGCAGGAGTATATAGCTAGAAACTAAGACACCTGGGCTCCATCGTCCCTTACAATACTCACACAGATTAACAGGTTTTTATCTATGTGACTTGGTTTCTCCTGCTCTGAGATGGAAAACCTACCTTTCTGAGGGGATTATTGGCAAAAACGGATTTGAGCCAGGAGGAGATATAAAAATGCAAGGTGCTAACATGGGTAGCAGCCGTGGCCTGATTATGCTCAGAAATAAGGAGAATGAACTAAAGGAGGGACATAGTGAATGCTTTCCTATTTCCTGCTGCACAACCCTCTGTGTAAACCAAGAAATGCGTTTTATTTTAGCAGCGGGACCTGCCCTGGGTAGAGGGGAACCTTCTGCAGGGCCCTCTCCCAGGCTGACCTGCTTCGGCGAAGGTGATACCTGCCTTCTAGCCTCCAAGAAATTTCCATGGCAATCATGTCACTCTTCCAGCCCTATATTGGTCACTTAAAGCTGTGAGCCTTTCCAGCCTGCAAGTGCTCAAATAATTGAGATGTGTCAGCCCATACCTGCTGCAAGGACTGAGCCACATGGCTGCAGAGGTGGTCATTACAGAGCTCCACCAAGGGAGTTTAGGGCTGGTTTATGGGTCTGTTTGATTTCAGTTTTCAGTAGCAGTAATAACAACACAAATGCTTGCTTTCTGACTGCACGTCCTGCAGTTATTTGTGGAAAGTGAAGTCAAGAGCAGTTATGTTCCCAAGCCAGTGCCCATTTTGCCATCACAAATGTGTGGGTCTGAGTGCTGATACAGGATAATGGACACCTAGTGCTGCAGAGAGGAGACGAAATCCCGTGTGAAGCCCATTATGCCACCGTGGTGTCTGCCTTGCTGTCTCTGAGGAATAATTGGCAAGAGGAGGGTCACTGCTCTCCGAGCTACTGGAAGCTGCCGCTTCTCACTCTGCAGTAGTTGACTGGGCTGTCATTAGCTCTCAGGAGACCAGGCAACAGGTTCACCTCCTGAGAAAGGCAACCCTCCCAAAGCCTTAGGGCTGTTTGTAATGACACTCTTCTACTAGTCTCCATTCTCTTTGAAGGGTGATAAGAAATGTAGCATCTGGGGAAGAGAATTTTGAGGAACTCAACCGCTTGAGCTTCTGTTGAATCCTCATGGCACGATTTTACCACTTTATTAGGAAATACTGTTATTTTTTTCTTGAACTTGAACCTATTGGAAAGGTAACATCAGAAGCCAGATCCACTGTTCAAGTTTCTGTATGGAAGTATCCTCACCTGGAACTTCCAGAATGTTATCCCAAAATGTTGGTTTAACATATTCCTACTTCTGCTTTCATTTCTGCAATGGGTCACTCTACCCACCACATATGCAAGACCAAGTGTTATTTCTGAGGATGTGATTTTTTCCATCCCTGATGGGAAAAATGAGGACTATCTTCCAAGTCATTACTGTGGATGTACTCAGTTATCAAGGAAAAACGTGAAAAATATTTTGACACACATAAAATAGAACAATATCTAACAGATATTTTTATTTTCCCTTCATTTCTAAGTAACAAGTCAGCAGTATAAATTCCTACAGCAATGTGAAACACAATTCTACCATTTTCTTTGGAAAAGGATTTCCTGTGGTGTTGCCTCTGTATGTGCAAGGCAACTGTTTACATGGCTAGTGCCTAAGCTCTGTAAGTTTCCTTCTGAAAGATCAGAAAAAAATGGACAAGTTTGAAAATGTCACCTCAGCTGGGACTTTTGATCACAGAAAAGTCTTAGTAATGACAATTCTTCTTGGGATAAGATGACTGAGAGTTTGAAAGAGAGAAAAAGGGTGATATTGTCAAGGTATTCCTGGTGACTTGAGGAATGTTTTGCAAAGATACAACAAAGCTGACGGTACTGTGGGCTGTGGCGCTCCAAAGTGTTTATCAGCTTAGCCCTTCTGGTCTGGAGAAAATCTGAATTTTGCCTGGTTTTGTAGTCTCCGAAAGGGGATGAATAAACAGCCTTGGAAAACAAGAGATTCCAAGACCTGCCCTTAGACTATTTCTGTTTTAAATACCTGGGAGCCAACCAGGGTGGGGTTTAGTTAGTATTTCAGAACAAGCCTCATATGTTTTTCTTCTTAACCTCCAACGTGGTACAACATAACCAGACACCTGCAACATACAGTGCCATGGACAGGCATATACAATGGGAAAAATGCAGCAGTGACACGTTACACCTATAGCTATGTATGCACACATGCTCCCATTTAGGTGAGCTCAGGCAGCCTGAATTTCCCAGGCTGGCATGGTTTTTACTGTTCTCTCCACCTTGGAAGCTTTTTCCTGCAGCTCATAACCTGCCCCTCTCTACCCAGGCTGGGGCTGGGGAATGGACCTTCCTGTGAGTATCTTCCATTGGGCTCACCGTCCATCCCAGGTGATGTTAAGTAAACATTGGCGTTTAACTCCTAGGGAGCTGAACTATTGAACTTGACCTTTGTACCCACTGCAAACACCTTCATAAATAAACGCTTGAGCAACAAGGGAGGAGCAGATGTAAGGATTCAGGAGAAAAATAGCAGTGCAAAACTCAGCTGAGCTGTCTGGTCACTGAGTCCTTACGCAAAGGTGATTGGGGAGGTTTCGTGATGGATGACATCATTCACAGGATCTCTGTCTGTAGCTGCCAGCACAGAAAGAGGTCCTTAAAAGTCCAGCAGCTGAAGAAAGCCCTGCAGTCCATCAAAGAAAGGAACAAAGACATCCACCCTTCCCCTCGGCCGGCACAGGAGCCCAAACGGTGAGCATAAGTCACAGTCCTTTTCTTTGTGCAAAACTCCTGGCCATGGAATCACAAACGGTGCTTGGGTTACTGTGTGCGCAGTCCTACCTGTACCGACAAGTGTATCTGTACACAGGGACTCCCAAACTTGCAGTGTGCAGTGCTTTTCCTACCTGGCAGCCAACTGGTCAGAGGGAATACGCTGCTGCCTATTGTGGAATCACTCTGTCACGGGAACACAGTGCATTCCTAACTGCCAGAATAATTGATTTCATAAAATGTTTTGGAAATGAGATCAGTGTTGTCCAGGCTTCCATTTGTAGGCATTCAAATGCTACTGCAACCCAATTAATCTTTCTTTTTTTTTTTTCCCTTTTGATTGTCACCTGTCACATAGGGTGCAGAGTAGATATGGGTTTTGTCTGCCTTTCTTTGGGTGTCAGCAGCCTTAATTTTTAATTGAAAGCCACACTCTTGCACCAAAAAGCCAGATGAAATGGATTCAAACTTCACTCTGACCGAGCTTTGAGTACTTTATATTAGTTTAGACTGAAAAAAAAAAAAAAGTGGTCTATGCAATGCAGTCCCTCTTCAGAATGTTTGAGGAACTTTGCAGGTAAGACCCATCTTTTTCCCCTGCAGCCCTTGGTTCCTTGGTCTGGTTCCCATCCTGTCCATGCTGGCTAAACACAGAGCAATTCCTGGCAGAATAAACAGCATTTCTCAGGCAGTACAAAAGCGTGGGACTTCTTTGCGTGAATTCTAAATTCTCCACAGGTTACACCTGTGGCCAATATGGCCTGAGGGATAAAGCAGTATGAAAGCAGGTCATTACTTGAGTAAACATGAGATGATGCCATGAGAAAGTGTTTGGCTCACCAGGTGGCAGAGAGAAACACCACCATTATTCTGCTTCTCTCTGTTCCTTCATCAAGATGGGCACCACTGGCCATTTTTCACATCACACAGCTGTCCTCCCCCATCCCCTGTGGATGAAGCTGTGGTTTTGGGAATGATGTAATCCAAGCAGGAATTTGGGCTCAACGTCTTTTTCTCCCACCGGTTTGAGGCACCAGCTGGGGAACACCTGCAATTAACAGGACCGGCATTTCAATACAGAGAACACAGAGCAGTTGGCAGAGGATGGCACATCTCATCATCCCCAATTTACACAGAGGAAACCAAAGCAGAGGTGTCCAAGTCAAGGCACATGTAGTGCCACAGCTCAGAGTCCCTATCGTTTAATATTGACTTTTGTGGGCTGAAGGGGAGCTACCTAATGAAGGGAGAGGAGTGGGGTTGGTCCCCAACCCCCTTCACACAGCCAGCCCCCAGGCTGGCAGGATCTGCTTGCTGACCTTTCCAGGAATGGGGCTGCATGTCTGAGTGAAGACTCACTCAGATCAACCCCCGTGACTCTGGATAAATGAAACACTTCGCCGTCTGGCATATCACTCAGTTTCCCACGAATGGCACAAATAGTCACCGTGGCATGTACAAACACAAGGAATCTATTATTGGTGCCTCTTCCTTGGCTCGCCATCATGACGTCCAACCTGGAGGCAAGTGTTAATGCCCTTATAAGGCTCCTTGCATACATTTAAATGTGTTATCCTTTGGCCGATGATACAAACTGCTATCTCAGTAGCATACGGCATGGGGAGGTGGGAGATTTTCTTGGCTCAGTGGTGAGAGAGAGAAATTAAAAAGGAGCCTACAATGCTGAGTCACTGTGACAAATAACTTACTATGGAATACATTCAGGCTTTAGCAAGGAGGCAGCTGATAGTGAGTCAGTGACTGACTAGTGCCTCCTAGATTTTCCTCCTTGGGAAAGATTCAATTTAATGGGACGAAGTGCCAGCAAGAAGTCGTTCTCCCTGTTACCGAGTCAATATCACTAATTATACACATGGTTAAAACTGTCAAGTTATGTTATATGTCACAGAAGATGTGCACTTTTTTGCACATAGCATCCCCCTGTTAAGGAGCAGTTCAATATGGCCCACGAAAAACACTGTTTTCAGAAGCTGGAATTTTTGCCAAACTTCAGCTGTTTGGCTGTGTTAATTCAAGCCCCTCCTCTCTTTTGGCTCAACTTTGCAGGCTTATGAATGTCCCATTTAATGTTCTGGTTTAGCACTCCCTGGCACAATTTAAACCAAAATAGATCGTTTTGTGTTAAAAAAAGCCTTCCAAGTGCAAAATGGGTAAGGATTTGAGGCGGAAGGTAGAAGAATGTCACAATTGTTTTGTTACCAGTGAAGTCAGATTCGTATTTGCTTCATCACAGCCAACTTTGTGCATTCCTTTCCCCCTCTGCTCCCTCTCACCTCTGATCTGATAGACCCATTCCCGCTCAGGGACTCAACATCTCACTCAGAGTAACAGCTCACTCAGGACCACGGACCCAAAGGAAGGAAGCAGAAAGCAGTTTTGGGCAGCTTTCTCACGGTCCCCATCCTCTGAACCCCAGGTCACATACCTGCCAATGAAACAGCAAAACCAGCAGGAAACAAAGCCTCCCAACGTCTGAGAAGCTGCAGCCAAGCCCCTTTCCTGTTAATGCACCTCCTTTCTGTTCATGCTGCCTGGCCCAGCTGCCAATCAAATTTTCAAATATTCATGCAATCTTCTACCACCATGTGACCGACACTGCTCCCTGTAGGAGACAACTTGCTGCCTTGCTGAATGTAAAAAAACGTGGATGAGAGTTAAAAGGCAGTGCTGTGACCCCAGAACCAGCATCAGAGCCTTTTCAGCCGGCCAGGGGCATGAAGGGACCTGAACAATATGATTCCTCCTGTGTTGTCACCAGGCTGCTCACCCAGCTGAGGTTCCTTTCATATTTGCCTCTGCTCTTGCTTTCAGAGAGACCCTGTAGCGTCAACCCTGAAATTCCTAAGATACCACGCTAACCATAACATCATGGGGAAGATTACCACTATTCCCAAGCAGACCGCACAACCAGGTGGAAAGAATTTCCGATGTCCCGCTTCCACCTGCGCTCCAGGAGGAGACATGAGGCTCAGACGGGCAAGGGGGACATTTTCCCTGAAGTGATTCCAGCTGAGACACTGCAGTCACACTGCCCTTTCTGAGCAGCAGCATCATAAAGTCATGGAACTGTTTGCTCAAACTGTCCATTAGCAGGTGAATGTATTAATGCTGTTCAATGCTAAAGACTGCCTGCTAAAGTTTAACATCTATTGTCCAGCTCACATGAGCTACAGTGGCCCAGTTTTCAGTGAATGGGGTTCATGAAGCTAGTCAAATATTACTGTATGTTATTTTTGTTTGTTTCGTGGACAAAAGTGTATCCTTTACCCCAAACCAAAGCTTTTCTTGAGAAATGGTTGTATCATCACGCATTTCACCATCTTTTTTTAGTCCAGCGTGCCTCTCTCCAATCCTGTGAGACAGAGGTCCTCCTTATTTCCACCACAGCTCTACTAAGTCACATTCCAAACCGCATTATTAAAGCAATAATTAGCATTCTTGATACGAGGGCAGAGGGGCAGCCAAGGGCTTTTCCAAGCCAGGGAAGAGGCAAGTCTACAGGGCTGCAGGAACTGCTCGTTTCACCAATGTAGCTCCTTCGTGGTTGCTGAAGGACCTTGGAGCCAGACTGTCCTTTGCCAGGAACTAGTGTAATGGTCTTAAAGCGAGTGTGAGCATATAGTTATGATCAAAAGAGTCTTTTAAGGAAGAGCTGTCTGTCTGTGAAAAATCACATACTAACCCTGCTTTTAAAAGCAGAAACTTCATACAATTTTAAAGAAAAAGAAATTAATTGTGTTTTTCTTTGTGCATTTGTGAACAGAGGCTCTCAAATATGACCTTTCCAAAATGCCTGTCATTGATCAGCTGTAAAACAAGAGATCTCAGTAATATTTTTTTCTAATGCAGAGTAAAGAGCAGCCAACTTCCCATAGGAAAGGAGGAGGATTTTCTCAAACTAATTTTATTTCCTTATCTTTAGTCATCCGTTGAAAAGAAAACACTAAATATATTCCTCAGTCTACTCCTTCCAGTGATAGCTCGAAGGAGTAAAGAACCATATGGTCCTTCAGCTGATCTATACTGTCTCCATGACAATGCACATTTACAAAGTTTGCTTCCAACAACTTTGTAGTATGAGATCCAATTGCTTGCAATTAAAGGCACGAGGAAGCCTGTAAGGAGGGAAGGGCTGGTTGCTGCTGTGGCTGCGTTGGCCAGGCTCCCGTCCCACCCCTGCTGGAAGGGGCTGCCTTTAGGCATGGGGCTTTGGTGAGGCCATGACCCTCCTGCACAGAAATTCCCAGCCCTTCAGCTGGTGGAAATCGATTTAGCTTCAGCCACATCAGTCCAGTTCAACCAAGAAGGTGATACATTTAGTTCCTTCAAGTTCCATACAAGTTTTAACGCACCAGACACCTTAAAAGGGCTTTTACTTCCCAGAAAATCTGTAATTTCCAGTGTCATCATTGTTATAGAATGTTTTGCTCGTGGGTCGTTTTAATTCAGTGAAACCAGAATTCCCAGAGGTTCCGTTCTCTGGGCTACCCCAAGATCTTGAAACCATGACCTCTTGGAGCAGGACAGAGTGGGGCAGCAGGAGCTGAGAATGGGTGTCCTGCACAAGAGCACCCACCACGACTGGGACACAGGCAAGGGGAAGGGGGGAGGTGGTTGGCAGGGAAGGGAAAGAGCATGCCAGAAAATAAAGGGGCACAGTTTATGAACAGGGAGTCTTCTGTGGCAGTAGCAAAAGCGAAAAGGAGCAACTCTAAGATATGAAGGTACACTGTCGGTGCCCAAAAGGGAGAGTTACATGATTTGACAGCATCACTTTTTAAGGTCTTAAAAATATAATTCTAAACATAGACATATTTTATCTAGGCAAAACCCCCCACCAAAACCCCCAAAACACAAGTCTTTTTTTTTATCATCTTCCCTTTACTTAAGGCAGAGTGAAAATTGCAAAGCCCTCTGTTTAAGGTTTTTCCTCCTTCCTCTGGGCCAGCCCAACTCACCCTGTCATGGTGGGCAAGTTTTTCTTTCTAGGCTTAGTGGGAACATCAGGAGGGTTGTCCCTAGCCCAGGTAGCAGGTCACATTCCCCGAGGAAACAAGACCCTGCCTGCCCGGCCATGGCACCGTCTCTGCCTTGCAGGGACCGGATACGGTGAACATCATCAGGGGTGCCATCACAGCCTTCTCAAGACCCACCCCAAGAGGGTAAGCTGTGTCCTGAGTCCTTTGACACCACAGACTCACCCCAGTAGCATTTTATTTAGATTACAGCCATCTGCTAAGGGCGAGGGAGCCACCCAGCGCCTCTGAAATTTGAGGATCTTCTCCAAAACAGCATTTAGAGTGGCCAGGATCAAGAAGTCACTTTACAGGTCTGAATGCATGTGCCTCATCTGGAATATTGTGGGCAGGTTTGGCCTCTGCAATGTATGAAAAATATTACCTGTTAGAGTGTCCAATGAAGATGGTGAAGGGCCTTGAGGGGAAGCGTGTGAGGAGCAGCTGAGGGCACTTGGTGTGTTCAGCCGGAGAAGAGGAGACTGAGTGGAGACGTCATTGCAGTTACAACTTCCCTGTGAGGGTCAGAGGAGGGGCAGGCACTGATCTCTGCTCTGGGGTGACCAGAGACAGGACCCAGGGGAATGGCCTGAAGTTGTGTCAGGGGAGGTTTAGGTTGGATATTAGAAAAAAGTTCTCCCAGAGGGTGTTTGCACACTGAACAGGCTCCCCAGGGCAGCGGTCACGGCACCAAGGCTGACAGAGTTCAAGAAGAGTTTGGACAATACTTTTGGGCGCATGGTGCGACTCTTGGGAAGGTCCTGTGCAGGGCTAAGGGTCAGACTTGATGATCCTTGTGAGTCCCTTCCAACTCAGCATATTCTGTGGTTCTGTGATATCAGGGATAACGTGTCAGTAAATACAGTCACCTTCTTGGGCTTTCATCCTTTGCAAAAGGCTGGGCAATATCTGGTCTAGGATATCTGGGAGCTATCCAGGAAAGACATCAGCCAGCAAAAAGTCAGCCACTACCACTCTTCCTGCCCCGCAGCTATATTAGGGCAATGCCAGAGAGAAAGGCAGGAGAGGAGATGACGCAGTGGCAGTTTCTACACGTTGGCCCTTTAGATCTTTTGTATCTTTCTCAAAAAGAGTAAAGAAAGGAATGAAAAGCTGGCAGATGGGCAGAAGCATGGAGAGTGACTGATGTAAAGAATCCGATTGCCCATGATGGGGACCACTGCACCTGGAGATGCAGGTGACCCACCTGAAAAAAAGTCTCACCACCAAAAGTGTGGTGGACTTCTTTATTCTCTTTTAAATCCTTTATATTCCTGTTTTCCCAAAGCCTCTTAGGTTTTCTCTTTTTTTCTTTTTTCTTTTCTTTTTTTTTTTCTTTTCTTTTCTTTTCTTTTCTTTTCTTTTCTTTTCTTTTCTTTTCTTTTCTTTTCTTTTCTTTTCTTTTCTTTTCTTTTCTTTTCTTTTCTTTTCTTTTCTTTTCTTTTCTTTTCTTTTCTTTTCTTTTCTTTTCTTTTCTTTTCTTTTCTTTTCTTTTCTTTTCTTTTCTTTTCTTTTCTTTTCTTTTCTTTTCTTTTCTTTATAATTTTGTGTTGTTTTATACTTTTAATCTGTGTTTTGCATTTGAATACATAGTTTACTAGAAACTTTTGACATATTCCAGTACTTACAGAAGCTGCATCACATACCAAACAGTGTACAGTAGTTTGGATTTACTTCAAGCCAAGCAAGCCATGATGTCCAACTTAACTACTTTAATGGACAAAAATAATCTTACACGGCACTATAATAACAGAAAAGCATTGGGGCTGCATCTGGGTCTCAGGCTGTCCATTGGCACCCTCCATCTAAACAAGTGCTAAAAGATGTTATATTGTTATTTTCAGAGCCAGTGGGTTTCACTATTCCTTGATCAGTACAATAGCTGTCAACAGCCTTGTTTAGAATTTCACACATTTGTTTAATCAGAAACCAATAGAAATACACAACCAGCTGAAATGGTGCACAGGACGAAAAGTTTTGCTTTAAATCAGGGAGTAGCCCAAAACATGGGTGGCAGATCAGGTTAACCCCACCTAATTGGTTTCAAATGGACCTATCTCACACATTTCAGCTCAATATTAAAAACTGCAGCTGGCTAAGATGTGACTGTGTCCAAAAAAAAGTATACAAGAACGATACATTTATAACAAACGTGACACATTTATTTGATTGGTCAGAACAAAACATTTGGAGATTTTTTTCCTTTCTGTAGTTCAAAACCCCATAAAACTGATCCAGGCAGAAAAATCCCTATGAATTTATCAGCTATTTGGATTTTTGCTAGACTGGCAATTTTCACTAAACACCCACTGCCATGAACATTTTTGCTTTTTCTATATCCCACTTAAACACAAAAAGGACTTCAAAGAACTGGCAAACCCCAACTCCTGGTGAGCAGCTTTCTGCTGCTCTGCTCCCCCCAGCCCTGGCCCTCCCAGCAGTCAGGCTGAAGACGCCACTCACAAATCACCTCTGCATCCCTTTGACAACTGAAAACACAGGCAAGTTCTAATCAAGCTTGAAAACCCTCTAGAAATTCCCATTTCTTATTCCCCTGCCCTGAAAATGCCAGCTTCCTCCTGAAGCCTGTTGAGAGGGAGTGAAGCGAAGGCTTCTCTGATTAGAGCTGAGTCTCCAGTTATCCCTTCACCCCGTTTACCAAGAGCGAAGACGAGTCTTGCCAGAGAGGAGTCACATCTAGACTAGTCTACCAGCATTATGCAATGAAAGGGGGCGTGCTGTGCAAGGAGGAGTTCCTGCTGGAAGGAGACACAGCTCAGAGTCACAGCTTCCTCTTCAGCATTCCAAAACTGATGGGAAGGTTTGGTTTCCCTGCTACAAAACACCTTCTTTTTTGGGGGAGAAGAGACAGGCCCTGCGTGGACTTTGCTAATCTTCTCAAACAGTGGGAAAGCGCACGAGGTCTGGTGTGCCAGGAGCTTTAGGAGGCACCATCCAAAGTTATTTGGTGCCTCCAAGAGCTTCCTGCTGAATGACAACGTAAAGAATTCAATGTGTGCACCCAAGCATCGAGCAACTGCTGCCTATTAAAGACTTTAAGGAAGGAAATACTTTCCAGACACACAAGCCTTTTCTAAGGGAATTGCTACCCCATGGGATGTCAGACCAATGCCATAAATGTCACCATACAGCAGTTTTCATTCAGAAAATACATGATTGATGTCAAGAAACCCCAAACAAATATATATTCTTTTTAAATCCTCTTTCCCCTGCATCTTTCTTGAGGGATTTGAGAAATAGGCTTCAGGAGAGCCTTTGAACAGTCATGCAAAATCAGTTTTTGGGAGTGGGAAATAGCTAAAAAGTTGCCACACCTTTTGGGATTGCAAGAAGGGGCGTGCAGGGCTAACATATCGCCCCAGCACAGGTCTGGTGCCTTCACAGCCTGGCTCCCCAGCCCACTGCATCCCACAGAGCTGCCAGCACAGTCCACCCTTGGGGATGTGGAGCTGGTAGGTCCCAGGGACCTATGAAACTATTTTGACAGGAAGAATTTCAGTGCAGAAGCCTGGTGGGGAAAAGGGAGTCATCAGCACAGGCGGAAGAGTAGCTGCTTCCTGCAAAATTATGGTACCCCAACAGGAAATGAAAAAAAAAATCCAAAACTGATCCTGTTTTTCCTATCCTGTTTGAGGCATGCGTGCAACAAAGAGCAGACAGAGCCAGGGTATTTTTGGTCAAACAAATCCCAAGGAATAGGTTTGCATGGGTGGCAGCAACCCCTGAGCCTCATGGTAAGCAATGTCTGTTTGCTCCCGTAACACCGAGCTCAGGCTGGGACTGAGCTGCTTTTCCTCCTCTCCCTTAGGTCTGGGAACCCTGGACAGGATTCCCTTTCCCAGGTCTGGAAAAACTAACCTATTTTTCTTATTCCTATTTGTTTGTTTTACACTTCCCTAAGCCAAAAGCAGCTCTATATTAATCTTCACTCTAGAGGGGTTTCCCTGGAGGTGCAGGGTAAGTGACTGCAGTTATGCTTCCGCAGCATTGGCACCCTCTGCGTAGGGAGATTAAGAGCTTGGTTAATTTTATTTAAATGTCTCCGGGTCCTTTTGTCATTAGGGAAACACAGAGACCTCCAGGGGTGACCCAAACCAAGATGGACTGAACCCCCTGGAGGAGAGCCTGTACAATGCCTCCTAGCCATGGCCCTCCTGGTTTAGATGCGTCACAGAGGTGGGGTTAAATCAGGCTGGAGTGTACTGGCTCAGGACTGCATCCAGGCTTGGATTCAAGCTGAAAGTGTGCATCTGGAACGGGAGCTGCACCCATATCCTTGGAAACTCAGACCGAGGCCTCGGCCGAACAGTCACCCAGCCCGCGTTTTTTAGGGTGTTAGTGTTGCGTTTTATGGTCACCAAGGTGAGTTTCTCCCTCCTCACCTCCCGAAATGTGGCTCCCCGAAGTGGGCTGTTTTGTCCCCCCAGCAGAAGAGAAAGAGTCACACCAGCAGCAGAGGGTGTGGGGGCAGATGCTTTTTGGGCATCAGAACTGGCAGTTTTTAGAGCCTCCAAATGAGTAGGCGACAGTGCTGAGGCTCTTTCTCCCACCACAAATCACGAAGCAAAATATCTCAGCTGCACTGCATGTCTGCAGGAGCTCCTCCTCCGGTGCTGGCTAGTGTGGGAAGGGCTCTGTTGGCACACAGCTTGCCCCATCGCTTGTGTGCGTGTGGTCAAAATTAAGGCGAGCATGTGTTCGAGATACGCACGCGGGCAGAGCCCTTCTGCCACCTCAAACCTGTCTGGCTTCCCAAGGACACCCCAGAGCACACCAGACATCGGGTTGTGTGCGTACAGCCAAACCCTCCAGTGATGCTGGCAATTGAACAGCCCTGTGCAGGGAGCAGGCAGGGAGATGTTGGCGTAAGGGCACTAGAGAGCAGAGGTCTTCTCTGCTTCTTAGAGAAAGGAGGGAGACAATTTAGCTAGAGGTACTAGAAACAGATGAACTTACCTATCTCGGACCCTATAAAAGAAGGGCATTTCCAGTGAAACAGATGGGTTCAAGTGCCATTTAAAGCAACTCCAGCTTCACCCAAGAAAGCCCCACATAAACTTCGCATGTGGATTACGCAAGCAGTTTATAAAAGAGGGAGTCTGGTTACGCATCTCTAACATCACAGAAAGCCTTCTTAGTCAAACCTGAACCAGAGAAGTCAAGAAAAACAGCCCCTGCATCCTTGAACTTCCAGCAGTGCTGTTAACAATCTACCTGGGGTTGGGAGCTGAGCTTAGTTCTGTAACTGCTGCTCCTCCTTCCTTTTTCTGCCCCATCCTTTGATAGCCCAGTCTCAGGGAAGACATTTTTTAGGAACAGCTAACAGCAGGGCTTCATTCTTTCTCATGAACTGTAAAGACTGTCACAAAAGTGCATAGGCAAGAGGTTAAGAGATTTCAGAATGACAATCACGTAAGCAGAAGTTGTCATAGGCTTTTTATCTCTGAACCCCTCAGAGTCGAGCCACTGATTTAGCACGTACTGCCGCAGCCTCTTAGCACCTTCCCCTACGTTCCTTTTCTTCGGGGGCCAGAGCAGTGAGAGTTGAGCAACAATCTTCAGAGCCCTCCATTTTCTGCCTCCTTTCTTTTGCTGTCATGTGCTGCAGACTAGGGTCATAGCCAACATGTATGTTAGACCTGGGAGTGGTGAAAAATGTGACAGACGGGTAATCACTCATCATGTTCAGTGGAAAGACACCAGACACAGAAAAAGGTGGAGTTATTTGTTCCTTCCAGCACAGGCACTGCTTAGGAGCTAGAACCTCAAAAATCAAAGCAGTGAAAGTGATAAGATAGTCAGACTTTGTTAGAATAATCAGTATGGATAGAGGAAAGATTAGTTTGAATGAAATTTAGAGAGAATGTTGTCCTGTCACCCTTGCTCCGTACAGGCTAGTCCAAGCACTCAGCTCACACTGCTGCTGTCATTTCAGAAGTGATGGCTTTGAGAACAGCCAGGGCTGGTTCGCAATGCTAAGCTGATGGAAACACACATGAGCACCAGGTGAACACGTAAATGCAGAGGAAACTAAAGTGGCAATAGCTCACACTGGAGCCTTTTCCCTGTAATAAACCTGTGTGTTTACTGTGAAGCAGCTGGCTGTGCTCACACACTTCTCCTATGGTCAGTTAGGTTAAGGATCAGCCGGGCCTACATGAGCCATGCCTGGGAGTAGTCCTTGCATCTTCAGGACCTTGCCTGTTGTGCTTCAGATGTCATTCCTGATGGCCAGTGCACTTATAAAACAGTCTGGAAAGGAAACAAGCGGCAGTGTCAACATCATCACCTCACTCTTGTTTCCACCTCTCCAGGTTCTGCTGCCTGCTCCAGGTGACAGCCCCATGGTTCCTAACAGGGCTGGAGTCACACAACTTCTTATGTGAATCATAAAAAAATAATAAGCAATACACTGTTTTGAGAGAAGAAAATTGATTTTATCTAGGAGCCCAAATAAACCTGTCTGCTTTTTGTTAGATACTACAGAAGATGCAGTGTTAGATCATCACAGAATGGTTTGAGTTGGAAGGGACCCTTTAAAGGCAATACAGTCCAACTCCTCTGCTATGGGCAGGGACACCTTCAACTACACCAGGTTGCTCAAAGCCCCCATCCAGCCTGGTCTTAAATGTTTCCAGGTATGGTGCATCCACCCCCCTACTCTCTGGGCAACCTATGCCAGTGTTTCACCACTCTGATTATAACAGGCTGCTTCCTCATATCGAATCGAAATCTAATCTAAACCATTCCTCCCTGTCCCATCTTAAGGGGCCTTGCTAAAAAGTTTGTCCTTCCTCTTTCTCTTAGGCCCTCTCTAAGTACTGAACGGACACAAAAAGGTCTCCCCAGAGACCATATTAGGAGAGTGCAAAGCACTGAGATAAATATGAACAAGTCAGCAAAACCAGTGGAGCAAACTTTTTTCTCACGCTCTTGGAAGAGGCTAAAAAGTGTCTCAAATGTAGCTGCTGTAACAGTGGGATGGGACAACACTTTAAAGTACTTTCACAGGTGAACAAATTTGTGCAAATTGTCAGTCTTCATATTTCATGTTTTTCAGGCCAGATTTTCGGTGGCTCCTTCTTGAATGGATTTTCCCACAGCTGGTCTTGGTCTGTGGAGTGAGTCCTTCTGTCTGCAGCAGGAAAACAGAGTAGAAAATTAATAAAGAATTTGTAGGGGTATAACTCTTCTTACCTCAGTGTGGCCACTCCTGATTATACTTCTAGTGACAGTGAAACCTGAGTTGGGGCTGAATCTTCATGACTGGTTACTGGCTTTGGTCAGTGCTTTGGACAAGGGTGGGAACAGCATCATCTCTTTCAAAGAGAAGAGGAACAGAGTTTTTTCAATGCCTGTGTCTTGTGTCATGCATGTAAAAGTGCAAACACCCAACCACCCATTTAAACAACCTGGAGGACCGTTCCTGAGAAGCTGCAGGGTGTGAGTGGAGCACAGGGACGAGGGCAGTGAATTTGGTGAGTGTAAGCTTAAGTAAATATTTGAACAACAAACTGGAATCCGGCCAACTCAAGCATTTTATTCAAAAGGAAGGATATGAAGGATAGCTGCAGTTGGCATCAGGGTGATATAGAAAATTCCAAAAGAAAGGAGATAAAATAAACAGCGGTATTCACAACGGAAAGGGAGTTATGAGCCCCTCTGAAGCTCAGAGAAAAATCATTTGCAGAAATGTGGGTTACAGATCTCTGGTTTGAAAATAGAGGTCTTTGCAATGTCTCTGTAAGAAGGTGTCATGGTTTAGGAATGGTGTTCCCCAATTTAGTGTTCCCACTGAAACCCCCCGACCCACACGCCACTCTCTTACATCCCCACCCCCTCCCCTGCAGTGGGATGGAAAGGAGAACTGGAGGCACAAAAAGGTAAAGATCACAGGTTGACATAAGAACAATTTACAAGAAACAGCAACGAAATAAGAAAATGAGCAGTAACAACGATACCAAGAGCAGAGTGCCCAAGAGAGGTGAACGACTCACACATGAGCGCTCACCACATGGAACCCACCACTGCCCCGACTGCTCGCCCCTCCAACCCAATCCCCTTTGACCTCATGAAGCATAAAATATATAAGCGATAAAAAATTACGTGAAAGCAAAAGAAGATTTTATTACAAATTAAATCTCTGTTTCTCCAAAGGTACTTGCATAGCACCCAGCGGTTACACTGCAGTAGGCAGGCAGGACATTTATCTTCGCCTGAGACTCTGCGTAAACAGGAGGACTTGGGTTTCACGTCAGAGAGTGATAAACAGGAAACCTCTTCATAGTGAAAATTCAGCCCCTCCCTTCTAGGGAGTCAGAGTGAAAAAAAAACCAACCGGCTTTCCTACCAGTTGAATTGGAAAAAAAACCAAAAAGGCATGTTTGTGCCACAGCAACGGTTCTGTTTTGTGTGCTTGTTCTCCCTGCTTTGAGAAATACTGGGGAAACATTGTCCTTTGGTTTCTGGACATGTTCCTCATGGATGTGGATGGATGGAGCTTGCAGCCTTTGAGGAGGAAGAGAGACAGAACAGAATCTACAACAAGAGAAGGAAACACTTGTAGGGTTTTTTTT
>VWZG01009359.1:0-71986 GCA_013396735.1 Grallaria varia | reverse complement strand
GGAATTCTTTTTTTTTTTTTTTTTTTTAAATATATTGTGGTGTTCAGCAGCACATTTCTGCGCTAAAGAAACATTCCTGGTACAGTATTTTTGCTCTTCATTTGATGTTTTCCCCAAGGATTTTCTGATTAATCATGGTGCTGATGGATGATAGCAGTCATGCTACGGCTGTACTATCACATGCAAGTCTTGCCAGAGGTGAAATAGATGCAATTTGCCTTTATTTAAAAAGTTTTTGGTCAGTAATACTTTCGTGGCTTGATCTGGCACTTGTGGTTGAGCAACATGCCCAGTCCCATCAGCTTTCAAGATCCTGATCTGATTTTATCCAAAGAAAAAGGGGCAGATCTTTGGTTTGATGCTTTCCTGGTTGTCACTGCAACTGTTTGGAGATCAATGCATCCCTCTACCTGGGGATTTTGGTATGTATAAGAAAGGGACTAAATCTTCAGATGGCATGGCTTAGGGACACTTGCTGTTGGAGAAATTTAATATCATGAATTGTACGAAAAAAAAGTAAAATTCCTAGTCCTGATTAGAAGTTTTGTTCATTCGAAGGTAGAGTGTAGTGGTTTTGATGTGCTGGTAGTAAAATACACAGCAAAGGTCTATGAACTTTAATGGGAGGAACCACTTAAAAATTCAAATTTTTTAAAAGGAAAGTTGATAAAACTCTGTTTAAGAGATGTGAAACAGGTATTTCAAACAAGATAGCTGTACAACATGATATGAAAAAACCAAAATAGTTCTTCAAAATAAAAGCCACTAATCAAGTCACTTTTTAATTTACTGTTTCTGGAACAGAAAAAGGCGTCTTCTTCATGCAACTAGACTTGAATTCTGCAATACAGAATCTGGATGCTGTCAAATGAGCCAACATACCAACCAACCACAATTTCTAACCCACTCAGAAAAACCAATAAACTTTTCATATTGAAAGAATTATCATATCTTAAAAGGATAAAATCTAATAGAATTTTAAACATAACTTTAAAAGTTGATGTTTCCTCCATACATGGAAACGTTTGAACTAAAATCACAATACTGGTGAATTACTCTGGACTTCAGATGAACTTAACAGAGAGTGCAACAGAGCTTATTGTACCTTTAATCACCTGCATACATTTCAGAATACGGCTCTATCACGATTTCTTTGATACAAAACAGTGGCTTGTCTATTTTTGGTCTGGAATGGGAAGATAATAGATAAAAACACAGATTAAAAGTCCCTCAAAGAACAAAACCCCAATATATTTATATATTATATAATTACGTATTTGGGGTTTTGCTTGGGCTACTGGTTTGTTTGTCTCTCTAAACTTGTGTCATTGTGGAAAAGATAAAGTATGTTGTTACAGTGTATTGAAAGACAAAAAAACCTCTTTCTCATATTTTGATAATACTTTTTTCTTAGCTATCTCATGGGGCTTGTGTTTTGAATAATGGGAGAGATTTATTTAAGTATGTATTTATATACTCATATATTTATAGACTATTATTCAAAATTATGTTCTGCACAAAAAACCAGCAATTTTCTCACTGGGAATTCTTCCAGGTAAAGTTTCCCAATGAACTGTACAGACATTCATGTACAGAGCTATGTTCAAGTTTTAATGTGTTTCTATTTATCCTGCTTAAAAACAAATATTTCCAGACAGAAGAGATTGACAGACACATAAAAGACCCAATCAATGCAGATATATGAAGCGTGGTATAAACTGGAGCCTGCTTAACTCGCGCTGCGGAAAGCCTTAGAAAGGTGCTTCCCAAAATACTGTTGGATATGAGAATGTTCCTTATAAATTACTTTATAAGAGAAGGATGATGAAAAATAGTATTAATCTCTGTAGCTGATATTGGGAACAACTGACAGTCGAGCTGGGTGTAAGCTGACTCTTGGAGTGCCTAAAGCTGTGTTAGATACGCCACTTACAAGGCAAACCCAAGCCAAACATGCCTCCCTATTAGGTGAATATGAAATGTATAGGACTATAAATCTTGTGCAGTCGTACATATCTATCTGCTATTTGGAAAGTGAATACCTGATTAAAGACAAGGACCAGGATCTGTAGGGTTCCAGATCCATAAGTGGAGCAAGTAAAAAAAAAAAAACAAACCCAAATAATTCAGAATTTTTCAGGGCATGTTTTTATCGTCACTTCACACACTGACATCTGCACACACTGACTTACACTAACTTTTTTTTTTTTTTTTTGATAATTGGAAATAAAATAGAATCTTTTAAAAGACAAAAAAAAGTCTTACTGAAAGTTGTTAACTTTTCCATCTTGAAAATATTATCCTCCTTTTCTTCTCCTTAGTCATGATTTCTCTTTTCTCGGATTTGTCTTAGCCACTTTCTCCCTCCTGCTTTCTTTCTGTCTCGGAGTCTAACAGATTTCAGGAAGGAACTTCAGAGGAGTCCGAAAGAAAAAAAAAAATCTCTTCCAGATTGGCTATTTTTCGATTAAATCCAACAAATACATATTGCAGGCAGTTCAGAAAACTGGCCATAAAATACACACTCTTTCATCTCTGTGCTACCCTTTCAGCTGCAGTTCCAAGCAGTAATAATCAGAAGCTGGCAGTGAACTTCAGGCAGTGTCACTTTCATGAGGATCCAGGAGTTATTTTTGCAACACAAGTTCACCCTTGTCAAAAGAAGATGTTCTTACAAACATGCCACTTTTTTCCATTCTTTCGTCACTTTTTTTATCTTTCTTTGGTGGCTTTTGTTTGCATTTTGGTTTTTTCCTTTAGAGCCTATTAGTTTTATTCTTGATTCAAATCCTCTCTTAAACTGACCAGAGTCAACCACCCTCTGTTTTCATAGTCACTGATGGGATTCCAGCATCTTTTCTCTCTGCCCCATCTACATAACAGCACTTTTTTCCTCCCACAGCATGTTCTTTTGGAAGAGCCCAACTTGGTCTGCAGCAATGGTTTACCTTAAAAAAACCCCACCTCTTTCTCTCCTCTTTTCCATTCTCCACCCCTTCCTCCCCTCCATCCAACCAACAGAGTAACTCCAGTATTAAATATAACCATTTTTTTGAAACTCATTCAGCATTTCTGTACAAGTCAGGTAAAGAATATAGGTTTTCTATTCCCCTTTAATCTATTATTTCAGCAACTTTTTACTTTACCTGTTCCAGGGATCTAATGCTTCTCTTATGTTTAATTATCTTCTGTCCTTAAGTACATCATATAAGGTCAGATATTCAAAGGTACCAAGTAGCTCCCAGTTATTCAAGATTTACTTCATAGTAACAGAGAAAAGTCTGGACTCAAAGCCCCAGAGCGATGTCTGCGCCACTCATTTTATTGTTATTTGCATGTAGGGGGGTGTCCCCGATAAACCCCACATGTTTCTGGTTTATGCCATGCCCTCTGACCTCAGAGTTAGATTTTTCTTCCACAAGCACATAAAATGCACATAAGGAGAACATAAGGGCCACGGCAAACATGAAAGCGAGCTGAGCTGCAGCAGCTTTAGGCCCAGCAGTTTCTGATTGTTCCACTTTTGCAGGAGATCCGTGGCCAAGGGAAAGACAGAACGCTCCGACTGCACCGCAGCCCGGCCGGGGGCTCAGGAGCTCCAGAGCATCACTCACCAGATGGGACCCAGAACAAACCCACAACTTCTTGTTGGTTTTGAAATTAAAGCCAACGGGACAACAAATACTCAGCTTGATGCACCAAAATCCAAATGGTTCTTTATTGTTCTACACGTACATCATGCACAGGATTGATCCCACCGCAGCGCCTCAGCTTTAGAAGAGCAACTTGTCTAATGACTACAGCAAGGACCAAGGAGCTGAGAGCCCTAGGTTGTGATCCTACCAGTGTTTGAAATTCCTCCACAATCCTCCCCCCCCATCAAAAAAACCCCAAAACCCAAGCCTAAAAACCAACCAAGAATTGGAAGAGTTTGCTGGCAGGGCACTGCACTGACTCCGGGAGCGGGCTGTGATTTACACCAGCCGGCGCTCTGACCAAGGCTGTGCTTCTCCTGCTTCACTAACCCTGCTTTATTTACTTTCCTAGTAAAAAGAATCTCTGTTTGGGCTCCTTTCCTGAGCAAAAGTGCAAGCTGGCCACTGTGCTGGGCAATGAGCCCACAAACTCCCGTGGGTCAGAGGGGTCGGTCTGTGGTTCCAGCTCACACCGTCAGTGTCTATCAGGATGAAGAACGGAATGCTGCGTCCTGAAGGGAACTTCCTTTTCATCACGGAACTTGAGCATGGTGACAGAATTCTTTACAGAGGTGCTCAAAACTGACCATTAATAATGGGCTAAATTGAATTGAACATGGATTGGCTTGCTGCCACTAGTTTCACACTCCCACCACTTTACCAAAACTAGAGTTTAAATAAATGCTCTTTATCTGACTTGTGATGGCTTCAGATGGATCCCAACAGCATATTACAATATGTGAATGCTCTCTGACTTCATCAGTCTGGCTTTTTTTCATAGATGTTTAAATTGAGGTATTTTTGCTGTGTTCTGATATTAGAGGAAATCATGTAGCATTGCACTGGCTTTTTTGGTGATGACCATCCAACAAGTCTGGTAAAAAAAAAACCAAAATGGAAAAATTGTCAGGTAACAGTTGTGGATGCTGCTTTTTAAAGTTTTTCTATACAGGGGACTTCAGCCACAAAATTGCCACCCATTTTAATGGCCTTACATAACAACAGCCCTTTTCACATGTTTGGGCTGGTGCTTACAGCACTGTGCTGTATGCGTGGGCCCGTTTGTCCGCACAACAAATATTCCCTAAAATATGTTTCGGGTTCTGAATGACAAGAAGGAATGTTTTATCTTGTGGTGCTTCCTCTGGCTGCTGTCTCCAGCTGTCCTCCCAACATCTCTGCAGAGATGCCTCAGCTCGTCGCCGGTTTGCAATTCCGTGTGCGTCAGAAACCGAGACTTGGGACAAGTTTGCCTCAACACCAACTCCACACCATGAGCAGCTGCCACGTGGAGAGATGAGACGCCACCGCAACAAGGGTGGGAAGAAGGGCAGCGTGGACCTCTGCCCGAGAAATCACTATTTGTCACAGATTAAGACATCTGTGTTTATCAGTCACAGCCCTGCGGGTCCTACTTGCCATTTAACCTACTTTTACCCAGGTCCAGAGGTCTTTGGGTAACTATAAAAATGAATGTAGCTGTGGTAAAGCCCCTTTACTTTGCTAAAGAGGTGAAATGAGGTTCATTGCGAATAAACATTCAGGTGAAAGCTTTTTGAAAGGCACAGTGTTTGGGATTTTGGACAATAGATATAACAAATCAGGGTGTTTTTTTACATCGAGTTGTTTTCTTCTCTGTGTAAGGGACATGCAAAACACGAGTAGGTCACTGAATAATGGTAGATTTGGTGGTATTTGCTTTTTTTGGATGGGTGCCTAAGTAGTCTAAATCACGTAGACACATGCTGACATCACTGGATGTGAGATTACAGAAATGCAGACTTACATATGCCTTTTTAGTAATTAAAATTTCTATTGTATTTGGTGTCTTTATTAGGAATCCCTGAGCCCCCTTAATTCCCTTGGTTAGAGCCCCTGGTGCCTATTTTTAATATACTTGCCATGTAAATACATTTTCTCGTCACTTTAAGGACTTTATGTGAATAATACCCAAATAAACACAAAATAGTGAATCATATAATTTCTGGATACTTCACATGCAAGTAATATGAAATCAGGTCATGGAGCACAGTGAATTTAGGGGGATGCTGCACTGGCTTGTAAGACCAATTAAACAAAACAGTAAAGTGGATTGCTTTAGCTGTTTTGCAAAGAAAACTTTGACTATTTCATTTGCATTTTGCTTACCAGGAGCTCCCAGTGAATTTCAGGCAGATGCATTCTCACGAGCTAGTCCCTCTCGTTTGCATTTCGACACTGCCATGTTGCTGTGGCTGGGACAAGCAGAAGGAAGAGGCCATTCATGTGAAAAAGGCCAAGTTCAGGAGTGTGAAGAGGTGGCAACAGGCTGACCCTGTCACCTGTTCCACTGTGAGCGTGGCACCTGCAGCCTCTGAGAGCTGGGGCAGGGCATTGGTGAAATGACTAATTGAATGGGTGAACAACGTGCCAACCTGCTGACCTATTTGGTAAATGGTCTTTACACCACCTCTGCCTTGCCTGTGCACCAAACTGTCCGTGCAGTCCAAGAGCATGACCGTGGAGCAGTTTGGGTGCTACTTCTCCGGGGATCAAGCAATGCCTTGATGTTCCTGGCTTAGTGGTAACTACGCTGGATGCTATCTTTAATATGATTTCTATATTTCAAACTCACATAAAAACAAAATCTCATAGTATTAATGAAAGTAGGATATTTGGAGGAGGAGTAAGAACTTTGTGTCTACTGCAGTCACGTATCCATTAAGTTATACTTATCACAAAGTTCAAATTAGATACCACTGTCAGTTAACACAAGTGGAAGAGTTTTACTGATTTTTTTAAATTTTTTTTGTATTTAGGTCACATTCCTCTCACATTTTGCTTGTCACTATCCGAAGTGTCTATCAGACTAACTTCTGTCTTTTGCCCTGGACCTCTCATAGATTATTGTGTTTTCATCAACAGGAGACCAGTAGTTGCCATAATAAATCAACCTGGAACTACTCCTGGAAAAGGTCAGTCCCGGTTATTAATCACTGACCTGTTTACGTTTTACTTTCTGAAACTGAGAGGTGTCAGGTGAGGTGAGGTGAGCCCTGAAATGTTTTGCATTGTGGTTTTAGGAGTGGATGATCTGTTAGGTCTCTGCCTGCAATTCCCGATGAGGTAGGGCAGGCTCAACACTTTTTCTCAGCCTCAACATACTACAAAAATTTTGTCACAATGAGCAGGATATACCTGCAAACAAAGATGTAACAGCATCACACATTTTTCTGTCAGAAAGGCTTCGTTCTCCATGTTCAACAATAACTCCTGAAGCCTGACATACTCCTGCGAAAAGAAATGGTCTCCCCTGGTTTATAGATCCCCCCAAACATGCCCTGTATCTGCCTCAACAGTGAGTACAAAACTTCAGTTACGCAAAGAACAAGCCAGAAAACTGGATGAAAGCAAAGAGGTTTGGATTTCCTGAAGAAACAACACTGGGATGTTTTCTTGTTTTGATCTAAACCACAGAGTTTTGATGAACAGTATTTTAAATAACATGGAGGGGAAAAAAAAATCTGCCACCAACTAAAATCTCCAACGTGCAAAACTTCTTTCTCCCCCGAACAGTTGCATTTCTTTTGGCATTGGATTGCTTGCCCAAAGAGCTAGAAGCGATACCAAACAGTGTGAGAGCATGTTGAACACATTTTTTCCAGGTGCCTACAGACCCAGCATCATCCTGCAAAGTGTTTTGCTGGGGAGGTTTCCACACTGCATGTTTCTGCAACATTTTCAATGACAGCATCTGGATGCAGACCATATGGCCAACTTCCTCACCCTCCTGAAAAAGGCTGGGTGACATTCCTGGTTAGAACTTCCACTGGTGAAAACTGCAAAGCTGTGTTCCCAAAATGCTCGCAGCTGATTCTCGCTTTTGCCAGATTTTTCACCCAAATTCTAAAGAATTCCAAGGTCAGAGAGTTTAATTGTAGATGCTTAAAAAAAGCTTAATATCAAAATGAAAATTTTCTTCTTGGGAGAAACATTTTGCCCAGTATGAAGCATGCTGAGTATTAACTTTGCAGTCCTTTGAGTTTGAACCTTTTTTATTTTGTTGGGGTTTTTTTCCTTTTTTATGTGAATGAGCCATAAACTCCAGAATCAACTTCCTTAAGGTGAAACTTGTCTTTCCCAAGATGACTTACGGGCCAGAGAAGATGCAAAGCAAGTGTTCACAGATTGCTGAAGTGACCTAAAAGCAGGATTATTTTTCTTTACCTCAGGCAAAAATACACACCAAACCACCTGCATATACACCTTTGCATACCATGCAAATGCTTTGGGGTCAGGTGAGGGCTCTGGAGATGAACAACAAAATATGTTCTCTAAGCCTTTCTCTTTGACACAGTTGGGCTTCCGGCCTCACCCATATCCCTCTGACCCCTCCAGTGTAAATGACTCAGAGAGGTGGTTCTCCTGAACCTGGAGTCCTCTTGGGCAATCCGTGTTCTGAATAAATTTGTGAGCTACATTGCCATACCCCTCGAACGTTCAAGTGTAATGGGGAAAATTAGTTTCTTATTACAGAGGGTTTTATATAATAAGGGCCTGTCCAACCTTAGTCACTCCTTGTCCATCAGCATCACAGCTCGCCATGGGAATGAGAAGTCCCCAGCCCTGTGGCATCTGTTCCTACATCCCAAGGTTAAGCTGCCCACAAGTGGAGTCGCTGCTCCTCCCGCAGTGACAGCAGTGGCACAGGGAAAGGCAGAGCCAGGAACAGCGCTGACACAGAGCTGTCATTAAAGGAGGCAAAAGAAGCCACGCTGACCCAAGTCATTAGATGACTAGGCCATTAAGATGAATGAAAATAGGTGTATTTCTTACACAAATTGGTTCACCACCTGCTCACCGAGGTTCAGCACTGGCTTCCCACACTGTAACCAAATTGGAAGTGTCAGAGCTCAAAAAGATCGTGTCCCAAATTGGGGTAAAGGAGAAAGACATCCTTCTCTTTGCTGCAGTTTTAAAGCAACAGCACATCTACCTCTCGCCGCCTCCTTTTATCTATTCAACTTCTGTATTTATTTCCTCGCAAATGTTGTGGAAGTGAGGCTGTGCATGAAGCAAATTCACTTCTTGGACATCGTGCACAGAGACTTCCACTTCTTCGGATATTATACCAGAGTAGTCCCATTATTTTCAGATTTGTATCCCTTATCTATTGCCATGATATCTGATGGGATAGTCCAGTGGGCAAACCTGATCAAAGCTCAGTTTTTTTCCCTTCCCCCAACGCAGGGGCACAAGCACACATATCTGCATTCCAGCTCATTTAACAACATAAAAGCCAAGCATTTTACATGTAGGATCCGGAACCGTCATTTTCTGATGTCAAAGGTCACATGAAATACCTCTTATGTTGTCTCAGCCTATTTCCTGGCACAGAGTTGTAATCTCCGAGAACACATAAATGTTTCAGTATTAGTACTAAGAAGCCACATGAGGGAGCATTTGGAGAATTGAAATGCTTTCCTTGTATCATTGTAAATAAAGGAGGGAATCAAACCTGATACCTCTGGGATATATGGAATTCAGACAAATCTAGATGTTATTATTCATTTCTCCACTCATACAGGGATGCAGAAATTGTGATTCCCACTAAAAACAGAGCTGTATTTTTTTTTAATTTTTTTTTTTTCTTTTTTAAAAAGCCCATTAGTGGTCTGAAACAGATAATTTGTTACGCTTGCCAAGGTATGCTGTGACTGGGATACCTGAAAGGGAGCACAGATAAATTGGTTTACATTTCAGCTAAATGAAATTATAAGGTTATTCCAGGCTGAGCATTACTGCGGTGCCAGCTTTCCCAGATTATCAATGGCCTCAGATGACAGTGGTAGGGAAGGGTAAGGTCCCAGTTCCTGTAACCTTCTGACTAAGCAAATAACTCAGCCCACATGCTGCTAAATAATTTTTCCACCTTGTCCTTTTTTATCTTAGGGTTCACTAAAGAAAATAAAATCCACAGGTATATAAAGTTAAATAAATCCCCATATTCTTATAAACTGACTCTCAAGTTTTGAATATTTGAGGTTGACAATACTGTAGCTAACCAAAATGGGAAATAAAAACGTCAGCATGAATTGTGATGGGAAATGTGTATGCATTTCTAATCTGTAATCTTATTGCAGAAAAAAAATCAACTACAGCTTGGGCTATCCTCATTGACAGAGTCATCTCAGTCGAACAACGTCATATGACTGTCCTGAAAATATTTCTGCCAGTAGTGCTAAACAGCTGTTGAATGAATAAAACATTTAACACTCCACCTCAAAAGTCAACATCCATAGTAATTGTTGTCAATCAGAGAAACTCATATTAAAGGCCATCTTGAAATCAACAGAAAAGCACTCCACCAAGATCCCATTGTTTTCCTCGTTATTTATACCTAAAATCGCGTCAAGGGCAAGTAATTAATGAAGTGCATGAAAGTTAAGTTGCAGCTATGTTGCTGTGAGTGTGCATTGCTGGGAATGTTTGACTATGAAATTTGCAACAGCGTCTTCGTTCCTTCTGCCTTAACTATATCAACTCCAGGCATGGCAGAAAGGTGCAAGGGAAAGAGAAAAAAGAAAGATAAACACCAACTTTTAACCAAGTCTGATTGCCTGGACCCGATGGAGGAGGTTGGGACAGCCCTGCCTGCAGTTTTGGTGATGGGAATGGTGGATGCCATCTGAGCCGTGCCAGCTCCTGGTGGCCACCTCCAAGCTGCAGCAGGGCTTGGCTGTCTGTCTGTGGGGCGGCCCTGCAAATCACAGTGTGAAACCGATCTGCGTTTGGAATAATCCCTGTTTTTCTAAGGATTAAACTGAACCCGGATCACTTCAGCGAGCCGGTTTATGGCTCAGTCCCCCCACGGAGCCTTGTCACCGGAGCCATGGGGGGAGCAATCTCTGGCACGGGAGTGGGCAGTGGAGGGCAGGACCTCTGCCAGAGAGCTTTGCTGCCAAACCCAGCGCCCCGGACACGCACATCCTGATGGAGGAGGGAGGAGAGGCTGGCATTCATCCTCTCTCATTTTTATCTCTTTCACTGCTTACTGGTTTTCTTTGCATGAACTCATCTGACCGTCTTTATTAAACCCAAGAAGCCCTGGAAGTCTGGTGTTTGCCGATATCCTCATCTCCAGAGAACAATTCTTTGCAGCTCCAGTAAATAGGATTTTAAAGGTAAATGGTATTATAGTGTTAATTTCAAAGTGAATTATTCAAAAAGTGCTCCATATGTCAGCAAGCATCATTTTGTGGAACTATATTAATGTCTTAAATACAGTTCTCTCTTTCTAAAAGCTGTTTTATAGATCCAGGAAATATGTCTGGTATGAAGAAGTGCTTATTGTAAAGGATGTTTTAGCAGTTGTGTTCAATTAATGAGGAAGGCAGGATGCAGCCCTATATAAGAAATAGCATAACAGCAATAATTCCTTGGGGCTTGAGAATCTTCACACTTTCAGGTACTGCACAGTTATCCATTCATTCAAGATACCAGGTCAGTTTTGTTTCATAATATTATTTTAACTCAAAAATAAAGGGTAATCCCTCCTTTCAACAGGCTCTCTGTAGAGAACTGAGAAGCTAAAAATAAGAACAAACTGCAGCTTTTCAGCAGAAATGCCTGAAAGTAAATATCTCAAAGAGGAGCTCAAAGCTTCCAGGATCAGCTGAAACAAGTAGAAAACTCACAATGCTGAGAACAACAGCCGTTCAATAAGGGAACAACCAGACTGCAAAATTCCATGTTATCCCTCTGATTCAACCACCAGCTCCCTTTCTGCCATCTCTCAAATTCAAAAAGATGGAAAGAAGATACACAAGCTGCAGAAGAGCCCCTCTAGATTTTTCCATATTGACATGTTATTGGACACTGCTCAGCAAACAAACTCTAGTGTGACTTGAAGAGAGAACATATGCACCTTGAGGCTGTAGGACAACAGGGAAGTGCAAGGAATCTGAGCAGTAAACCTGGTTTTCTGGATTTCCCCCATCCAGTTAAAAGGACCAAAATTCCCCGTCTTTTATGTCCACATCCGTTATATGAACTCTATGGCGCTGAGGATTAGAATCAAATAAATGCAAATATTAAGAGGATTTACAATGTCTGCGAGGTGGCTGTGCCCCTGTTAGCTTTAGTAAATAAAGGCTGAATCTGCGTTTATTTGTGTTACCAAATCATGCAGAGGCTCAGCCAGGCTCGGGATCCTACAGCGAGGGCTGGGACAGACAGACATGGAGGTGACAGCAGGCACGGATTGTTCTCATCCCTATTGTGCGGGGGATAATTGCAGCATGGGGAGATTACACCCAACTGAGCACCAGGCGTGGTTGCCATCGGCAGAAACCTGAGTTCAAAGGACATGGCAGAAAGCTGGAACTGTCCCCTCTGTGTCTGAGCAGTGCCATGACTAGAACAGTAAAAAACCAGTGGATCCCCCCCAGAAAATAACCTGCCTGGTTTAATTCATGATTATACTCCCCAAGACCCTTCAGTGCACTTTGTTGTGTCTGCAGAAGAACTGGTCACTGCGCTGTAAGCGCTGGGAATTCAGGCTTGCTTGGGAGGCTGGATCTAAGGTCCAGGGCTTGGTCTGGGCTCTCCGTCTCTTACTGTGCAGGTGAAAAACCTAGACAGACTTTATTTATATTTTATTTATGGTAACACTTTTATCAAATGCTCTCTGGATTATTGCACAGCATTACAGCACAAGTGCTATTATTCCACTCTGTTTCTGCTCCTCACTTTCAAATTTTCCTCTCCTGAAAGGGTGAGTCGATCTACACTGCTCATACCTAAAACACAGAGGAGAGAACATTTTTGGTGGCACTTTTCAAATCAATTAGAAGCCCTGTAATATTTGGCTGTCTTGCAGATTGCACACACCAGCAATTTCCACACTCATCCTGTGAATCACACTGGTTGTTCATGATGGAAAACAAAAGAATGAGATCTCTTCTATTGAGTGGTTTTCAGATATTTTTATAGTGAGTGTGATGTCTTGTGCATTTGAACTGACAGCAGTGTTGTCTTTTCACACTGACAGTTAATATATAAAATAAGATATTACTGCAATGTTTAGATGTTGGTGAGGACTTGACTTTAAATCCTCAGGTTTATTGAAAAAAAAATCCTCAAAAATTATAGGAAAGACAACAAATCTTAAACTGCTTTTCTCTGTGAAAAACACCAATTGGCATATTCAGCTCCCTTATGAAAATCGTGGTGAGTGACCATAAAGAAACAAAAACTTAGGATATTTTCTTATGGATTTTTAGAGTAGGAGAGCGTACAGGTGCTGCAGGGAACATCACCACTGCCCACACGGGTTGCTGAGCACAAGCAAACAGATTTTTTTCCTGGTATTTACAAGCCGGTCAAGTTACAGCAGATTTTCATGAGGCTGGCTAAAAGAACATCATCAACATGAGGCTGACAGACCTGCTTACTTACCAAATAACGCTTAGCCAATGTTTGAATTCCTATTCTCAAGCAGGAAGACACCATAAACAAAACAATTTTCCCTAGTACAAAGTACTAAACCAATATTTTCCCCACTATATTTACTCTGTAGGTTATCCTGCTTTCTTTCACACACATACACAAATTATCTTGATGTGTTCATCAGCAGGGGAAATATCATTCCCAGTAACAAAACTCTGTCAAAATTAGGAATGAGATAAAGGCGGTCCTTACTGGTCCATGTCAGTCAACTTTAATCACGGTGCTCCAAGCTGAGCCAAAAACATTTGTATGTTTAAACAGTGTAAGAGAGACAACTACCAGTAGAAATGTATCTGAGACATGACTGGAGGTGAGATCTGAACAAGAGAGAATTGCAAAGAGCTTTGGCTCTACAAGTAAGGTGTGGGGTGAATAGTCAAACCTTTCTTTGGATTTTTGAATCCACACATGCTCCTTATGAGCTAACTTCTCTGGAATGAACACAGTTCAAAGCACCATTCTTAGAGTCTTCTGTGATACACTCATTTGTAAGCAGCTACATGCCCATGCTGCCCAACTGGTCCAACTGAAAATAGGTGACTGCTTGTAGGCAGACTATATAGCTCACCAAAGCAGCTCAAAGTGCCATACACAGGAATCTCAGTTAATGCACACAAAGCCAGTCAGAAAGTTGTTACATAAGAAAAATAAAATTTTGAAAGTACAACCCTTGCTGTCTCTCTATCCGTGCCCTGGCACATCTGGGGAGGGTACCAGAAGGGATGCTGGAAGGTGGGTTTAAGCTCCAGCACTCATCCCTGTGCCCGTTTCCATCTGGTTTGCTGGCATGCACCTGTGTCACAGGATACATTCATTACTCCCACGACAAACTTGTTTGAATTACGGGAGAAACTGGATAAAAGCGAAGCAGAGAGAAGGAAAACACGTGCTGAGCCTTGAGTTTCCATGATCTCTCTTCCCCTCGCTGGTGAAACAAATGAGTTGCTGTGTGGTCTGCTCAGCAGATGGGTCAGCAGAGACACTCTCTGCCCTGGATGTTCTGCATAAAACAGGGCATGAGTTTACATTCACTGCTTGTGAATGTACATTTGAAAGTGAATTATGGTGTATGTACAGTACTCAAACTAACTGCAGTAGGGAAGTCTCTGTCCCCACGGTCTGAATGCCAGTGACAGAATTGTAACTGCAGTTCTGTGCTCAGTTCCAACAGCCAAGACTGAGAGTTTTACATATCCTGCAGCTGTCAGCCACGTACCAAGCTAAGAGCAGGTCCTTGGTGATTTTCAGAGTATCATGGGTAGCTTGCTCACAAGGATAGCCTGTTTGACTGGAATTTGTCTGGTAGCAGCATAAGGGATGTAACAAAATGACTGAAGAGCACAAAGGCAGGTGATTGAAAAAGGGCCAGCTGATAATATCATTCTCCACTTTATTATAAATATGGAAAGCTGTCTGGGCTCACTAGCATTGATATCTAAAACCACATACAACACTTTTTCACAGACAGTGAAGGTGGGGCCCGTGTTATTTGTCTGCGCTCTGTTTATTCGTCAATGTGTATGTCCTGGAAGGGCAAATTTCCCTCACTTCATTTTTTGTCAGCTTCTAATTAGTGGGAGATTGGTAAGGATTTCGTTCATATCTTTTTTTTTGTTTTGTTGTTGTTTTGTTTGTTTTGTTTTGTTTTGTTAGCTATCACTTCTTCTCTCTTGACTTTAGAATTGCATTCCACTCAGACAGCCCAGTTGCCTTTCTAAATGCATTGTAAAGTATCCAAAGGTGTTGGTATGTCAGTTCTAGATGAATTCGTTTTTGTGTGAAAGCCCATACTTTTTCTCCTTCATTCCTAAATCACTTCAGCCTCAGCTGTCTCTTTTCATGTCTGGTGACAAGAAATAAAAATGGCATGCAAAAAAAGGAACTGACTGATTTTTAAATAAAATAAGATATTTATACTTCCCCCCCACCCGCACCCTGATTTATATCCCCTCTTTTTCTCATCCCTTTTGGTTGCTATTCAATACTGAACAGAATTTAAGTGAACTGAGATTATATTGATATGGGGATTGATACCACACTGACCCACAAGTCTGCCTTTGGGTTAGTGGTGACTCATCAATTAAGAAACCACCTCCTTGTGCACAGTGATGTGCATTTACCAAAACCACCTTCCCGATGCTGTTTTCTCCATGTTTCTTTTCCTTGTGGAGGTCCTGTACTTCTGCTCCACCTTCTCTAGCCTTCTGGGGAGCCGTGGGTCCGAGAGGAACCCAGATGTCCCATAGAACCTTCCAAGCAAGCTGCTCACCTCCAGTTTTCCATGAACCTACAAAGAAACACTCCATGAAGAATAAAACAATGGTGGCCACCTGGGAAAGGGCACCTGAGTTAATACAGAGGAAACCTGAGCACCAAGCACAAGTTTCTGGCATGGACAGGCCTGATGAAGGGATCAGTGCAGGAAATTTGATTGCAACTGAGCGAAAGAGGAGTTTTAGGGGTATTACTAACACCAGAAATGAAAACCTATTGAGTGTTTACACCAGAATCTGGTGTTCCTGTGCAAAGCTTGGCTTGGCCACGTGACTCTCAGGCCCTTGGATGATGCGCAAATGAAGTTGCCTTTGGGCGTAAGAAGCTGGAAGGGTCAATGAGCAGCAGAGTCTGTGAGGTGAGGACACCACAGAGCTTGCCCTGCCGGGGAGGCCGTGCCTGTGCCAGCTCTTCGAGAGCAGGTAGACACAGTTGGGTGCTCACAAGGATCTCCCCATCAATCGCTTCGAGGGTCACCCCACCGCTGACAGCTCGCCAGGTTTAGCTGTAGTGCAGCTCGTATTTTCTGTCCACTAACCTCTTAAAACGTCTCGTTTCCTGCTTTCTCTACGTCCTTAACAGTCATCTGTGAATACAAAAAACCCAAGGTATTAAAGAGGCACATCTCCCCTTCAGACAGAGGCCAGCTTTCCTCTCAGTTCATGCTCCTTGCCAAGCATTTTAAACATTCACTTCTAATGACTGATTTTGCAGGTTTTCCTGTAAGTAATGAATACCAACTTATACTTAATTTGGGTCATCATTCCTCTTACAGGACACTGAAAAGCACCACTTTAATTTACATTATAAATGTGTCTACTATAGCCACGGTATCTAGTACATATTGTTTACTTACGTGGGAATGTTTTAAGGCTTTTTACCTGAGCTCCTCTGGAGTCAAAGTACAAGCCCTCAGCTATTTCACTGTCTTGCTTTGGTGTTTTGTTATCCCACAGCTGATCTATTTTTTGCAAAATGTATTAAAGCAGCGCCTCGGTCGCAGAATGCGTCATCTTTGTAGCCTGAGGAAAATTGGTGCCTCTCAGGAGCCTCCCCAGAGGAGACTGACAGGAGTACATCCAGGAGCTCCTCAGCAATATTCTTTAATTACCTCTCACCTTTATTTCTGGGAACTCACTTGTCACACTCTAATCTTTATTTTTCTCCTCCAAAGGGTTCCTCGTTTGTTTTCACACTTTGACCTTCTGCTTTCCACATCTGCCCTTATCAGTCAGAGTCTGGACTCTTTATTTGGCTCACCTTTGTGTTGATCACTCTGCTTTACTCTCGCACCTTTTCTGATTGTTTTTCATCTTTCCCATTCTTTTCTGATGTCTTCAGCTTAATCCTAGACTGGAATTCCTGGTTCACATCCAAAAATAAAAATATTGACCTATTTTTACCTACCCCAATACGTTTGTTCTCACGCTGATTTCTCCCATCCTGTTTTCTGAAGATACTCAACGTTCAACATACACAGGATAGTTCAAATCCTTCCTTACCTGCTGGTTTAGACATCCCAGTTTCACATTTGCTGATAAAAATCTTTAAAGGGAGATTAAGACCAAATAACAAAGGGAGATTAACACCAAATACCAAACTGAGGAGCAGACCAGTCCTAGCCTTTCATGTCACTCCCCTCTATAGGAATGACATCTTTAAAATGATGTTAATGTTACAGATTTAGAGTTAGAAATGAGGCAAAGATAATGTTGTATATGGCTTGATTGAGTGGATTTCTGGACAAATAAACAGACAGTAAATACACAAAATCAAAATCACTGGAGTTTTCCCATTCATCTTCAAAACCCACAAGCAAACACTGAGCTCATCTAGGATTCCTTCAAGGTGAAGTAAAACTTTCTCTGCTTCTGTAAATAAACAACTAATCAAGATTGATATGAATCCCTGTGAATTCCACAGTATTAGGCAGCTCTCTAAATACATTCTAGGCATAACGGATATCCAGTTCTATTCACTGTGCATCATAAACAAAAAAGAAATTAATATTTCTAGTTACAAATGGACAGAAATTCAGTTGGTCTCCCAAATGTTTTGACCACATAGGATTTGTAGGAATTGTTCATATTATATCATGTAGGAGGGGCCACAGTACTTAAGATATATTTCTAGGGGGAAAGACAGTCCAAAATCTGAAAGTTTGATTTGTCTTCAGGCCACGCAAAAACCAGAGGAATTGTTTTAATGCTTTGGTGGTTTCCACTGACATAATTTGATCCATTGGAACTTCTGCAGAGCAAATTGCATGGGAAGAAGAGTAAATGATCGTGTTAATTAAAAGTGACAGGAACATGGATTACATTGGCTGTTCTGTATATCATGCCATGTACATCATCTCAAGCACCTACGGTTACCAATAGGTGGCAGAATATTAAAAAATAATAAAAAAAAATAAAATTGAACTCACCTTTGAGCAGAGACTCAAATGTAAGCATCTTTCCTACATCTCTCCCACATCTGCATGGAATTAAATGCAAAGAGAAAAATATTTGTGAAGGCGATGGATTACTTGCTAGGATTTCCCATATTTTTTAATAATCTCAGCAATTTCCCTGGAGCGTGTGAAAGCCCACAGTGCAAATTATTTGATCCTTGTCACTGTTTATATAATAAGCCGCAAATGCCGCTGACCTACTGGGGGATTTAACTCACCCGGGGCTCTGGGAATGCTGTTCTCTGGCCCTGTGATCCCAGACAACACCCTTTCATGCTTCTAGAGGTGAACAGAGCCTGCAGACTGGGGGATGTGAACTGAAGACAATGACTCCGATATAGGGGGCTTAGATGACTACCTGAGTTCTGGAAGAAACAGATTCCTGATGTTCCTGAAGAAAGAAAATGTACAGAATTTTAAAATTAGCAAGCTTTTACCTTCATGCCTAAGGCAATTCACGGGAGCATAAACAAATTAAATTCATAGTATTGACTATGAAATTTAAAATGCTGATTATGCCATCAATTAGTACTGGGGGATACCTGTTTCAGACAGCATAACAGTACAGTGGCTCTACAGGTTTTCTTCCTTCTTAGGTCAGGCAAGAGATCAAGACCATTTTTTAAAAAGGATGAATCTATAGTTAATCAAACTCAGGTCCATCAGTATTGATAATTTGTTTCCAAAAAAAGTAATTACAATCACCACACTCTACATTTCATTACCAGCAGTTATTAGATTTGGACAAAAGAAACAGGGGCAGATGCACTAGTGTGACTGGTCTGGGATATCTGGTTGCAGGTAAAATTATTAATGCAACATTTTTAGCAGGAAAATGCATTTATAAAGGTTCTTTTCACATCTCCTGTCTGTTCCCATCATGGTCAAGTGGACAAGCATTTTAAAAAAAGGAGATTGGGCTAATAGGATTTAACATTCAAATCATCAGCGGCATTAGCATCAACTAGAAAAGTAAATGAAAATATTTATACCCGCAAGTGTAGGCTATGCTTGCAATTTTTTTTTGTTTGTTTTTCCTTGCTTGTTTTTTTTTTTTCTTTTTTTTTCTTTTTCCCAATTAAAATCAGACTGTTCTGAAATTTCCAGCACTTTATGTTTCTGGGCAGAAACTGACTGTGTCTGCATCAGCCACTGGAACTCAAAATACAGATCCATAAATGATGACTGGAATGAGAACTGCTCTGAACGCAGTGCTTAATACCCTGTGCACTCAGTTTCCAGGATATGAACGAGACTTTATACGCACTTAGAGCTAATTTGAGGAACTTCTACTTTAAGGCATATTGGACCAAATAGATGTTCCCCAGGAGAGCTCAGCCCCGAGTGTTTCAAACCTTTGTAATGTGCATATCCAGTTAAGTCCACAGCAAACTTATCATTGACAGAGTTCAAACCCCACTGCCTCCACTTCAGGCCCCCTCTGACACAGCAGATCAAGGACCAGCTTTGTTGCATCAATGCGGTAAATTCTGACAAACCTCGTGGATTAGCTGCAAGTGCGAAAACAAGATGCACCCAACCATCCATGAGAGAGTAAAAGAAAAGCTGTGATGCTACAGAATTAAAAATGTTATTTATTTTCATTCTCAATATGGTAGGAGACCCTCCTGTTTTTCGTATCTGATTCCATTTCTAATAAGGGACTATTTCTGCTTCCTGCCGAATTGCTTGGCAGCTAACCCAGGAGACCTGACAAATGGTGAAGGAAACACATTTTCAACCCTGCACCCTGCTTCTAAAGTTGTTGGGGGTCTCTGGTGGTGGGTTTTGGGTTTGGTTTGGTGACCATTTTTAATTATTTTTGTCTTGGTTTCTCTTTTGTTCTCTTTTAATTAAAAAAAAAAATAAAATTATTTAGCATAGCTTCTCACCAGGACTGTTTTTCTAATCTCTAGCTATTCTAATACTCTCACATACACACACACACACAAAAAAATAGGCTAATTCATAACATCATCACAACTATGATGAAATCATGCTAGCAAATTTTTCCCTGTCTGGCTTCATGTTCACTGAAAGACCTGAAGTCAAGTAAATGTCGGGCAGTTGGGACTAAATAACTCTTTAGGAGCAGAGGGGATGAAAGATATGCATACACCGTCCAAAAGCCTCCAGTAAGTATGGAAAGGTGAAGTCAGGAAGGAGAACACTTTTCAGCTCCAAATGCCTTCTTGTAAGCCCCAGCACAGAGAGGTTGAATGATTTCAAAGCAGAGCACAGTCACCACTCCCCCCACAATCATGCATGAACGCTCAGCCAGTGGCCACCCCTTCTCTTTCCCACCAAAGCCAATGGGATGCCAATGGGGCACCTGAGCCCAGAGCAGTGTTTTGGGGCTCAGGCTTTCATTTCTGAGGCTTGAGTACAAAGCTGAGCCAAAAATTGGTGGTGAACACCTGTTGGTGCCCAGGTCCCCTTTTCCCTCTGAGCTGGCTGTGCTGTGAACGCTGAGCAACAGTGTAGGGTGGGGATGAACACCTTGGGAACAGTGGTAGGTGACTGATGCCAACACAGAAAACACCCACTAAAATGGACGGGTAGGTGACGCTCTGTTAGTCTGATTCTGACATTCTTATTTCTCAACATTTCTCTTCAAGTACAGCAGGTTAAGGTAGCACTCATTTGTGAATTAATATATCAAAATTTTACCCGAGGATCTAAAGTTTTCCCTCCCCCTACAATTTCCCAACCCATTAAGAGGTATTGGGCTACATTTAATTTCTTTGGATATGCTCAATTGTTTAATCTAATTTACCAGATTGGGACATTAGGCATTTATTCTTCATTATTGTCTGGTTAGAGTGGTCTGGAGGTTGATCTTGACTGGGGGGAAACAGCAACCGCAATCTGCTGCTCTGGTAATAGTAATATTGCCGGGCAGACACCGAGAGAAAGGGCAGACAGGAGAAGAATTCCGAGGGGAATGAGAGATGAAGGGTGCCACAAGTCAGGCAATAATGGCTCTCCCCACGCTTACAATATTACATTTCAAGAAGCAAATGCTATCTTTTCAGGATGTTGTTTTAACTGACGAATCTCTGTACGTAACAAAACAGGCTAGGGACCGTGCGGTGTGGGTTTTTTAGCCACATTAGTAGGCAGTTTGATTTTAGCACAGCATCATTTTAAAGAATAAGGTTAAAGCTGCCACAGGTGACAAGAAGAGGCTGGAAACAGCTAATAAGTGTGCCTGATAAAACAAAAGCATACCTGGAGGAAGGACATTTATACACTGCTAGTAACTTTTTTTTCAAGTGTCTAAAGTTCTCCCCCCAGCTCCTGATGTTCTCATCTAATTTCCAAGTCACGCTTCTGAGGCCTTAACAACTTTTTGCAAATGTCAATGTCAGATTTTTTTTTTGCCTGCAGAGGAGAAAGGCATTAAATCTGAAGGTAATGCAATGCATTTGGATAGTACCATATGGACTTTACCTATCATAGAAAATAATGTAAAATTGTAATGTTAATTTATAAAATTAATAATGTTGATTGATGGTACCTACAACACCAAATACCGAAGTATACATGCAGTTTGTAATACCAAAGAGAGGTTTCGCATCTACTCAGTATAGTCTATACAAATCCCAAGGCAAAACAAAGCATGGAGGCAAGAGGTCTTGAACCAGGATTTTTTTATAGTATTCTTTAGAATCAACATTATTATGTCGGTTTGGCACATGCAGCCTCTGGTCTGTACAAAAAAATAAAATAAAAAAAAATTCCAAAATTCTTAATTGAAATTACTGTGCCAAGAGAGGTTTCTGTCTCCTGTGTGGTTGCTGTATAGGAAAAGGCACTCATGGCAAGTTGCTGGTTACTGCAGGAGGGCAATAACAAAGAGTATCCTCACCTCTGTCTAATCACAACATGGAGCACTCAAGTCTGTTCAGAGGATACTTTTCCCTATATTGATCAAAACCAATAAACATTACACGCATTTAAATTCTTCACAAGACACAGAGAACCCTCAGAACCAGTCTCTGTGTCTGTTTCTACAAGCTTACACAACAGTGTTTCCGATAACAAAAATAAACATTTTAGGGAGAAATTGCTGCAGGTAAATTAATTTCTCAGTAGATCAAAGAAAGTATATATAATGTTATCTGACTTTGTCACTGATCAACACCAAGACACTTTCTGCAAAGCCTCCTTCTGTTTTGGCTACTCATATTCCAAACAACAGCTTTACCACCTTGCACTATGGGGCTCTTCCCTTGTCATCTTTCATCTCCATCTGACTTACCATGGAGTATTTAAATCCAAGGGGAAAAACCATAAAATGTTCTAGAATTGAACATGCTGGACTTCCCCCCTTGAATACAGTCTCTCTGGGTTGGACAAAGCAATAGCTGTAGGGGGTTTGGTTTGGTTTGGTTCATTGTTTTTTAGGTATTTTTTTAGGCTTTTTATTTTTTTAAAAATCTTATTCCTGATTTCTACAATTTGCTTTGGAACTTGGCAGTTTGATTTGAAGAGCAAAGCTGAGGGCACGGGGCCCCTTTCTTGTGCGGGTGCAATAGAAAGAAAAATGTGTCCTTTGGTGGTCACTGTCATATTGGGTTGTCTCTTCCATTGGTGGGTCAGAATTCGAGAGAGAAGACTATGACATTTCACCCCCTCCTTTTGCGAGGTCACAATGTTTTCTAAAGACAGTTTATTTTACCTGCCACTTCTAGGAAATAGGAATAACAACACATCTGTTCAAGATGTGGAGCGAGAAGCAAACCCAAACCAAAGTCATAGTAGCATTTTCAGGATAAAACAATTTGGAACGTTTAAGGCAATTTTTTTGGTCAGTTAAATTAAAAACATCCAAACCAAAATAATTTATGCGTAACTCTTGCAAGGTCCTTGAGCAATCAAGAAAATCAGTCATGTTGTATGTTGAACTGTCAATTTAATCTGCAAGTATGCTAAAAAAATGAAGGGAGAAGTCATTAAAAACTCTTCTTTCAAGCTGTATAAATCTCCTTTCCACACAATCACAACCCTCAATACAAAGTTGTTTAGCAGGTATCATTTATTATTTATAGTATGTCACCAGCTCATTGGCTCACTTCAACCAAGCCCAACCTTTACTGTGCAGGGCACTGCACAAATATATATAAATGACATTTCCTGGAGCTATTCGTGGCAGAGACCATCAGTCACAGCGTACATATGGAAGTGGAATTACAGCCAACTGAAAGCACAGGGGCTGTGTCATTGATTTCAAGAGAGGTGGAATTTTACTCACGTAAATTAAACCACAAAAAATTAGTTGACTTATTTCCTCGAGGTGAGATAGGAAGAGTCTTTCAAAGCGCAGCGTGGAGCATTTAATTTTCATTGCTTAAGTGGAATTCAATGAACCATGGATCCAACCAAGCATTTCATTTTATATATTTCCATTTCTTGTTCAAAGGCTGGGATTATCCATGTAGGATAACTTTCTGCTCAGAAAGAGAGGACTGGATTATATCACCTAATAATTGAAAACATTTTGCGTGTTCACTTTCATTCCACACATATAAACAAATACATACAAAATACAGTTTGCAAATGGAAAAAAAAATTACTTTTGATGATGAATATATTTATTTTGTATTTGATGGTTGCTGATGTATATGTTCGTGTTGCCCCTTTGGGATAGCTTAGAGCTTCTGACCTTTTGCTGATTGCATGTAATAAGCGTGTCACAGATTATATACTGCATAGCAGTCCAATAAATCACATGGTCTAATACTACTCAAGACTAATAAATAGTTGTCAATGTTTGTAAATATAATAGAATAAAATATAATATATCAGTAAGAATATTTTACGCAATATTATTTTTAACATTAATAATGTACATTTCATATATTTATATATATAATACATAATGCATAATAATATAGAAACTTTCTGCTAATAAGTCTGTGTTCTGAACCTGCAGCTTTATTTCGGTATCTCTCAGTTGGAGGAAACAAGATTAAGGCAGGTCTTCCAGCGCTGGAGGCTTACCTTGAGCTGCAGCACCTGGAAGATGTGCTGTGTAGGACATCCATAAACCCTCCGTATTGATTCTATAAAGTTAACGAAATTAATGCACGAGACAGAAAAATTCAGGCTTTACAACTAAAAATCCCCAAACCACATCTGAAAATGTTTTTTTAAAGTTTTCTGTTATGGTGTGAAGGTACGAAAAGGCGAGATCCATCCTTGATTTTTTGATTGGTTTGGGTCGCGCTGGCATTGGTTCAAAAGAAATTAATTTTTCTCCCCCCAGTTGCCTTCACAAAGCGAAGCCAAACCAAACCAAACCAAACCAAACAAAGGAAAAATAACTAGAAGTCACTTAGACCTGGTCACCTAACTTTGCAGGGAGAGCAGCGCCCAACGCAGAGCTCTCCGCAGCACCGAGTGATGCTTGGGAAAGCCCAGCCTGCGCTCTCAGATGGATGAAGGCACACCTGGTTGGGACCTCTCCTAGAAGGATGACCCCAGAAAATGAAGTCTGTGGCGGAAGGGTCTCAGCACATCACTCCGAGTCAACAAAACACAAGTCAACAAAACACAAGTCAACAAAACAGGAGTTTGTAGCCACACGGCCCGTTGGCCACTGTTTACATGCAGGGCTGCGACGAATAACCCTGACGGGAGGGATACCACCAAGGTCCCGTTCCTGGAGATCACCAAAGCTCAGCCTGAAGCTGACACGTGATTGCCACGGCGGGAGGGAGAAAGTCTTACTCTATGAATATTTCATCATCAAAGTGAGAAAACGTTTTCCCCTCGAGCGGGTTTTGTCAGTTAGCACTTTTCATCTCCAGCCTTCGCAGCAAAATCCCCAGGTTGAATTTCATGCTCCCTGAAATACGTCGGAGGAATTCCCCTCTGCTCGCCACAAAGTCACTTGCCGTAGTAGAGCATGGAAAGAAGGATGGGAAAAGGAAGAAATCAAAGATAATTAGAAGGGGAAAAATGAATAAAATATCACTAAGAAAATTCCTGCTGTGGTGCATCAGGGAAATGAAGGAGAGAACCAGTAGCTCAGAGAACTCTTTTTCAGCCTACATTTTTCCTGATGAAGGAAATCTGTAGCCAGTAACCCACGGATTAGAAGTAAATGACTTTTAATATAACATGTAAATATAAAAATAATATTTAGTCACCTTGCGATTCATACCTGAAGACTTCAAAACTCTTTCTTACTTTGCTTCTGTCTCTTCCGCTTTCACAAATGCAATATGGAGTATTAAAAATGTTTATGCACTGTTGCCAGCAGATGGACTGAGAACAATATTTGGAGGGTTGAGCACTTGCCTGCCTATTTTGCACCCAATTATCTGGTCTATAGAAGCACCGCCAGAACATTTGACACACTGCAGCATGCACAGTTTTAAAGAGAATTTCTGGAATGGGCAGAGCTTAAATGTTCCATATAGTTTAGTCTTTGAGGCAGTCTTGGATAAAGGAGATTTGCCCTAACCACTAAAAGGGTATACAACAGTTTGCTCATTTAGACATCAAAACTGTGAATAGCTCATGTCAACCTTTTTTTTTCCACTAGAGAAAAGCTTTTTTAATAATCATAAGCCCATAATTTTTTGAAGTTTCAGTTGGCTTCTTATGTGTAGACTTAAGAAAATGTTTGTATAAAATTGAAACATAAAGTGACTGTATCAGAGATGGGGGGAACAAGTCTAATTAAAATAAATTCAAGGACTTTTTATCTAGAAGAAACACACACTATGATTTAAATCTTACACTGTATAAGTAATGCAATGATATTTTTTTAAAATTATCTGTTGTTTTCTAACTTATAGTTCAGATTGTAATTTGGATTATTTTTTTCATTTAAAACACCTCTTAAATCTTAAAATTAAACATTAACAGTCAAGAGGGTCAAAATGAGCACAGAAGGTGCATTTTAAAAAAATAAAAATGAGGGCTGCTACTACCATGAAAGAAATTTCAAGGAATAACATCAAGAAAGGAGGTGTGGCCTCCACTGGAAATGTCTCTCGTAGCTTTCTGTGTGCGTCAGGCACAGGAGAAATGAGAACTCGGAGCTCTTCCTCTTCTGATTTGGAGTGATCATAAGGCCATGGGGAGCTGTCACTTTTTGTAACATCCTTGGTATAATTACATTAAACTCACCTGGTGAAATCCAAATGTAAATTACTTCTTCACTTAATAAGAGGGTTTAATTAAAGTTCTTCACGGTCATTGTGACAGTTTTCTTAGGGAAGATTTGATATTATATATGTTTTAAATCATACTTGGGTTAAAAAAAAAAAGAAACTGTTGAAAAAGGATTTTACATCTCAGTGATTTTTAAGAATGAACTTCAAAGAAAGCAGGAAAAATAAGTATTCTTGTCCTCACTGCAGCTATAAATGGTTGGGATCTTTAGTCATGGTAAATGAGAACAGGCGCAGGGATTTATGAATTGAGGTATCAGCCAGCCAATTAACTGTAGAAATAACATCCTTCCCCTCTGGATGGAGTCATCTCCTCCCAGTTATAGCAGCTCAAATGTCAAACAAGTAGTAAATGTTGTGAATGAGAAAAACCCAACATCCCTTTGCCTTATTTTAAACAAAACCAGCAAGGTTTGTTTTGTTTTGACTTTGTTTGTTTGTTTTTTAGTGATAATGTTCTTTGATCACCCAGTGCAATTTCCTGCCTCCCCTGATGCTGACAGAGGTGGCGACAGGGGAAGGAGCCAAAGCATTTCTCAAATGGTTAGAGAAGATTCTAATGTTTGGCTATTAACTTTTTCCCTCAGTCACTGAATTTCTATATTCCTTTTAAAAAAATACTGTACTACTGAATAACTTTAGTGGTGTTTATTTCCTTTAGTAAACCCTCGGGTGATGAAAGACAAGGGAGACAACTGTAACAGGAATTTCTCTAGCTCAGCCCTTTTAGCCTGAGAGAAATTTTATCTATCTATCTATCTATCTATCTATCTATCTATCTATCTATCTATCTATCTATCTATCTATCCATCCATCCATCCATCCATCCATCCATCCATCCATCCATCCATCCATCCATCCATCCATCTATCTATCTATCTATCTATCTATCTATCTATCTATCTATCTATCTATCTATCTATCTATTTATTTTGGAGCTGGACAACACTGTTCATAATTGTTTTTGTAGATTGTTTTTCTCAAAGAAACTTTCTTTTTGCTAGAGTATACTTAATTGTTCTTTATGTAACATTCTCCATCCTTGTTTTATAAATACTGCAAAAAAAGAGGATGACATGCAAAGAAGTAATTTCTTATTAAAGTGACCACTTAATAGGTCACAAAAGCCTCTTGGCATCTCAAGGAATGGTTACGTGTCCAATTTTTTATTCCACATCCCCACCCCTTCCCCCCAGTCTGTATCAGTTGGTCTAATATAACATACGACCATACCCTGTGATCCTTATCTTCCTTGTACTTCCAGAACATCAAAGCTAAATCATCACCACTCCTTTAAAAAATCAATATTTTAAAAATGCTTTAAGAATTCCAAAATGCTTCTTCACTGTAAAAAGGAACACGATTGGGAAAAAGGTGTGCTCTGACGAAAAGGTTGGTAATGTTATCATTAAAATTGTATTGGGGGAAAAGAAAAGGGAGTGGCGTTGTTTAATTACAAACCCTCCAAAGTAAAAACAGCTTTTGGAAAAAACCAACACAAAGATAATAACTGGAATCTGACAGTAGACCCTTTTCAGCTAGAAATAAGATGCAAATGTTTAACAGTAAGAGTAATTAACCATTGGAATAAGAGACATTAAGACGAAGACAGGATGTTTCCTAAGAGGTATCATTTACTTTAGCCGTATTTATGGAACTGGAAGCAGGAATTAATTCAGGGAAGTGCATCCATTAGATGCCATGGATGAGTCAGCAACATCTCAGAAACGGCAGCATCAATCTTCCCATGAAACTATCATGTAGCACTTTGTCTATTACAAGCAGATCGTTGACCACGGGCATTAATATCTGCCTTGCTCTGTATTGTAAAATGTCCTGAAACCAAGCTGATAATGACCCAAGAAATTCAGCGGGGCTCTGAATCACACCACCTTCGCCATAATTTTTCCTGGCTAGGAACACTTATACAAAAAACCCGGTTCCTGTCAGGCTTGTTAGCATCAGGTGATGGCTATATTAACAAATCTCTCTTATTTAAGGGCAGCTGTCTGCTTCTCCTCCCTGAATGAGGCATGAGTAATGCCATGGCAAAAAAAAACCCCAAACCAAACAAACGAGGCAAAACAATCAAGGAAGGGGAAATGGTGCAAAAGCAGTCCCCCTCACCCACGCTACACTGTCACAAGCAGAGGCCAAAAGTTTGTGCCTGTACTATTTAAAATAAGATTTTTGGGGACCATTACTGTTGGTTTTATTTACCCTTTGTGTACCAGGGCAGAGGAAGATCCACGTCTCGAGAGCAGCAACAAGGAACGGAGTTTTCCACGTTGTGGGATGTGCCATTATTTCCCTCTGAGCATTCCCTGTAAAGTCAACCTGTCAGGTGTTAGTTTGAGGGCAACCCGAAATACTGCGACTCTTTACTGACCCACGGTGACGACCAGCAGGTTTTTAAAAACAAAAGAAATACGTACGGTGTCGCGGATGGAACTGCTGAGAGTGGAACTCGGTGCGACGCCGCCCGCGCGAACAGGCACACGCCTCTGTTACTCACCCTCCCTGTCACTCCTGGAGGGCTCCCGTGACATCTGCACTGTCACGTATACCGAAAAAACCCCAAAAACATCCTCAAGTGGGGACGTTCAGCATGGGATATAATAAATTAATCTGCTCGTCTCAATCTAACAAGGTTCCTTTGAAGTAATACTTCAGTTCTGAGTAAGACTTTCCTGCCTCAGTCACGGGAACTTGGATTCATGGATGAGCTTAAATAAGTTATTACTGTAAATCAGGACAAAGAGTGTTTTGTTAAAATGGAATTTATTTAAGCTACAACAAAATCTTGCAGATCATAGGAGTAATGGCTTTAAAAATTTTTCCCTCCCCAACTTACACTCTACATATCTGTGCAGAAATACCGGGTGATACAAAGGCCAGTCAAAACAAATGATACAAAACAGGCCGTGCCCCTTTTCCAGAAGCCTTCGTTCAAGACCAGTGGCTCCCCTCTGAAATGAGAAGTGAATGTGCTGACAAAAGCATGATGCAGGCTGGTGTTATCAACCCTGAACCGAGAGTTCAGCAGCGTCAGGAGCTGCCCTTTTGTTTGCCACCAGTGGAAATCATCCTGCAGGACGTGCCACTGCTATTACCGGCCACTGGTAGGGGAGTCCACAAAGCAAAGCTCCATTTCTTGGACCCAAACAAGAAGCCAGGAAATCATCCGTCTAATACGAGCATTGTATTCACTTTTTTTTTTTTTTTAACAATATAAAAGGTCTTTAGATACAAAACATCTGAGGCAGCACCTTCAAATTCCTTCTGTTCACTGCAGAGGAATTATTTTATATGCAGGTACATCATCAATGTTGTTAATTTGGGAACAAAATTACTTTCAGACTTCAGTAGCAATATTGATGCTTCCTTTTCATTCCTGTAATCAGGCAACCGAGTTCAAATTGCAGCAACATGTGCCACTAAATGAGATTATGCTTGTAATTTCTGATATTATTGATGAGTCTGAGTTCCCTTTAGCATGATACTTATAACTTTCATTCACATTATTCCATTACCTGTAATTGAGGATAATCAGAAACAGGAACAAATAGCGGATTTCTATTCTCCTTTTTAAAAAAGACTTTATCATGACAGTCGCTTTATTTTAACTTCATCTTTTGACATGAGGTCACTGTGCTGAACATTACAGAGAAGAGCCTTGTGAAGGAGCAATTCCCCCGACTAAATGGATTTCTAAGCAGATTCAAAGAGAAAGATAACAATAAGCAGCGAAATGCACATTAGTGAAATAAAGCTAAATCAAATAAGGATTAGAAGATGCTGAATGATCCTCAAATAATGCAGTATTCTAACTGCTTAATTAAAAAATGGTTCCTAAGCTCAAAAGATTGCATTGCATTATAGGATGCGCAAGGTTGACTGATGGGGTCACTCTGTACCTGGTTCCTCCCCCCGTGACTGCAATATAAATAATCAAAGGAGAGGTCATCGTAACACCAGAAGAATTTGAGTTATGCCCTGGGTGCTATCACCCCGAGGATAAATCTGGAGAGAAAGGGGGACCCTTCTCTTGCAGCAGCCCTCAGATGTGGCTCGGCACAGACCTGACTTCGTGCCGGCTTGCTGGCAGCAAGGGCGGTGGATTGCGATGTTGTGTGGAGCTGCGGGGACCACATCTCCCTGCACTCCAGCAAGCAAGGTCTGTGCTGGGATGCAAGACCTCCTGAGTTTCATAAAATCATAGAATGGTTTGGGTTGGAAGGGACCTTAAAGACCATCTCGTTCCAACCCCTCTGTGGTGGGCAGGGACACCTTTCACGGGACCAACTCAGCTTTGAACTCTTCCAGGGTCAAGGCATCCACAGCTTCTCTGACAACCAGTGTCTCATCACCTTCACAATAATGAATTTTTTCTCAATAACTAATCTAAACCTACCCTCTGTCATTTTAAAGACATTCCTTCTTGTCCTATCACCACGTGCCCTTGTAAACAGCTCCTCTCTAGATTTTTTGTAGGCTGCCTTCAGGTGCTGAAAGACCACAATAAGGTCATTCTGGGGCCTCCTCTTCTCCGGACTGATGCTTGGGTTTTTCTCCTGATGAAATGCCCAGCATTATCAACTTTTTGGCATTGCACGAGTTTCAAAGCCTTGAAATCTGATTTGTCTGAATTGTAGTATTTATCAAGTATTTGTAAAAATGTCATAAAGCTGAAGAAAGGGCTGCAAAGTTTCTTTCAGGTGCTCTAGGGCTAGTGTTTTCACTGCACAAGCCATTTCACTTCTTTCCCCACATATTTGTCTTTTTACTGATGGAGAAAACCTTACTTTTCACACTATCCCATTTTTCAGGATACACGTTGACTAAACACTCATTTCTTTAAAGAGGTAAAGCAGTGCTTGGTATATAATAGGAGCTTCTAAATCTTACGAATTTTCATCAGAACAGTCCAAGGTGCACAATCCATTTGTGTTGATCATAAATTCAACATCAAGCCCTGCTTCCCTGCATCATTTGGGAAGGCCCGCTGCCTGAAAGGAGACAAACGTGGGCTCTGTACATACCAGCTTGGCTTGAGGAGGGAATGATGCTTTTGCAGGCTAGTGGCTGAAATGTAGAGAGGGTAAACCAATGATATTAAAGCTCGTTTGAGGCATCCTGTACCTTCCTGCTTCCCTCATGCCCGCCATTCCCCAAGGCAGAAGGGGAGAGATGCAGCACAGCAGCACCTTAGAGAGCAAAAAGCAGAGTTTGGGACAACAGCCTGCTCTTGCTCAGTTTTATAATTCTCTGAGTCTGAGACTTTGGGTTGCCTAACACTTTGGTTTAGTCACTTCAGCCTTGGGCCCAGAGCAGCCCAAGGAATTGTAAGGAATTGGGAGTTTAAGCTCCAAGACCAAGTCATGATTAACGCTCTAACTTCTCTGATCTTGTTTTGACTCACCAGCTCCTGTAACACAGGAAGGCTACTGGCTCCTCAGACAACTCTGTGATGAGCTTTTCTCCAGAGATTTTCTTGAAAGACTGCTGGACAAGTCTGATGTTGCAAGAAATTGGCAGACCACGTAACATCTGTGTGACCTTGGTCCAGTTTTAGCGGAGAAGAGAATGTCAGGAGGTCCTGCAAAGCCACGGACCTCACTGCAAGTTTAAAACCCAATTTGTTATTGGAATTGATGGGAATGAAAGTCATGCTGCGCCCTGAAGGAGAGGCAAAAAGTTCTTAGAGCAAAGAAACTGAAGAGGTTTATGCAGGTGACTTAAGGCAGGGCCAGGCTTTTACACGGGCTGTTAATTTACACAAAACAGCTGCTCTGTAGACACAATCAGGAAGCGTTAGGATGCATTGATAAAATTAGGCTTTGGAATACACTGCAAAACCTCAGAAGCGAACACTCCAAACACTAATTATTCAATCACTATGAGACCGTGTTCACTTCCAAGAGAGAACATTTTGTTTGACATGCCAGCTCAAGGCTTCCGTGTACTTGGCTACGCCGATCCTCGTGAAATTACATACATTGGAGGTTTGAATAACACACAACAGATTAGCTAGCAATTGGAAGGCATTGTTTGAAAATTAATTTCTGACTACAAAAGGCTGAGCTGCCTTGGCAGGCACCCTTGAATGTGACAACCGATGCACAGAGGGCAGGAACAAAGCATGTTTTTATTGTGTTTTTCCTGGGGGAAATTCTCTAAGGGAGTTCTCCAAGAAAGTGTTACAAAAAGTACAATAGCAACAAAGTAGTAGCTACATCTCGTTATCAGCGTGAAAGCCAGAAGAGAATTAATTAGAGTCTGTTCTCATTGTTGTTTATGTCACAGTGGCTCGTGGGCTCCCTTATCAACCCACATTCACGGAGTGAGTGGCACTGCGTTGGCGCTCCATTGGCTGTGGCTGTGGGAGAGAGTTTGCCCAGGACCTTCTCGGCAGGACTCTGCCATACTTCAAACACCGGGATGCTCTTTGCATATCTAAGCACTAGTACCAAAAATTGACTCCAAAATACTTCCGTGTGTCTCATCAAAATGAATTCTGCGTATTGAAACCACATTTCTGCAGCTGTCACGAGTGTTAAAAGGAGTTTGGTGAGAGGGAAGAAGGAAAGGATTATGGAGAAAAGGGACTGATTTTTATTTACTCTTTTCCAGGATTATTATAAACTTCTTCCTCCACAAACCCTATGCTTTCACTTAACCCTCCTTTGTTAGCAGTCTAAGCCACCATTCTCCTAAGTCAGGATGACTTTTATAGTATATTTTAAGGGAGAGCTTTGAAACACACAGAACCCTTTAATGTCCCAGACTCCATGAAAGAGCGGTGATGTCCTGAAAGATATTTTCCTACCTTATTGTTCTTACTTTTTAGTGGAATCACAGAATGAATATTTAAATTTAGCAAATTGTTGAGTCTACAAAGGCAGCCTTCTAAATTTTTAGCTACTTAAACTCCATACCTTAACCTCCTTTCTTCCAGGTGACCTTCCCAAATTAACACCTATGCATAGCTTGACATCACTCCATTCAACTTCCCTAGTGAATTGTCACCTCCTAATCAAATGGCGCTCACGTGGATGGGCAGTAAGACATCATCTCACCTCATTCCACCACAAAATGTATTCAACTTCTAGGTAAGAATTCTTAAACAGAATAATTCAATACAATGTTTCTAATAAGCCATATGAAAAGGTTTCAGTAAATTCAAGGTGGAACATTTTCTGAAGACCAGAGGATGAAAGAAGTTAATATTTTAACATTAATAATAAGGCTTTGCTAGGTGTTTGCTGTTTTGAAATATTTTACGTGTGCATATACATTAGAAGAATTGGTAATCTTTGCTCTTCTGTGGGTTTTGGTATCCAAGCCCTGTGCCTAACCCATACACAAAGAATGAGTTCAGTAACAATGCCAATGGGTGATAGTTAAAATAAAAAAGAGAAGTTGTTATCTTGGACATTTTGGTCCTACTTGAATACTATTGAACTTGCTAAACCTAAGACAACCATTCTCAAAAGTCTCTTTTCATCCTGTCAGTCCTTGCCCATTAAGCTTTTGTCCTTTCGACTCATTCGTGCCCCAGTTCTGCCTTTCCCCAGACCCTCTTCACTCCGGGGCTGAGCAGTACCAGCTGAGGAGGAGGCGGGTGGGGCATCTCCCATCCTTTCTTACATATCTGGATGCCCAGAGCAGTCAGTGGATGGGGTGGGATGTGAGTAGGAGATTTCAGCCTGTGAATTCCACCTGTTAGGCACCAGGCATCAGCCTACAGTGTCTTCCTGAAACAGGCATCTCTTAAATAATGGAAATTACCTGGGAAACAAGAGATGCAGGACCACCATGGCGCAAAAATCCATGTGGTGTCATAATTTCAGCCACATCAGAGGGAGCGGTCCCCGGCCTTCATCCCAAACCCATTCAAGAAGGGTGCTGGGACCCCTGAGTAGACTCTGTGCCCAGGCACACATACTCACTGAACTCTACACGTCCTTTTCTCTAAGCCCTGATTCTCAAGGACACCAAAATAGATCTGATGTTGGCATTTTTCATAATGCAAATCATCAGCCGCACTATTTCTTTTTAAGCATCCAGTCGCTGTCATTCCTTTTGGAAGTGGTGACTAATAGGCAATAGCCATCGACATGAATTAACTTGATATTAAAGCAGCTCTCAAGCGGGGCTCCAGAAGTGTTCCTTACAGATGTAGCAGTATTAAGACATTAAGGAGAGTAATCCATTGTTTTAAAGTAATGTGTCATCGCATTCACTCTGTTTATTACGTCGCCTCATGTTGTTGCAACATGAAACTCTAATAGAACGTTTAAAAAAAAAAAAAGGAAAAAAGAAAAAGAAAGAAGTTATTTGTACCCCTAATTTCTCAGTGCTTCAGAATTATCTTGGAGACATTTTTCATGTAATAAGATGTGGATTCACTGCATCAAGATCAGTTACAGAGTCAGGCAGAAAACGGGGGACAAGATCCTGCTCTTTGAATAGGCATCATTGCAGCACTTGGGACTGTAGGAATTACATCTCCAAAGTTCTCTGTATGTTCTCACATCACACTCTGTGGTACATTTTACCAGGCACTGGGATGGATTTGATTACCTTTTCAGGTGAAGCATCACTTGCTAAAGTCTTTCTAGAATTTAAAAAGAACTACTTCAGGGAAATTTACATTCACATGGTATATTGTAACCAAATACTCAGGTTTTATGATATTATAATATTTTGTATCATATAATAAACAGTTATATTATCAAAAGCACAGCACCTACAGTTGGGGAAAAAATTCTCAAAAGAGCTCAGTTGTCCCTTTGGGTGCACAGATTATTCTTTATTTTTTACCCTCTCTCCTTTTTCAGACAGGTTTTAAAATCCTGGTCCTTGGTACTCGGTGTTTGATATATTTGGGATATTAAATACTCAAGATCATAATGCCCAGTATCAAATACTTTTGAACCCGACTATTGTGAAAAAGATGAAGTTGGGGCAACCGCAGAGTTGTGTTTAGCTAATTAATTATAAGTAAGAAATAATACACATTTTAAGACTGAAGTTGAAGGTGTGAAAATGGGGAAGGACATAAGATAGGACAGAACGAGTTAAGATATGAAAAGATCCTCTTTTTTTTCCTAAATAAAATGACATTTCAATGACAGTTCTATGTCTAAATGACATCATTTATTTCACATGAATTGACCAAAGGATCTAAGTGAGGGTAGTGAGAGTAGTCATGAAAACTGCCCTGTAATGACCCTGAAAAGATACAGCCTGCCCCAAAACCTTTTGCATATCTGATAAATTCATTTCATGGTTAAATGCAGTTTTGAGGGTTTTCCTTTTTTCCCTTTATATTTTATATTGCTATAAATTGCATTTCAGTGGCTCTCCTTCAAGTACTTTTGGTCTTGGAAAATGGCCATTAGAAATCAGAAGAGCTGGAACGAGATTGGCATCCCTTCATAGGCAGGTCCAATCTAGAAATACAAACATTTAGAATTCAGAATAAAATAAGAAATGTCAATGTCTCCCGTAGGATAAGTTTCAAGGAACTTTTTAAGATTATTTAGAAACATTGCATATAGATGTCCAAACTAAAATATTAGAGATGCACATTTGTTTAGTACACAAATAACTGATATTCAAATTAATACTTTTAAAAATCATGCTTGTTGCAATGGAATTGATAGACAGGATTACTTTAAGGTTTGTAACAACTTTCTGAACTTTTTTGAAAACACAAATTCTAGGACATAATTATGAAAAATAAGTATGGGTTTTTTCTTAACAAAAAAAGGAAGCACTGTGAGTCAGATCTGGCTCTGTCCCCAGATACATCCTGTGATTAATTACTCTGAATGCATTCTCTGCGTATCAAGGCTCTTTTTCTCTAAAATGGGAATTCTTACCTAACTCTGAACAGTTCAGATTTTGGACAGCAGTTCAGATTCAGTGGTAGCTGAGGGAATACCTGTGCACATTCCCTGAGCATTGTTTGTGATTCACGGTGATAAATCTAAATTAACACATTTTTTAAATAGTGTGAAATTATTGTTGCTAAAATAGTCATCTCGTTCAGATTTACTCTTCAGGCACTTCAGTATACATTAGGAGAGGAAAAAACCTTCCAGCTTCCCTGCAAACTGAAATGTAAATTTAATTTCCTGAGCATGTCTTGGAAACGCATCTATTTTACGTTCAGGTCACAGTTCAGAGCACACCTTTCTGAAAGCTTTCCTTTAACAGCTTTTCATCTGCTCAAGCCACCACCACTCAAGAGCCAGCCCTGGACCTCTCCTCTCCCATACTCCACAGAGGGTGCAGCAGAGAGGGGGGCTTGGCCCGAAGACACCTGCTGTGCTGGGTTCTCTTTCACACAGCTTCCCATTCCAATGGGAATTCCTCCTCTCGTGCCAACGTGTTTTGGAAGGTAGGGAGGATCAAGAACGAGCACCTTCGTGTGCTGGAACGCACAATACTGCCACAAAATGCCAATGCCACTCGTGAAACACACTTCACCACCTGTGCTCGGGAACAGAAGCAAATGGAAATGCTAAAATCAGCCTGTGCAGCCTGGGGCAAGTGGCATGTAAGAAGTTCTTGAAAAGGGCTTATAAAATAGAGGGAGAATGACTTTTTACACAGGCAGCGATAGGGCAAGGGGGGAGGGGACAGTTTTAAACTAAAAGAGAAGAGGTTTAGACTGGAATTTTGGAAGAAGTTCTTTGCTCAGTGGGTGATGAGGCACTGGAATAGGTTGCCCAGAGAAGCTGTGGATGCCCCATCCTTGGAAGTGTTCAAGGCCAGACTGGCTGGGGCTCTGAGTAACCTGGTCTAGTGGAAGGTGTCCCAGCCCATGACAAGGGGATTGGAACAAGGTGGTCTTTAAGGTCCCTTCCAACCCGTTCTATGATTCTGTGAAGAAGAAGGTCCCTGTGGAAGAGCAAAAGGGCAATCACAGCTTCTGAGACTATCCTGGAGCAAAAAAGCAGGTGCTGTACCTGCAGGGTGTCCTGTCAGCTTTATGGGCGTTGTGCACGCAGTGGGCACTTCTCACATATTAGTATTGTAGCCATGGGATTAATATCACAGGGCACAGCAACTCAGACATTTCATCACACCTTAAATGTTGTGGCATAAACCAATGACTTCTGGAGTAGTGTGTTTCTTCCTATGTCCAGTGTTGGATGACTGGCAGTAAAGAATATAAGATCTGATACTGGCTATTATTTGAAGACAAGATATTTTTTTTTTTTGTGGGTGTTGAATTAAGTTTCAAGTGGGAATTAGAGCTTTTTGTAACTATGCGAGAGTTTGATTTAAAGTAGAGGATGTGTATAAAGGTCATAAGAGAAAAATGAGGCAACTGTAGATTATGTATTATTTATGGATATGGAGAGGAATAAATATTCATAATTCGAAGAAAACAGATAACATGGGGCTAAGTTATTGAGTGTTGTCTACTAAGAAAAAGAAAAAGTCCTTTTAAATGAAGAGAGATTATTCCTTCCCCTATGTGTAAAGACAGTTAGAAAAGTGTGATTTGTTTGACTGTGACTCATCCCTTCAACATTTGACGGATATGAATCAGATGACCTTCCCCTGGGAGCATATGCTGAAAACAAACTGAAGTTTCTGATTGTTTAGAAGTCTTCAAAGATAGTTCTTGCAGTCAACAGGATCATCTTCATTTAATGCTCATTTTGGTTGCTTTTTCCTTTTCTTATCAGCCACAGTTAAAAAGTATTATGCCCTGATAATGACTTACTTCTCCAGTACAGAGTGAACAAGGTACTTAAACGGGTTATGTACTGGACCAGAGGATGGGAAACCATGGAAGGAGAAGGACTCCAGCTAAGCATGTTGATGGTTGATTTGACACTTCTGTGCCAAAAGAGGAACATCTGGGGACACCAAGTCTCTGTGAGAACACTTGAGCAAACCAGTAAATTGCCCTGTGAAAAGGTCTGATCTTCAATTCATGGACAAGTCACTTACTGAGAAGTCTCCCTGGAAACCTATTTTAATTTTTATGAAATGTTCTCCATCCACCTAATGGACAATGACAAAGTTGATTTGTAATCACTCCAGCTCCTCTGAGGCATTTAACTGACCTTGGGAAGGGGTCAAAGAGTCAGAGCAAGAAAGCTGCCAGTAATGAAAAAAATAATCCTTTTATTCCTACAGTTTCTATTTTGTCTTTTACACTTTGTGAAAGTCAGCCTACCCTAGTTGATAAATCTGATTACGAGTCAACCACAGAAAATTGGAGACTCAGCTTGGTGTCTCCCACAGCACTGAAGAACGCAGCTGTGGGCCTGAAGAAGTCCATGGGAAGAACAATTTACATTCAATAGGCAGCCACTCATGAGCAATTCCATAGGGTTGCTCATACCTGTGTGGTTCTGGATATATACCTTGCCCTGGAAGAACTAAATCCCAACCATCCTGTGAACTGCAAAAGTCTTTCCAGCTCCATCAGTGACATTTTATATCCTCTTGCTCATAAAAGGCAAAGTGTTCCTCTGCCTTAGTTATCTCAGGTTAAAAATTAAGATGTCAAGAAACTGAAGCAGAGCCTAAATATATTTTATGACTGTGAACGAATCCAAAACAGTGAAATGCTGACATCTCCCTCAGAATGTTGGGGGGAAATCTGAAAACGGTAACCCTGAAACAAACCTAAGAGAAATAATGGAGGACTGATGAAATGGGAGTTTATGATGAAACGTGGCCAGGGAAATGAAGAAACACTGACCCTACCTCAGGGGACCGAGGGCTCCACGTAGGATTTGGGCACGCTGCAGTTCCCGTGGAGGTTTGCTCAACCTGTGCTTGCTGATGGGGACGCCGCCCAACCCAGTCTTGGCTGCAGTTCGGCAAAACTACCGGTGCAGGAAACCAATCTCTGCTCTCTGAGCGTCTGAAAGGAGAAATAGTGCGCAGTCAGAAGAATGAAGATGTCTACAGTCCTAGGTGTAATAAGGTGCAAAGGACAGAGGGCTATTTCACCTGATTTCACAGGGAAGATCTACCTGACAGTGAGATGTCCTGGCCTGTATCGTCCCTCAGCTCTGAACGATACGGAAGCATCTCTCTTACCTGAGATATTTTAAATCGAATGGAACAAGATACCCACAAAGATGCCCTGGGAAGTAGACTTCTTCAAGCAGGAAGATGCGCAAATGGGAGCTTTCTTCACTAAGACTGATGGGAAAAAGAGGTACGTAAGATTTAACAACGAAGGGTAAAGAGGCTGGTTAATGAATTATTTTAAAAAAATTACCAGGAATTTTCCACAGCTTTTCAGAAATGAGAAAACACACTATTGGTTATTCATCTTTGACAATTCATGCTAGTACAAATCCCAGAGCATCGCTTTGTTAGCCCTCTCTCCCCTCCTTTTTGACAGACTGCAGCGGTGCCTCAGCATGTTGCTAGAAGCTGATGAGGTCTCGCAGGAAGCCCAGAAACAGAGTACCATAAGAGACAGGGAAACATATAAATAATTTACAGCCAAAATAATGTCTAAGAGACTTCTTAAGTTTAGATTCAGGAAATTCAAAAGCAACAATTTGAAACACAAAGATAAAATATTAAATGACAGGTTTCTTTTGCCTTTCAGATCCTTGTGTCCACTTTTGCTCCCTCCCACTGCGTGGCTGAACTACAGAGCAAGACTAAAGCTTTTCATAATAACAAAACATCTTTTAGAAACCTCCTTAGGAGGAACCTTGATTGTACAGATAGCAGGGTCTTCCTTGTTAAAGAGAGAATGATGTTTGCATTGGAAGATTACATTTACATTAATGCAAACCTGACCTAAACCTTAAATATTTTTCTGCAGGTACAGAATTTGGTTAATGCATCTGTATCTCTGTCTCCCAATAACATCCTAACATCCTGTGGCTCAGCACAGCTAATAACTATGTGCTACACGAGGTAAGGCAGGAGTATAATTAGGTTTCTGAACCTGAAGAAACTATATGAGATATATTCAGCTTCTTCCACCTCTGTTTATCCAATTACTTGGGGTGCAGTAGCACTTACAGAAGAGAAGCCTCCCCTCCCTGACTGGGTACGGAATAATATCAAGAGCTCCTGTAACCTCATTTGCTCTGACCGAGACTTGCCAGAGAAAGGTTTACCTAGAGGGACTGTTAAAAAAAAGAAATCCTCTAGAAATGGACTTAGCCTAAAATTGACACTCTGCAACACATTACCACTAATTCCCTGATCATGCAATAATCAAAAAGGAACTTTTAACTTCAGATGAGCCTTGAAGTGTGTTATTGATATTAACCTAATTTTAGACTATATACTAGCAAGCGCAGCATAGTTCTGGGATTGGTATTGTCAAACTGCTACCCAACCATAGTAGTTGGCAGCATTTTGACACAAAGGAAGGTGGCACTCTTCCAGGCAGTGCCCAGGCAGGAGTTGATATAGAACATGGACTTCTACTGGTAGCTGGTAGTGCAACTGCAGTTTGGGAGCCCAGTCTCCTTATTTTATCGAGAGGTTACTGTTCAGGGACACTCAATGCAAAGGGATAAACCAGACATCTACATCCATGCACACAGCTTTGTTTTACTGCCTGTGTGCTCAAAAGAAAGCAGTGGCCTTCTGCAGCAACAGGCTCAAATTCTCTCATGGTGAAAAGTGTAGATGAACCAGGAGAGCAAGTTCCACATTTGGTCATTTTACTCCTGCAGTTCCTACTCACTTGCTCATACAGACTCAGCCCAGCTCCTTCTTCATGCAAACACTCAGTAAGGCTTGTATTTGCATGGGAGTTTCTGGATCTAACAAAAAAATTTGGGTTAAAACCTCACATGCTCGCACCCAACACCAAAAAAGAGGTACAGGATTCATAAGAAGCTTTTCCAAGACACAGGAGCACAGATCTCTGGACTTCATCCTCTTGCAAAGTCCCATACAGGGAGCTTGGGGCTTCTGAGAAATATCAGTCTCTCATTTATTTATTGGCAAGCACTGGTAGCCTTGTCAGACCATTCTGAAGGACCGCGATGAAGGATCTTCCGGAAAAGCTACAGTGGGAATTACTGCTCCAGCTGCTCTTTGGTGACAGACAGAGTTTGACCCACTGCCTACGCTGGAAGGGCACTGGAAAGCACTTCTAGTCCCCAAGAATGAGGGTCCATTACATAGCTGAGTGACACTTCTTGTTCTCCGTCAGCCACCTGGAACAGGGGGAGGGGATCAAGTTGATTTATGAGTAAGACACTGATTAACCTTTCATTTCAGTTGTTGTAAAACTTGGCACCTCTACTGCCAAGCAGTGCTGGACAAACACAACTTTATTGCCTACGTACCCAAGGAGGCTCAGCTCACAGGCAACCTGTTGGTGTCAGGTTGAAACACTAAATTAGTTTCCATTCCTTCAGACCACTGTTTACATGTGAGAACTGTCAGAACAACTAAACCAAGCTCTCTTCCACAGGCTTTAGCTCATACATGGTTGATTTGTTGGATGGGGCTTTGAGCAACCTTGTCTAGTGAAAAGTATCCCTGCCCAAGGCAGGGGGGTTGGAACTGAATAAACTTCAAGGTCTCTTCCAACCCAACCCATTTTATGATTCTGTGATTCTTATTTTGAATTATAGGAACAAAAATAATTGAATACAATGCAAGCACCGCTGATGAAAACTGAAGCAAGCCCAATGAAACGAGGAAACCTACATTGTTCCTGTTCAGTCTTCTTGGAAAGTGAGAAAATTCCCACACCCCTGCTACCCCTTCCTTTGCTAACCAAGCCAAGTAAAATGGTTTCCAAAGGGTCTTTCTCCAGGCAAAGGCTAGGTCTGCTAAAGAGTAGGAGGCTGTGTTCAAAAAGCTTTAGGCAGACAGCACAGTGACCAGAGGGCAGCAGGAGAACCCATACAATTGCTGACACTCTGGAGCATCAGATTCATAATAGTGGAGTTGTTTGACAGTGCAATTAAAAAGATATACCAATAATCTGCAATTTCAACCCATGTCATGGGAGATTAAGGAGCATACACTGAATCCACAGTCAGATGGAGACATGGTATTGAAGATGGAAATGGTACTGGGTTAAGATTATATTGAATTTGTTTAGAAGGAGGTTAGAGCAAGAAATGTGGAGTGAATAAAAAGAATTAATGTTTAATATAGTAAACCTGTAACCTTTGAAAGCATGAAACAAACACAAGCAGTTCCCAGAGGTCAGGAAGTTAGTTTGCACAACTCAGGCCACATCTACGCTGTCCAACAAAGGTGAACTCTTAACTGGAGTTAGTTAAATTGAGTAAATATCCTGGCAAAGACAAGGCAGGTCATAATTTCCCCGTGAATCATCGAGCTGAAGTGAAGTTTCCTATGCTGTGAGCTTTTGACTCAACCTGGTAAATCACACAAAAATTACATCACGCTTCATTGTCAGTACATTGTCTACCTGAAGTTAAAATCCACAACTTTTCACAAAGTGAAGGCAAAGCTCCAGTGAAAGACAAAGAGGGAGCTTCTGCAGGGATCTAGATAAGTATTAATCAGCCTGATTTTTAAATTCTTAACCAGATGTGAGCACTCACACAAGCATATAAGTTGTGCATAAAGCCAGCTCTGGAAAAACTTTCACTTTGCTGTCAGTTCAGTGTGGGATCATTAAGTCTTTTACAGCTTGATGGTTCATTGGAGATTAAGATGTCCCATATCTACTAACTTCTAGCAAAGCCATTTCTTCTGGTGTAAAGCAGCAAAATTGTCATGTATGGGGAACCAGCCCGCATTTAGTAAGTACAGAGACAAAAGACGTTCCTACTACCAAGTGGCCACCCAGCAGAGCATGAAGGTGCCAAAGATTCTTTGAGGAACATGTGTCTACAGGAAACAGTATAAAGTGGTGGTGAAACTCTTGGCAAGAAAGCACTGATACTGGTATGCTGAGCTGTGTAAAACTGAAAACTGGCATTACAGCAATGCATAGTAGCAAATAACAGGGCTATATAAAAATATGTACAATGAGAAACAACGCTAGTCTCAAGTATTCAGAAATCTCTAACCAGAAAGCAAAAGAAATCATAGAAGTCAATTAAAAATTCAGTCATTTTATTGAAGAATAAATGCCCAGTTCTAATTTACTTCTAGTTTTCTGCACATTTTTGTAATGTTTTTCAGCTTTTACTGAAACCCTGTGTGCCAGAACTTCTTCAGAAAATTTATAACTGATATTGTTATGAAGTTCCTTGATTCTGGCACCTTGTTTTAAGGTTAAGACATCACTGTTCTGAGTTTTGTCATAAACCTGACTCTTGTCAAACCACACTGTGGAGTCATGTTTTTCCAGACCGAGTCTTGAAAACAAAAGAACCCAACTCAGTAATAAAATAAAATAAAATAAAATAAAGTAAAATGTTAGTGGTTCCCTCTGACAAGGGAAAGGAAGCCTCATTCTAACTTGTGATGTCCAGTGTATGTCCTAATATCTCTCATTTCTTTCTGTACAAGACCCCTGAAACTGGAGCTTTTTTCACACAATTGGAGCTTTTATCCAAACTCTTTTACTCTTCCAAATATTGCAACATCCTACCCTGACAAATGCAGCCTTGGCTCACTGGTGTCTACCCTGAATGATCCACCCAGACAATTTTTCTGCCCTGCCTGCCCACGTTGCTTCACCTTTGCATTGGTTATGTGAGATACTCCTCTTATCTCCAGCCAGTGTGTCAAACCTAAACTACTCCCTCTGTTTGCCTATCACCTTTTATTAAGTGAAGAATACCTGCTGCCATTTACCATCAGGTACATTCTTTTTCATGGTGCCTTCAAAACCAGAAGGTGGGCTGACCATGCACCTAAGTCCGGCCTGCCATGCTGACAAGCACCGTCTTGTATCCCAGTATATACACTCATGGGACTATCAAGGTTGGAAGAGACCTCTAAGATCATCATTTATCACACCATCTCACCTTGCAAGCGTTTTGGGGCAGGTATTTTCTTCTCTATTCGATATTATACTGGTTTTGGATCCTGTTCCGTTTAAAACTCCTGAGCACTACCATCATAGGAAATATATGTAATAACAATAAATTATTTACGGGAGTCTACTGTTAAGTAACTGGAGACTTCCAGAGCACAAACTGATGCAGTAATGTGATAATAGGTAATGCTCTATCCTTTACTGGAGACCAGTGCAGAATGGAGCTCCAGCACCATCCCTCTAACCCAGAGTGAGCATAAACAGCTTTATGTGCAGCAATGCTTGTAAACCTTTGAAAACCCTTGCAGAGGGTTCTGTAAGAGCACAAAATGCTTGGTGCTTATTCAGGACATGTAGCAGTTGGAAGTTTTTAGTTTTATGCTGTTTTCTGTCTAGAAACACCCATCCTTCCAGAGTGGAAGGCCGGGCAGAACGTGTTTGGTCTCCCTGAGAAAGGCATGCACCTCAAACAGAGCCAAACTCTGCACAGCTGTGACTTTTGTTCAGCAAATACTGATTTTGCAAACTGTGTAAATGTAGTACTTTAAAAATCATAATGGTGGCCACAAATCCATAATGAGGTTTTGATGCTAAATTATAATCTAGATGTATATTTAGTGCTTATCTTCCAATGCTTGAAATCTGTCTGTCACATATGATACTTCTCCCCCAGGGGACTTTTCATAAATATTGATAAGTAAAAAAATTAAAAGAGAAAAAAACCTCTTTTATATAGATAGAGACGTGCATGTTTTTGTGACTAGAGCAAAGCTAACCAGCACCAAAGTGTTGAACATTTTAATTGCAGCGAAATTCTTTGGTCTTAAATTTAATTATCTTTCTAGGGGATGAAAATAGTCTTAAATTGCTTTAATACCTTATCCTTCTTGGAGACTCTGGTGCTTATAAAATGGACTTCATTATTTCATTTGAAAAAAAAAAGAAAAGAAAAAATAAAACACCACATAGCTACAAAAAGCAGAGGCTGAAGTTACAAAGTTCTTGAGACTGAGCACTCAATCTCATCTTTACCTTCTTTAGCTTAGGTTTCAAACATTCACCGTATTTATGAGACTTTTGAACTCGGGGATTACAGTGTGAGTTAAGATCGTGCAGGGTCTAAGGCTGAAAATCATTTCCCTTGGAAACACGTCTACCTCCGAGTGTAATGTCTCCTTGGATGGAACTTCTTGTTGAGCTTCTTTCTTCAGCCTTGCCAAATTGGAACCTGAGCAATGCTGTGATGATGATATTGAGATGATACTTTACTTAAATCTAGTTAGGGCAAATTAAACTTGAAAGGAGAGAGACGTAGGATGCCGCACCAAGTAATTTGCTCAAGGCATTGAGCAGATAAATGAAGCACCTGTTAAACCAGGTGCATACTAATCTTAGCATGGATGTGCCATTATGTCCTCCACAGGCTCAGGCAATGCAGTGTCATGATTTAGGAAGGGAATGACCCAATTTGGTACTCCCACTGAAATGACCACGAGCAGTTCCCCTCCCTGCCGCTCTCCCACGGGAGACACAACAGGCAGAGATAAGAACAATTTACTGGAAACAGCAGCAAGATAAGAAAATAAACAGCAATGGCAACAATATTAATAACAGAAGTATACAAAAGGGAGGGTGTTTCACATGGAAAAATGCTCACCACAGACCCCAAGAAAATGAACAAGTGGTGGACGTCTCTGCCCCTCCCTCGACGCTTAGTCAACCAGAAGCCCCTCCCTTCTTCTCGGAAGCCAGAGTCCCTTGTCCCTGGCAGTGACATGAGGTGGTATCAAATATCATGAGGGTCTGACAACGTTTCCTCTTCGCTATTGCAAAAGTTCCCCCTGTCCTTGGCCGAAACCAGGGCATGCAGTATGCTGTGTTAGGAGTAAGGTGAGGAGACCATACCTTTGTGGAGTGGAATTGTCACTGCGCATACCCGTCTGCATTAAACCACTTCCTCCTACTCATTAATGCCTGTGTCAAAGAATATTTTGGAATATCTTTGTGGGTATAAGATTGGAGTGCTTGGAGCCTGGGCTTGCATGCAAAGCGGCAGAAACCTGAAATCCATGGGCTCGTGGAAATCCTAGACGCTTGAGATGAAGAGGATGTGGACATCATGAGTGTGTGGAATGGGGATACCCTGCAAAGAAGTTACAGTGTGCTGGTGCTTGCCTGGTATCCAGCAGAGAAAACACAGTCCTGACTGGTGGCTTCAAGCTCCATCAAGCGCATGTTAGGCAGAAAGCCAGAGGAAGACCAGAGCTCCTGAAAAACCAGAGTCAATCACGTTTCAATGTGTAGCCATGTTCCCCCTGGGGCCGAGGAACGAAAATTCATCCCGTGCTGGGAAATAAGATCCAGAACTTTCTCATGAAGAGAGCATCATGTGGATCCCTCGCAGAGCAATCTAGATAGACTGAAGCATTGGGCCATGATTAATGAGGTAACATTTGACAAGTCCAAATGCTGGATCCTGCACCTGAGACAGAGCAACACCAGGCACAAGTACAAACTGGGAGAGGACTGTGTTGAGAGCAGCCCTGCAGACAGGGATCTGGGAGTGCTGGTCAGCAGCAACTCAACAGGAGCCAGCAGTGGGCCCGGGCAGCCAGAAGGGCAAACCCCATCCTGGGGGGCATCAAACTCAGCTCAGCCAGCAGGGAAAGGAGGTGATTGATTATCCCCCTGAATTCAGTGTTGTGTGGCCTCAGCTCGAGTGCTGTGTGCAGTTCTGGGCCCCACAATTTGGGTGTGAAGGTGCCTGAAAGCATCCAGAGAAGGGCAGAAAGCTGGGGAAAGGGTTGGAGGAATGTTCTCTGAGAACGACTGAGGACTTTGGGCTTGTGTAGGTTGGAGAAAAGGAGGCTGAAGGGTGACCTCATTGCTCTCCACAGTTTCCTGAGGAGGGTGAGAGGAGAGGGAGGTGCTGGTCTCTTCTCCCCGGGATCCAGTGATAGTGGGAATGGTTCAAATCTGTGCTGGGGAAAGTTCAGACTTGACATTAGGAAGCATTTCTTCACCAGGCGGGTGGTCACACACTGGAATTGGCTTCCCAGAGAGGTGGGGGATGCCCCAGGCCTGTCGATGTCTAAGAGGCATTTGGACAATGCCCTTTATAACATACTTTAACTTTTGGTCAGCCCTAAAGTGGTCAGGCAGTTGCATTAGATGAGCATCGTAGGTCTCTTCCAAATGAAATATTCTAATCTATTCCATCAAACTTATAAATCACAGATTAAGACACATAGCACTGCCTACCTACAAATCCTGCGTCTACAACTGTCATCCACTACAAATGTTTCTTAAAATTAATACTCTATGTAGAGCACAGCATGAAGTAATTTATCAGAAATAGAAATACAGGTCAGCAATAATTTCGGTTCCTCACGTCTTTTATTTACATTCCACTCTTTCCCTATGTGCAGACACAAGTGCACATATGCAGATACTCAGCCCCCACATCTGCATGGAATTATGTTCCCACTCCCATCTCATCTACAGCATCACGTCTCTAAATGGCAAGAGTAAGACATTTTAATCAAACCACATCTTTTATCTCCATTTCCAGAGGGATTTTATCGGCACTGCTAAAGGTGTTTGACCACAACTGTTTCTCTTCTCCTATGTCATATTCTCTTTCCTCACAATAGCCTCAGTTCCACTGGCACAGAGACCTTTCTTTCCATGCACATGAGACTTGCAGAGACACTATACTTTCCTGGATAAGTGTTAGTGCAGTCATAGTCCCTCATTTCCCATCTGATGGACTTGGGGATTTGTCAGAGGATAAAATGATTTGCAAAAAAGTTATTCAGCGTCGCCAAGCACATGTCAAATCATGGCCTAGACCATTGAAATAGTCTGTTATGGCACTTTAGACAGCACAAACCGACTTCAAAACACATTTCTGCAGGCACAATTTGCCTCAGATGATCACCTAATGATTGAGCTGTACAAGGAATCTTTTATCTCGTACTGCTGCTTTCATGTTATATTATCTAACTTACTCAATTATTAGTTTACCAGATCAGGTTTCTCTCACTTTCATTATTTACAAAGGTTCATCCTCCAGGGTAAAAAAACCAACATAAAATTTGAGGAATTCAAGGCTCGAGCTGGGAAGAGGGCAAAGTAGCACCTAATCTGAGGCCCATCTCGTCTTGGCATCCCTTCACACTCATGCACAAAGTACTCGAGGAGACAGGCAGAGAGATGCTGGTAGAAAATAGGCAATATTTCATCGTTCCTTTGATGTTTGGTATGTAAGCAAACCACTGCAAATGTCCCAATGGAAGCAGGACTGCGAGCCCAGGACTTTTCTTGATAGCACAGGGAAGGGCAACATACACTGACACTAGTAGAGTGGAATGCTGTCCCAGTGTGAGTCCAGCGAGGAGAGCAGCAGGTGCAGCATAAACACATACCTCCTGTATGACAGATTTATTGTCCTGGGACATGGTGCAAAGAGAAAGGATCACAGGAGCATTTGGAGCACTCCCACCGCCGAGCTGCACCGAGCCGGAGAGCAGCAAAAAGCATTTGCTGTTTTGAAACAGGACACCAAGAAGCAGGCGTGCCTGCCGCTGTACGGATAACCAGAGCCTCTTCCCAATAATGGGCATCTTGGCTCGCTCTCCCCGCGCCGGACAAGGGTGACATCTGAAAGCTGGTGAGCAAAGCTAGCGCACGACCAAACGTGCAGCTTCACCCACTGCCACGGGCAACACGGCCTGAAAACACTTGTGTCCTGGTGACTACAAGCTCCTATTACTGACACATCTGAGCTCAGGAACGGGAGGGGGAAGAACAATGGGGGAGGGAGGGAATTTTCAGAGTAGGAAGCAGATGGACTGGTTAGAGGTCACCTGAAAGTATTTCATGAACTGAATGCCTTGTATAAACAAGAGTCTAGTGCTGAGAAATATTTCTGCCTTCTGCTTTTGCTCTACCATCAGGCTCCCGCACAGCGATGCTCTGCTGCTATGGATCAACGCTGGAGGCACATCCTTGCACAGCAGTTATTTAATGTGAATGGCTGAAGTTCCTCCCATTTCTCCCTGATCTCTCTCTCAGGGACTGTATTCTTGCTTCCAAGATGTACAGAAGCTCTCGCTTCTCCCTAGCCCTGACACACTGAATCAAGGCCATCCTATAGCCATGGTTTTCCTTCAACAGGATAAGGGCAACTTGGGCCGAAGCGCTTGCACTTCGTGAAGATTGGGAACAAAGATCTCCTCTTAGGCCAGCATAAAGACAATTTTCCTGAGGCCAGCCAAGCATGCAGCAGGTACCACCAGGCACTGCTCTGAAACCAGCACAGAGCCCGGCTGTTGGCCCTGGGAAACTGGCCTTCACAGGAAAGGGTGGCTGCACTGGTGGGGGACAGTCACCAGGAGTTTATCTGAGATACTCAGTGCACAAACCCTTCACATCAACATTATTTATTTATTATTTTGCCCATCATCGTCTAAAGATTCAATCCTGGCTCTAGTATCTTGTTAGTTCACCTAGTCTGCACTAAAACAGAGTAAATTTGCTGTTGAATACTAACCCTAAAAGAAACGAGATAGTGCCTCTTTAGCCACCTCAAGAGTATCAGATGCTGAGCTGTTGTATCTAGCAACCAATACCTGATATTTGACAAGAGCGAAACTAAATCCACTAGCCTAAATCTGGTCAATTATTTTTCAATATGAATCGACAAAAAGCAAACTTAGAACAGTCTGAACAGCAGCTAGGCATCAACAATTGCTCTTAGAACAATGGTTGTGTAAGACAGATGTGTTTGCAAAGTAAGGCAGAAGCTTGGATGACTTGAGAGAGACAAACTTCTTTAGATACAGATATATACATACATACCCTTCATTGGCTCTAGCAGGTCTGTTCAAACAGTCCATGTCTTCAAGGAGTGTGCTTTCTTTATCCAGGTCAGAGCACTAGAAAAGAGTGAGAAAGGCGAGGTGGTACTAGAAACAAGGTCTTGTGCTTACAGCATGAAGTATTTCTGGCTGTATTTTGGATGTTGCCAGACCTATTCTGAGATTAGCCAAGGCGTCTGATGTTTCGGCTTGTCCCTGTGTATCAGTTTTCCCATCTTTTAAAAGAGAAATTATACAGCCCCACCTTATGCAGCATTTCTTGCTCATTTTGGGGGAGAAAACAGATTCAGTCTGCAAGACACTAGAATATTTTCAATGAATGTAAAAAAACCCACAAAATATACAGAGACATTTATTTTTCCCCTCTAAAAAAAAGGTAACCAAAACCAGAATAAACCTCATTAAAACTTACTTTATCTTGAATATCCTCAGAAGTCTAACTAGTTTCTTCTCTGGATAAGAGCAGAATCAGAATCAGTCTTCTATCCTGGCAAAGGAGGAAAGGGCAAGTCTGGTGGCCACTGAGTCACTGCAGGATGTTAGCTAAAGACCAGAAAGTCTTTTCACATATGCCAAATCACTGTCATTATTTAGGCATAATATGGTGCTCTCCACAATACCGAGCTGTGACTTGAGAAAGGATCAGGTTTCTGCCTTTGGACATAATTGTACTAAAGTGCCACTGAAATGGTTAATGCGTACTTGAGTAATTGTGGCCAGATATTCAGGCGTAAATAGTGACCTGATACCAATTAACATTAGAATCTGAGCCTGTGACTAAGTTTGAATAACAGGATGTGTTAGACATCACCCAGAGGGGCAATGACCACCTGCACTCCTCCTGAAGCCATGAGAAATGCCTGTCCTCAGACCTTTGGGAAAGTAAGCTCGTGAAAATAAGTGCCAGCTCTTTCTGCAATAGCACATGGCTAGTCTAAGAATTACAACTGCAAAATAACGACAGCAATAATAATAAATAATCTTTAGTTATGCCTATTTGTTACAGTTGTTCTCTTATTCATCATCTTACACAAAGAAACCAGTAAAGTAAATGGCTTAACAAAAGAGGTCACTTATGGATAGGAATGCTAACTAGGATGCTTTGCGTTGATTAAGTTTTAGTAGGAATGTAGTCAGTAATTGAAAGTCACAAAGGATTTATTTTACTAATTGCTATGCATTTGTTTTTCTCTGTTTCACAGACTCAGCTAATTACTTGTGCATGGTTTCAATTGGCACATGCCAGTAAGTATTTTTAATTTCTGTTGGTCATTCTGCTGGCAAGCAAAGATCTCCAAATGCTGCAACTTTGGCCATTTGATGATAGCAGATAAAATGAATGTCCCAGCATTCCAGTGTCCAAATGAGGGAGCCGAGATCTCTTCCTGCATATGAAGAAGGAGTCTTTATTGGTCTGTTGAATCGAAGTTAACAGTAAACATGTATTATACTGGATCAGCAAATTACTTAGTTATTAATTGGAATGCTGGAAATTAAGGTTCACCTGCATTATGCGTTATTGAGACAAACACTTGGGTTTTACACATCTCTAAGAAGAATGATATATTTGGGGGTAAGCAGGCCTGTCTTAGCTGTCTTACAAGGTTAGAAAGACTGAATTTATATCTCATGGCCGAACCCAAAGCTAAGTGTACCTTTCACAGAATTAAAAAGGCAACCTAAGTCAAAAAGAGCACGTTTTCCTCAGCTCAGAGTTTTCTCCTTCTTGTCTCCTAATTGTCAATTGAAAGATGCACTAATTTTCCCTTTTATCCTGAAAAGGATTATGGGCAGTTAATATGTATGTATAATATTGACNAAAAAAAGAAAAAAGAAAAATAAGGTTACAACAGCTATGCAGAGTAAATTTAATTCTGATAAGCACTAAATTGCAAGGATGGCCAGTATAGTTTTTTAAAAATAGTTCAGGTCTAGAGTTGGCACTATTTACAGGTAAGAGATTGTTTTACATCCAGATTCATATATTTGGTATTCTAGAATGTATATTAAATTTGAGTACAAGTAAACTTAGTACTTTGGTAAAAGGCACAATAAAAACATCGCCTAGTAGCCTTTTCCTCCTACTGGGATTCATCACAACTTTTGAAATATGGAAAGTCTGGATACACATTTCGCTTTCTGTCTATCAAGCATCTGTTTTCCCTTAATATAACCCATATTCCTAACTTGGCCTTATAAAAGGTAATAGAAAACCCTACATATACTTGGCCATTTGTAAAGATCTCCTTTGTACAGAGTTTTTCCTGCTGCTGCATCAAGACAGGGTACTCATAATAAATTAGGAAAATGAATTCTTGATGTGTTAAAGGTCTGGTCTTCTACGAGCTTTTGTCAGCTTAGCCAAGCCACGTTTCATCTCCAGAAATAACATACATATAGAATATTACTTACATTAATAAACTCTCCACATGAGGAGCGCCAAAAGAGGCAGAAAGAGAAATCCCATCAGGTGATTCCTGGCTGCTGCCACATCCACTGGCCAAAGGGACTGAAGAAACTTACAGACCTTTTTTCTTAGCGAGATGCAAAGTAGAATCGCTTGCATAACCAAGGCGGTTCACAAATTGTAGCAGTCTGTGATATACTAATTTCCACAAAGTGAAATTCCTGAGGAAGAAGTGCAGGTGCTGTATCCCTCTGGCAGGATGAAAGGATCAAATCCAGCATCAACCACCCACCTCCCAGCATAAACTGCAGTTATTATAACTCCTTTTTTGTTCTTAAGTCTGGCATTCCACATCCAAATTAAAAATAACTGGGGTTGTCCCAATATGCTGGTAAAAGTTAATGTTTATCTGTAGGAGTATTCATTACAGTACAGATACAGGTAGGCATCAGTTTTGTTGACACATCATCAAGAATTTATCGATGATTAACAAATATTCTGATTGAAGTAGACAAAGAATGCTATTAGACCACATGGAAACATCATCATTAAACAGTATCAGCCACGTATATGCAGAATATGGTGCAAGGTTCCCAGACTAGCAGCCAAGAAGTCAAGAAATTAGCCCTTTTTTAATAAGAGGAAACAAAAAATCCTATATACTAAAATGTTAAAATTCATGACAAACTGGGTTTGTCTACGGACTGAAGATTAGAAAACTGGAGCATCCTCTGGAACACCTCCCGTACCAAACAAAAATACAAGGCAGAGGTTAAGCAGTCCTCATAGAAAAGATTTACCTTCATCAGAAAATAACAATTTAGCTGGGTTTTAAAGTATTTTTTCATTACGGTCAAATAGAGAGATTGCACTACTAATGAAAAATTAGACTTTTACAAATAAGATTTTGAAAGAGTTATCTATTTTTATTCTCTATTTTATGAGGTGAACAAAACCAAGGGGGACCATCCCCATTCGCGCTTCTGAAATTTTTTCCATGTTTCCTTTAGCTCCACTCACCGCAGTTATTCCACACAGTTAAAATAACTGCCCCAGCTAAGTCTGGATACTAATTTTTCTAGTTAAAACAATGAGACAAATAAGGCCATAGAAGTTTCTCTGGAGCAGGATGAGCTATTGAGCCACAAATTGATGTGACAAAATAGTTAATTTACAAGAAGATAAGCCTTCATGGCCCATTGTAGATGTAGAGATGTTGTTAACTCAGAGACAACCACACTGGGAGCATCAGTCCAGCTGGTGCTGAGCTTGTTTGGCCACTGTTTCTACCTGTACCACTAAGCAGCAGTTCACAACTGCCCCTCTTCCAAAGGTTATGCTTCCTGCTTCACTTAGTCCCTGCTCTTCTCTTGTGCATCACAAAGCACAGCTCTGAATTCCAAAAGAATTGGAAGCTTCAACTGACAGATTTCCTTCAAGGTTCTTTTATTCTCCACAAAACAACAAATTAAATGCAGTCTTGCTTTTAATAAGTGTTAGTGAATTTACAATCTGCCAATGATGCCGTTAGGGGGTTTTACAAGTGTGTGATATCTTCAAACTATTTACACGTTGCTGAAGCTGAAATACATATCATTCAGTTCATTACACAAGCATACCATGACAATATATGTGAAATTTCCAAAAAAATCAGACCGTAAAGGCCCATGTAAGTTATTCTATAGGCACATCAAAGAGCAGGACAATTCTCAGGAAAGGATTAAACCACTTTTAATACAAATACATAAGTTTTACTGCAAGACTCTTTCCTAAAGCTGAACGCACTTCATTCGTGCCCACCTGTCCAAGATGAAATATGTTCTTGCCTCTAAATGTAGCCCAAAACACATATATCGTTCCATGGTTTTTTTTCAGTGATATATCTTATCAGGGAATTGATGTCACTGGACGTCCTGTCAACCATAGGGAATATTTCATCTAGTGCAAGCAGTTCTGCTCACTGAAATATTATTAATATAGCTGCAGATTTCCAAAAAGTTCCTGTCTTTAAGCACATGCCTATGGTAAATGGTACGGGCAATGCACAGTACTGTTCTTTAGCATGCATACATTAAGAGCTGATCCAAAAAACTCCAAAAAGTAATATCTGGAAAACTATTTAAATACAAAGCGTCTGAAATGTTTGCTTTCTGTTCTCATGTTGCCTTAATTCTACATATTTTAAGTCTGTACCTATGCTGGTGAATATGATAAAATATTTTTATAAACTTTGACATATTGAAAATGCACTTTTTGGCAAATTCATTAAAAAAACCACTTTGATTTGAAAAAAGAATTTTAGAAATGAATATTTGAAATAGTGACAAATTAGAAAAAGATGGAAAAGGAGGCTATTAATCTGCACCCCTTCCTTTTGTTTGTACTTTTTTTCAATAGGTCCATATATTATTTAATGGGTTTTGTAGAGATACGTTTACATGAGTCCTATATCACATTACAACTGATGAATGCCCACCACACAGGTATGTTATGAAAGGTCATCAGTTACAAGGGAAAATGCATAATGTATGCTTGCTGAATACATTTGCAAGTTTTCTACACCCCCACGGTGTAGCTACTTGGGCAACACCGAGCAGGGAAACTTCGAACATGAGCGACCCACAAACATTGTTTAACTTTATGGGGTTCCTTGGAGTTCTGCTGACTCGGAGGTCACACTCAGCGCAGGCGGGGTTAGGGCAGTGTGGATCCAGGCTCTCAAGGAGACCAAGTGAAAATAAACCCCAACTACCCTGATGCTACATCCAAAAAAAGGCCACTTGGGAAATGCCCAGAGATTTCCATAATTATTTCAGAAACTTCCCTACTCCTAAAGCTTTCAGGCTTTCTTACTACACAGACAACCAGGGAACCCTTTTGAATGTAAATGAGGATGAAAGCCTAAATGACTTCTGCTGTCTCCCTGCAAGTCTGTTCTGCAGTGACTTTGTCGTACTCTGTGAGAAGTTCAAAGACAGAGAACACCTTGTCAGCTTGTTTCTGACCTTCTCTTTAGCTGTCCAACTTGGTTAAGAATGAAAAGCAGTTGTCTGCATCCGCACTCTCCCCCAGGTTCTTGCCACTGCTGGCACTCTCATGAACATCTCCCAGTCTGATCTACTGTTCCAAGAAACTCTTGAAACGTAAGAGAGTAGCCTTTGGGAGTTACAGTCACTCTTACTTTACTTGGGAAGGATTTCCACATGCCAAGAAGAATAAAAATATACAAGTAAACGTATGTTCCATCATTCATAAGAATCCCATGACTGTGCACAGTATCTAAAAACTGAAATTTCATTGGGGACAGAACGCTGTATTCTGGAGAATTTTGGATAAGATTAGGTGTTGTATAAGCTTCTCTTGATTGTCTCGGCCAACGTGCTCGTGCAGCCCTCCCAAGAGCTGAGCCTCGAGAGCCCAGCTGAGGTCAAGTGGGGCTGAGTGCGTGGGGAGAAGGTGAGGTTAAAGGCAAAGCCATCCTGACTGCCCATGCTCATCTTACCTGTGAAACCCAGTGGCCCAGGAGGGTGCAACACAAGTTGCTCTTTTTCCAGCCTGCGTGGGCTTCAATCCCATTAGGACCGTGAAAGTCTACTTCATTATCCAGACATCTATTTCATTATGAATATCCATCTAGACGCAGCCGAGATCAGAGTACAGCACCGCTCGTGGTCCGACACGCACCGCAGCGGCCACGAGCACAGAGCTGCGCCGTGGCCCGAGCTCACCCCTGTCGGCTCCGTCTGCGGGGAAAGCGGGCGAGCAGCAGAGCAGCTGAGGCCTCCTCGTTGCCTGCATGAACCAGCGTCCTCCCAAAGACCGAAACGAGGGCTCCACAGCGCGCCTTTCCGTACTCTCATGTCAAGCAACAACAGGAGTTTGAGATTGTTTTCTCCCCCCGCAACGGTTGATATGTTTTCAAACCAGAAAAGATTCAAGCCTGGTTAAAGAAGAAAGCGGATCCTGCCGCCATAATATGCCGGTTTCCTGTGGATCCCTAAAGGATAAGCAGGAAGAGGAGCGGGTTAATTAATGGCTTAGCATACGCCTGAAAGCATTAACACCTTCTCGGAGCGGTATCTGTCAACAGCAGTAACATTGTTAGCGCAGTGTACGCAGCGCGGCTGTAGGAACAGTTGTGCCGTTTATCACCTCCATTCTTCCCAGAAGCTCCATCCAACTGTTTGTGTCAGTTCTTTGTTTTACCACCCAGGCTTTTTAAAAATTATGTGTTGAAAAAAATTTTAAAAATCCAGTGATAGTCTGGCAGCCTTTTTGAATCTCTTGCTTCATTACTTTGTGGATATGATTGAATCAAGTAATGATGTACTTACTTTCCCCCTCCACACACAAATTTAAGAAGCAAATTGTCATTGTTCCAAGTCTACTCTTAAAGTTACACCTAAACATTTCCAGAAGTGCCTAGCTATAGATAGTCACTAATTTATTGAACAGTTTTAAACAATACGATTTAATTCTCTGATTGTTAACTTCTGCTACCTATTTAATTAACTTTTTAAAATTAATTCACTGAGTGTCATATTTTGGTTCTTTTGATTACTGAATGTGAGAGTACATGATTCAAGTAAAGGCTACCTTACAAATATTCTCTGGGCAACTGAGATTGTCTAGTGTGGAAAAACACACACTTATGCACTTTTAGAAATAACAATGATCACGATGAGAGCAAAAAGACCAATTGTGTATGAATCTGTAGTGGCACTGTCTTACATGATGTAAATCTATTCCTAAAAGTGGACAGCATCTAGAAACCACGTTGCCTTTTCTGATCCAGGTTCTCTTAAGGGACTGAAAAAATGAAGAGCTTTTTTGGGGCTAGGCTTTTTATAATATAATTTAGTAAAACTTAACTTATATAAAAATTTAAGTTCCCAAAGGGAAATTTAAGTTAGGACACTTGGTCTCTCAATTTTACTCATTCAGTCCTAGCCTTGGTTTGTCCTTTTTCTACTTTTTTTTTTTTTTTTGACTTTTTTATTCCTTAAAATTCCCCAGTGCCAATACAATTCTTCACAATCTTTACTGCCTGCCTTAGAGATGTAAAACACATTTGGGCTGCCACAGTACAGCATTGTCCACCCATGAGCCTCCCTTCTTTCTTCTGACCGCTGACAGTGATCACAAACACGCAGCAGAACTTGAACCTCTCAGCATGTCCCCAGTAAATACGTATTTCCTAAATTCTCAAGTCAGTTTCGAGCACCTAATTGGCTTGATAGTTCAAGAAATCAACCTTAAATTTCTATTTGAATGACTGGTTTGGTCATTTCACTGTCAAATGACTTAGTGTTTTGAGGGGGTTTTCTGCTTGTTTGTTTAGTTTGTCCATTTGTTTGGTTTAGATTATCAGACCTTGTACTGTCTAACTCTGTTTTTACCTCTCTATATTCCAGAGGTTCCCCATAAGTGTCAGTCACTGTGGCATATATTTAATCATCTGAATTTCCATTAGTAAATAAGCTTTCTTAATGACTCTGGACTTGCTGCACAGTTGTCACCATTGTTTGAACACCCCATGCCTCCCACAGAGGGTTGTGATTCCCCCACCTGCCCATCATCCTGCCTCTGCTTTGTGCCCCACTGAGCTCCTACAGCATCCCCTCCTCTGGCCCTGCTCCTTCAGCCAGAGGACGTGCTGACCACATGGATTAACAACACCTGCCACTTTCAACTGGTTTTCATGTTTTCTTTCCATTCGTCGCTATTTAAATGTACACCTTTAGAGGAGATGTTGAATTAGGTTACACAAACCGTGCTGCTCTGGTCCATCCATGTTCTAGATTTCCAGCAGCCTTCGCGTTGCATCTTCCATTGTAACAACTGGGCTGGAGTCAATACAGTGATTAACTGGAGTCCCTGCTTAAGCATTTACAGCTCCAAACAATTTGAACAATTCTGAGTGGCTTTTGTTTGCTTTTTTTTTCACTCCATGAAACAAAGAATTTTGGTTTTGCCAAATCACTAAATCCCCAGATTAGCCAATTTAATGGGATGCTCAGGTTCACCAGAGCAATTACAACTCATTTGCCATGTTGTTTCCAGAAGTCGCTGCTGCTCATGGGTGGCTGTGCACGGTGTAGAGCTCTCTGCCACCTACTTGAAATATGATGTGTTAAGTTCAAAAATCATAGGGCCGTTGTTAAACCCTATCAAAAGGAATCCCTGAGCGTACCATTAAACAAATATGTTTCAAAAACACACATTAACTGCGCTAATTAAATTTTACACTGAGAGAACATTTGACTGTCCAATCAAAGTTACATTTTGAAGGCTGCAATATGAATGTATCGCCAAGAGTCCATTCCTACAGTACAGATGCTTTTCCCTGCAGCGTCAGCACTGCTCTCTGTACTGCTCTAGCTCACGGAGTGCCTGGAGTGGACAACACTCACTGAAGGGCAGACTGAAAAACTATTCTTTTTGATGCTCCTCTCATGCAGTATGTAATCCTACGCGTTATTGATTTACCATAACCCAAAGCCTACAAAGAATACAGAATTATTAATTTTCTTATAGGATTTTGTATGGTGATGTCACTCCAGCATCTGAATTCTTTGAAAACATTAATGAACTGATCCTCCCAACACCCTTTTGAAGTAAGAGGATATTTTTATCGCTATTTTACCCAAGGGGAAGGGAATATTTAAGATAAAAGCCGAAATGTTCAGAGTGTCAGCTAATTTTGTTTGCCAATTTTGAAAGCCTAAGGATCTGAGTTTTCTAAAAGCTAAGATTTTTTTAAAGCATTTTTACATCTTTAGAGCAAAGAGCCCGATTACACCAGTTGCTGCTGTGAATGCAAAATTTTGCACATCTTCAACATTTTTCAGTATCAAGCTTTAGTTGTCTCAAAACAAGGGACTTGAAAAAGTTTGTTGTGAATGATGAGTCCATTGCCTTAAAGGAAGCATAACTCTGTCCAAGAAACAAAAAAGTATTCTTTCTCTTCCTTTGTGTCTTTCACAAGATTACTTCTATCTTACACAAGAAGTGAGATCGCGTGTAGAGCTCTGTTCTCTCCACTGAGAGACTCCAGATCATAACTCAAACAAGTCCACCAAAAGGGCTGAAAAAAAAAAAACCAAACAGACCTTATCTGTTTAAAGTGGAGAGTATGTAAGATGACTGTGCAAAGGGCTACAGTGACACAAATTATTACAGATGAGCATTTTGATCCTCACTGAAAAGCCTTAGCCCAGGGACTGAGTGAAAGACACAGACAGGGCAGTGTCAGAGACGTGCTTTGGGAGAGAAACAGTTTGAATTGCAAACAGTTGATTTTTATATTATTTTATTTTTTTTACTGATATCCTCCTGCTCAAATCTTTCATTATAATCAAATTTAGAAAGCTATTCTGGTATAAGAGACTTCCCTGATGCCTAAATCTCAAACTTGGCTCTTCCATTCTCTGCTGGCACAGGAAATCTTGCAAAGGAACTATGGCCCCTCAGTCGTGGAAGTGTTGTTACATACATGAGCACACCTACATAAGTGCACTAAAATTAACACCAACATTTTTGTGATTCTATTTCTACATCTAGTATGAGTAAACTATATGACAAAATCTCATGTGGCCTCAGATGCAGAGGGAAGGAATTAAAGGGAACCTCAGAAAGTCAGGCCACACTTTTGGATAGTCTATTGCAATTCAATTACCAAACAACATATATTTTAAAATATTTAAAGTGAAATTCATTCATCTTTCTGCAAGCTAACCTTTTAGGTCTGCTTTCAGTGTTTGACCACTAATGCCTTTAGAGACGTCATTGGAGGATACCAGTCAGAAGAGAAAAGGAAATAAAACCAAAAAATGATACCACACTCAGGAGGCTGACGCCACATGTATAAACAACAAAAAGGACAAAATACCTCAACCAGGTGCAAGAGGAAACATTTTTTGGCATAGCCCGCAATGGCTGATCACAGCAATGAGCAACAGGTAATGCACACGTTCATTAAGACATGGAAATAAAATGTTAAAGGAAAAAGCATTAATCTAAAAGCAGGGAGTGAAAAAATGTAGTCTCTGAGAAATACACAACAGTTTTCCTGTTGGCTTCAGTGAGATTTCTTTTTGAGCTTAAATAAGTATTGCGTTTGCAGTAATAACGTGAGAAAATATTTTTTTAAAAAAAGCTTGTTTCTCCCCTCCTTTCTCTCCCACCCCCTGCCCCAAAGGTGACCTGAACAATTTGCTTTCTCAAAGAGCCTTTCCCCACATCACCATCCAAAGCTTAAGTTGCGTGTTTTGCTCAGATTCGCAGTTGTTGCTCTCTGCGCTCCAGCTGTGGCCACCACCATTAAATCCAAGCCCACGATTAGTTGTCTCAAAGAGCCTCAAAGTGTATTTTCCAACAAACTAAAGACAACAACAACAAAAACCCAAAAATAATTCAGTTTTGCCTTCACCGTAGTAACAAACCACATCACCCAAAGGATGACGTCATTATTGACAGCAATGCCCTCACCCCGTGCCTCTGGGAAACGGGAAGGGAAGAGCTGAACTTTGCGAGGGAAGAGAAACAAATCTGCTGAGGCAGCACAGCAAGGCAGAGCATCGATTTGCCTTCTGCAGAGGGGCATCGTCACCGAGCACAGGGGGGCCAGAGGAACCACATCAAAGCAACACAACGCGCATACAAACACGGATGTAACAATCACCCGTGCACAGGAACGGCAGTCGCGTCAGGTACTTTGTTTCACAGAATCTTCTGAGTTGGAGGGACCCACCGGGATCGTGAAAACAAAAAAGTATTCTTTCTCTTCCTTTGTGTCTTTCACAAGATTACTTCCATCTTACACGAGAAATGAGATTGCGTATAGAGAGCTGTTCTCTTCACTGAAGGACTCATCAAGTCCAACTCTTAAGAGCAGGGATCAAACCCACAGCCATGGCATTATCAGCACCAGGCTCCAACCAACTGAGCTCATCTCGGGGTCTGGAACAGTTTCTTCTTTTAGACAATCTTTTACAAACAAATTCAAGAGGATGTTGAGCTAGCCCAGTTCCTACCACCAGAACAGAGGAGAGGAACTGGGGAATTGGTGGTCCGGTGTGGTTCAATCAAAGATTTGGAGGGTAACTTTCACAATGACCATTGTTTGGGTCCAGCAGTTTATCTATCTCCTGTTGGTATAGAATCCTGTGATCACTATATCCAGAGCACAAAGTCACAATACTGTTATGATGTTTTTAGAAAATATGGATTTTTTTTTAAAATAAAAAACCCACAAAATTTCTTTCAAAATTATATTAATATGAAAAAATTAGAACCCCCTTTTTTTCCACTTCTGCAGGGCAGTTGCATGGAGTCAGCATGAGCCTTCTGGAAAGGGATCACATCGCAAGGCAGGTTAATGCTCAACAGGGAAGTCAGAAGAACAAAATGAGGCTATTCTGTATTTTAAGCAAAATGATTGTACAGAATACAGTGATGATTTTAACAAGTCACAAGACCATGGTATTCTGACAAACTCAGATTGCCAAATTTCTATTAATCGCCACAAAGTATTCTGCTATTGTAAAATTTAGTAGCAATACTGTATTGATTGGAAATTATAAAATCATGCTCCCCTGTGCTGATTTTTCAAGCTTCTGCAATTTCTAAAAATGAACTGAGCCAGCATGGTGGTCTGGGGCTGTTATTGGGAGAAGAATAAGAGAGGGTCAAGGGAAAAAATTAACTAGCAGTAAAAAAGAAGAGTTTATGAACTTAAATAGAGCCAAGGTGACAGAAATGTCTTTAAAGGGATTTGAAGGAAAATGTGAGACATGGTAAAAATTACCTCTTTGAGAAGGAAGAAAAAGTATAAAGCATATGAAGTTGTGGGAGAGTATTCAGATAAAATATTCCCTAATATATTTCAGGCTAATTTCAAAACCAAAACTTTCCCCACCTCCGAATCTTTTCCCCTGCACATGGGAATTGATTTATTAGGAAAATATTTTATAATTTCAATATATTTTATCATATTGAGTATATATTTCAGTAAATTTCCTTAGCACCTTCAATTTCCGGATGTGAGAATTGTGTGAAGACAATATAACTTTTAGAGCTTTCCAGTGGAATCTTCAATGCTTAAAACTATTTTCTGCGTAACTCACTCTTCATTTCTTAATCTATAATGTTTCAATGAGTCTCAAATGACATATCCTAAAGCAGTCAGAGAATTAATCTCCCTGTATCTCTCAGGAGGTCCAACATACAAATTTTCTTCTCATTTTCTCTAATATGTGAACAAGAGACATGGAATATTAGGATGGCCAAGAAATGCATGATTTAAAGGTCAACAGGAGGGAAGACAAACTCTGTGAACCAGATGAAAAAGCAAAGCCAGACTATGCAATAAGATTACGATGCAAGATAAAAATCCCTATTTCTGAGTTTTATAGCAATATTGGGATATTTGTGGATTCTGGTTTGGGTGTTTTGTTTTGTTTGGGGTGTGGTTTTGTTTGTGTTAGGTTTTTCCTTATCTCTCTCCAATACAGAAATTCCTAATTTACATGAAGCCATTACAGTTCTGAGATCAGGAACAAGCTCACTCGGTGCCCATTATGGTTCCCAGATCCCTTTATCTCAGCTAGGGTAGACTCTCACCTAGTATTTCAAATCTTGGAAAAAAATGCCAAAACTAGGCCAAAAGGTGAGAAACTTTAACCTAATTCTTCATTAGTGTGCACTATAAATTTACACAGGCTATGGGGAGCAAATATAAACTTCATTTGGGAGGAGATATCCAGAATGCCAAACTTGAAGGTCTTCTAGGAACAAGGTTTACCTGACAGCGAGTGTACTGCCAAAGGAATCCAAGGCAGCTCACCGTTCTGAACTGCCTTCTAGAAGAGAGGCTCTTCCACCCTCTCATTTTCTCCGTTGACCACACAGGGTGTCAGGAAGACTACCCTCCTAGCATTAAGCACCTAAGATATTAAGGAAAAATTCAGAATAGACATGCTAGAGTTAAGAGAGTACAGAAAGCCCAGTCTCCTTTCTCTGCTAGCACCCCTAATGGAAATATCAGAACCAAAGATACCAATGACACTGGACATCCCCTCCTGGCTCCTTCCTTGCTCACTGCTCCAGCCCTGGCAGAGCCAGTCTCTCTGTATTCACTACCTCCCCATAACCATTTATTCCACAGGTTTGCCTAATCAGTTTTGGAGTCACAGCTTTTAGCATCCATCACATTTTAAATTACAGAGCTCCCTGTCATAAAATATGCTGTGCAGGGAAGAACATTCATGTAGTTTGAACCTGCCATTGAGCTCTCCTACAGTAAGGTATTGAATAATTGTTGCCTAGTCCCTTTTTCTATGACTCATTATTTCATATGCCTTAATCATAACTCCTCAATTACCTTCTTTCCAGGTTGAAGTGTTCCAAAACTACATTCCTTGTATTCAGGTTATTCAGTACTTTAATTGGCCCTCTCATCCTTCTTTTTATAGACTTTATAGTTCTACTACATTTACTCGAAAAGTGTAGGATAACACCAGGAAGCAGGCATGCCAAGAACTTAAACAATCATTTGTTCTCTATTTATTTGCGTGCTATTTTGACCACAGAGTTGATGTTTTCATGGCATTTTTACAATAACTTCAAGGTCTCTTTCCTGAGTAATAATATCTATTTGAGAACCCGTCATCGTATATGTACAGTTTGGGCTGTTTTTCTTTCTGTGCGTTATTTTGCATTCACTGATATTCAGTTGCATTTGTTATTTTATTGCCCAGTCTTCAGTAGCTGAGATGCTACTCCAATTCTTCAAAGTTAGCTCTTGTTTCAACTACCTGAATAATTCAGTTTCAATAATTTCGCCAGCTTATGTCAGAACCCCTTTTTGAAATGATTTGTGAACATGTTAAACCCTATGGATCTCACTCACTTACTTGGACTGCGCCAGTAATCAGCCCTCTATTCCCAAAACTGAATACGTATTCCTATCCGTTGGCTTTGATTTCCAAAGCAGGCATTAACTCTTACATGGATCCCCCCGCCTTTGCCCAAAAGCAGTTTTATTTCCTTACTTGTTACCATGTTCTGACAACTTCTTGAAAATATATGTGGACTACACTGTGCAGTCCTACCTTAATTATAAGCTCAGAGTCTGTGAAGTAGTTCTGGTAGATTTGTGAGACATGACTTCCCTCTACAGAAAGATTAGATCTGCCCATGGGTTTATTTATCCCATCTCTTGACCACATTTTCTAACAAAAAGCTTATTACATTCTTTGATCTTCTCATCTAGAATCCTAGAGCTTCTTAAAAGAAAACAACCAATGAACCAAACCAAAAGAACAAGTCATTGATGCTAAGGAGAACTGAAGCAATGGGTTTCATGACATGGTTATTCAGCTGTTCTATATTTGACTTTCAGTGCTTTTGGCTAGTGAGAGTATTATTAGTATTACTTTTTAAAATAATAATAAATAGCATTGCTATTAGTATTCCTTACCTAAATTGCCTATAAAACATCTTCTCTTTGGTCTCCAGTTTGAGGCAATTCATTCCATCTTTGAATCATAGGACCATGCAAGTTGAAAGAAGGCTTGGAAGGTTCACCTAGCTCAGCCTCAAAGCAGGGTCCACACTGATTAAGTCACAGAGAGTTTTGTCCAATTATTTGACACCTTTGAGGACAGAGATCTGACAGCCAGACAGGCAACTTGGTCCAGTGTTTACTCACCATCAGAAACACCTCCAGATCAAATCAGGAGCACTGCTCCTTGATCTTTTACCACGCACCACAGCCCCATCTTCTCGGCCTCCTCTGGTCAAGGTAAGGCTGTCCTTTGGCAGCCAAGCTAAAAACAAACCCCCTCCCTTCAGCCTTTGTCTTGTATTCCAACCCCACACACCACAAGGTTGCCGAGGTTCCCGCTGGTCCTTTCCCTTAGCTCTGGGTGGCACTCCTGCCCATGGGCACATCAGATGCACCCCTCGCCTCCCCCAGCTTGGCCCTTGGCAGCCTGAGAAGGGTGCTTTTGATCTCTTCAACCTCAAAGGACAAATTTACCTTTTTCTTGCCAAGAAACAAGTTTCATTGAACATATCTCAAGAATTCCTTGAAGATTTCTGCCTCCTATCATGGCCTCTTCTCTTTAGCTACTTTTTTACTGAACCACTACATGTGAGGTAGAGAAATATTTAATTAACAACTTCACTTTTAGTAAATGATTTTAAAACTTTAATAAATTATCTTTGTTTTTCTTCATATAAACATAGAAATCAAAACCTCAAAAGTAAAAACGTGGAAGCTAACCTTGTCCTTTATTTGGCTTTCTAAGTATTTGTTCCCCTCCCTACCCTTCCCCACGAAGATCGATTTGATAGACACCTTGGGTGAATGGCTTCAGTCCCTTACAGATGATGTTTAAACATTCACTTCAGTTTTAGTTTCCCCTTCCCAGGATGAATACTAGAGTGACTTTTCTGGGCTTCCCCCCTGACTTACAAAGGCCATTGGACATATTAGAGAGTGGTGTATAAACTTTGAGGCACCATCTGTGTGCTGCTCGGGGATTGGTTTTGGTGTCTAGAAGGGTATTCTGCATCACAGTCCCTCCTGACACTATTTGACCTTCACATGATTAAGCCACTAATTACTAGGGTGTTTTCTGATTTTTAAAGACTATTTCCCCCTTATGTCACTGTCTTGATGCAGGTTGGGATAAAGAACAGGAATTTAGTTATTGAATTTCAATTCAGATATGTTTCATGTTAATCATAAGGTTAACTCATTGACTGGTTTTCCAGTTTCCCTCAGAATACAGAATGACTATAATATTCAAAGTTAGTCTATCATTATATCTGTTCTTTTTGAGGACATCTTTAGGTAAATGAACCAACTGCTGCAATAAAATACAAGGTACAGCAGGCTCTAAGTGCATTTGCTAGCTAGCTGAGAAAACATTTTCATCATCTTACTGTAATACTTTATGAAATATAACTACAAATATTCAGCTAAAAAACAATGCCAGCAATGAAGTAGACTAAAATTCAAACCATAAAATGAAAATTGTTTTAGTCAAACACTTTAAAAGCATGATTTATTCTACTGTAGCTTCTAATAAATGTTAGATTCAATCACCCCCTGTAGGTCTTAGATGTACAATAGTCACGCTACATAAAACCTAAAGACCTAACGGGTATACCACAATGTGGCTTAAAACAACAGGGAAATCCGGAATAATTTTTCCAAGAGCACTACATAGTAGAAAAATCAAATGGGCCATGTAAATATAAATTACATCTACTCTCTATTAAGGCAGCTCTTGGAATTCCCTGCAGGGAACACTATATATTTTACAATCCTATTGGATGAATTTTCTAAGAGTGTTTACTTTCTCTAAAACTAATTTCTTCATGCCTGTTTACAGACTCACATTTTTAAAGAGCCAAACTACTGAGGAGTCAAAATGATGTTCATGGTGGACCACTTTGCCAACACAAATCTATTTTTGCATTATGTTGCCAGATTTCCAAACAGTACAGGCTGCCTTCTGCAGCCAAGGTACCAAAACTTTTCAGAGACTCCGCTGCCGCAGTAGAGGGTACCTCAAAACATTTTTTCCAACAAGTAGATGCCTCCTTACCTTCAGACTGATACAGAAATTTCTTCCCCCATGATGAAAGACTTTTCCTAATAATCCAATCAATTTGTTGTGCTTTGTCAGTTTGACAGGACAGAAAATAAGATTTCAGTGTGCGTGATCTTCATCACAGAATACTCTGAATTGGAAGAGGCCCACAAGGATCATGAAAATCCAACTCCTGCCCTGCACAGGACAGCCCCAAGAATCACACCATTTCATATAACCTCTAGAAATCCGGCTATAAGTTTGCACAAGTCTTTGTTTACTATCAGGATAACACAGCTTGTTACAATCCTATAAAAATCAATGGATGTGATTTTTCAATTGATTTGCTTTCAACATGCCTATGCAAGAAGCACCAACATGCTAATGCATAGCTGTGCAGGCCCACCTACAGTTAAAGGTAGTCACTCAAAAAGGAATAACCAAAATATTTGCTATTTGTGTGCTTAGTAATGAAAATCATGTTTTGCCAAATGTGTACAAAGATGTAGAGTCCACTGTAAGTGGCACAGTCTCTGCAGCCTCCCTGATGACTGCATTGCTCTTTCTCCTGTATCCAACTCCATCCCCAGTAACAAACATTCACAGCCTCTCAAGGCTGTGCTTCAGACAGCTCCTATAAATTCACTTTCTTGCAATGACAATAAGCAAGTAAATGAGTCACAGTACAAACTATACCCTACAGCTTTTGCCTGTTTTCCTAAGAACTTCCCAGCGGGACAAGGTTTTAACATCCTTTTCACACTTGCAATGCTGACACAATTTAACCCTGCATGGTATAAGAGTGAAATCAATGAAATGTACACTTCAGATAAATATTATTATTTAAATCACTTCGTAAACACAGGCTAACAGGTAACAGGCAAAGTAGATTGGCAAGAAAACCACATGAGTTGTATCATACATCCACTGCTCCCCAAATACTCTTTGCTTTCTACCTAGCTGGCAATCTGACAAAAAGTTATGGCACTGAAAAGCTATGAAAACTTCTGCCAGCACTGTGTGTGGAATGTGCTCTGAAGCACCTTCTGCTTATGAAGTCTAGATGCGTTCACAGTATGTAACATACTAAATGTACAACAGTGCAGAATATTAGTCAACAGCAATCTAAAATACAAAAATCCTGGTTCAATCTATTATAATCTCTGGAAACATTTCATTTATACCAGTTATAGGTGGTAAACACATACCTAGCTATCAAATGTATAATCAACATCTGATTGAACCACTTCTTGTGTCAGTGTGGTAATATCCTCAATACACAATTTTTTTTTTAAATTCCCTGGAAAAGTGTTGCAAGTCAAACCAATTCCAGTCAAGGGTATGCAAAACACATTAAGAAAGGATGAGATCCCATCAGTTTTGCGTTTTAACTATCAAAATAGTGCATGCATAAGCTTGCCTAAAAACCTTCCAAAATTTCTATGAACATTTATAAGTCTTGCATACCACAAGGGCAATGAATGTTACAGCTGTATTTATAAGCAGAACCCAACATGCCTCTTGCAGATGTGAAGCAGTATCAACATAAGAAGCTCCCTGTGCACATTTTATATTAAACAGTAAGAACTGGAAAGAAATGCCATAAATCAAAAATAGTCTCTACAACTTTATGATTTTTGGCACCTGATACAGCTAAACTACAATTCCAAAATCTTATTGTTCATTATGATAGGGAAATATTAAAATTACCCTCCTGCTTAATTACTGAAATGACAACACCTTGCCATGTGGGCAAGTCCCAAATTCTAGTTTTTAGGCTTAAAACTATGTTCATAAGAGCCTTTTCCAGAGCCAATATTTTCTCAGTTCTCATTATGCTACCAGCATGATCCCATGCTCACCACAACTATATCTCCTTTACTCTCTTTAAAATGCAAATGGGAGGATCCAATTTCTCTCATCCTCGGTATTTTTAACTTGCAATGCCTATTTCTTAAGGAATTACATCTTCCTCTTCGAACATCCACAAGGAAGGCAGCCTCTGCAATACTGTTGGCTCCTCTCAAAACTGGTCCTGAAAACTTATACAGGCATTTTCCATTTTCTTCTTCAGGGTATGCTGAAAAATGTCCCCTCCAACGTGTCGAGAATAAATTGTGCAGCGTAGTTCATGTTTGGGTTGGAAGCTCCTTGCTTCAGACAGTTGTCTGACACCACTCAAACCGGTTACTGGACTTCTTCCTCTAGTTTTCCTTAGTCTGGGGAAATTCATATGCTTACATTTGCACAGACCAAACACACTAGAATGATGCTTCTAAGGCTGGGCAGGCTGTCAACTACACATAAATTACTCTGTCTCTGAATGTTAATCATTTACTAGAATATATAAGTACACCTTGTTTATAATGTAAGAACACTTGTCAAAATTAGACATTTTACAAAAGAAAAGAAGAGGCAAAGAAATACATTTTTGTTAGAAATACAATTCACATTACATTGCTCTTAAAATTGTTAAAAATTTATTTGAAGTAATTAACAGAATAAACCTATTTATAGTTGAATTAAATTGAAAAGCCAGAACAGGAACATTTACAACCAAGTAACAGACTAAAAACCAGAAAGACAAAAAAATTTAAAACCAGATTTTGTAAATATTTTTCTGTCTCTGGCACTACATATGTTATCATCTATAAATGCTAACAATCTAAGAATAAACTGTCATCTTAATGCTAAGCATGAACGTGTTCTAATATTAACATCTGTTATTTGCTTACAAATGAAAAAAAAATGTGATATAAGGAAGTTCCACCGAAAATAATTTAGGGGGTCAAGCCAGTTTTTCTAACATTTGCATCACAAGACTCAAAATTATTTACAAGAAGAAAATGAAAGTCATCCTATTTGTTATCCATCAATCCTGTTTGAAATATGGAAGGACTCAGAACTAAATCCTATTTTTTTTCTTAGAATCATGAAGCAAAAGATTTGATGTCCTTGATTTAAGGTCCAATGTGACATTTCCTTGAGAAAAGCTCCTAATGAAATTTCTTGGCATATTTTGTTCTTTCTTTCTGCTCTTCGTTTTAATTCCTAGTAAATAAAAAGAAACATTATTAGAAATAGGGAGACACTCACTTGATAAACATAAGTAGAATTTGGCCTACCCAGACCTCGTTTTCAGAATGTGTCTAAGAATCTTTACACATATTTCTTGCCCTTATTGAAAGCCTAATTTTGATATGCAAAAATATAATCACTCTCAGCTCAGTAATCCACTGTGTTAATTGCTTATAAAGTTCAATGATTCGACTCTCAATTGACATGAGATACTATTAAAAGGGCACAGCGGTCTATAAAAAAGACAAGATATATGCAAAAATGTTATTAATCATTATTTTAGAATAGTACTGAAAAATGAACACTGTCATTAAAGAAAGTTTTGTCTATTTAACCTGAAAGCAGCTCTTCCTCATAGGGATTTGGTGATGGTTTATTTTTGCCTTGTAATGCATACTTTTGAAAATAAACTGTATTTTATGTTCAGTTAAACTTTGAAGAATCCAAAATTTATTCCCTATTTCAGAATAGTTTCTTTATAATTCCAGAGTAGTGATTGATTTTGGTAACTTCGTAACTCAGTCTTTAGTAGTAGGTATTGATACTGATACAACTGTGTATGCACTTTGCCAAATAAGTAACTATTTGTTAGATGGCAGTTTAGAATCAGGTTTTCAATTTCCAGAAAGTTTACTGTAATACAACAAAGCTACGTAATGGAACTGTTTAAGAACAGCAGACAAAAGCTTTTAATTATCTTGGATCTCCTCTAAAGAGCCTAACCAAGATCATGAAGTGTATTTCTGAAGGCAGAGAGGAAAAGGAGACAACTGGATAGAGATGGAAGGAAAATGGTAAGGATTTAGTGCATTAAAATGTGCTGCAGGTGCCAAGCAACTTAGTGCCACACACTAGGAAAGGCAGAGGTTTTTATAAAATTGTGAACAAAAGACAATTTTGAACATTGGCTGAAAAAATCATTTGTAAGTAATATGTACAGTAAAGAGGTATATACCCCAGAGAGAAGCCATGTAATTACAGCAGATTTCCACAGAATACAACCTGCTAGTAGTATTATCAGCAACATGTTAGAAGCAAAACAATTCCTAAATACCGCTTTAAAATAATTTTTTTTCACAGTTACTGCTTTTGCCCAAAACAGCCCCCAATTTCAAGTAATAAATCTCTGAAAAAAACTGCATCTGTTAAAACAAATCAGTGTGGTGTTGTAAAACAAAGTAAGCAATTAAAGACAGCTATGGAAATTATTAGAGGGTTTTACTTCTTGATAAAGCACACTCGGGCAAAGACAAAATTGGAAATAAAGTTCACCAAATTTCTCAACAAGTACACAAAAAATATAGGTGGAAGACACCAACAACCTTGTAATAATGTTGAATTTTGATTAGATACCATGTAGATAACTGGGCTAGGCAACCAGATTTATTTTTTTTTTAACAAAGGGATAGAATATTCAAACCAACGGCTTAGTGCACTAACACAGCAATACATGCTATTAAATTAACAGAACCTTGAGAAGCAACCTCAGTTTGGCAGCTCCTGTGCAAACACAAGTTACCAGGGCAGTTTTGACACTCACCAGACATGCGGGGCACTCGCATAGACAAGGTGTCCTGGCGAAGGCGTTTTGCAGAGACTGGGTCTTGCAGGCCACCCAAGACAGTGTTTGATGTAGAACTGGAAGAATAGCCAGGAAAGAGTTTGCTTTCAGTGCAGTCATTAAGTTCTGTTACAATAGTTCAGGCCTTGCAATGAAATACTTTAAGTGCTGTTATCCAGTGTTTACAGAACCATAACAGAATGCAAAGAATAAATTTATTTATGATATACATCTATGGATATTATTCCCCCTTTCTAAAATTTACAAGGCTGTTTCAAACTGAAAATAAGAACTAAAGTTGCCACTTGTGTTAAAATGCACAACAATACACCACAGCTTTTTTGGAAGCCACAGAAGCCAGTTTGATGGCCATCACACAAACTATAGGAAGAAATAATCTTAAGGC
>VWZG01009358.1:1189292-1255208 GCA_013396735.1 Grallaria varia | reverse complement strand
TATATATATTTTATTTATTTTTTTTAAACACAAAATCAAGGGGTCTCTCTGGCTTTTCTTTTATCGTCAGCATGATTTTAGTCGCGATTTTTTTGGTGCAAAGGCAGAGGGGTGATCTTTAACTCCTCGTTACACAAAGCGAGCGGTGTCTCCGGATGGCCAAACTAACTTTCCAAGTAGGGCATTTCTTTTCAAATATCCAAAAATATCCGACACAATTAATAATCCTTTGCGTATTTGCACGGTTTTCTGTTACCGCAGTTTGCAATTTTTTCCTGTTTTTTTTTTTTCTTTTTAAAATACTTTGTAGAAAGGCTCAGAGTTTGACTTTCCTTAATGTGCCCGAAAGTTTTGATTTTTTTTTTTTCTTTTTGACTTTAAAAAAAAAATTAAAAAAAAAAAAAAAATTGCAGGGCTTGCTTTTTGTAGGATTTTGGTGTTATCGTCGCTCCTGCGGGATAAATTGGCTGTGGCACTTTCTACCCCCTTTCACCGTTTAGAAACCGGAGCGAAAACCGCCGTTCCTTGTCGTGGCACGCACGGCCGTAGTGGCATTTTACTATACTGCCGGCTGCTCTTTCCAAATATATCTTAGGGAAAGTTTTACTATACTTTAGACTTCCCCATACAAACATTGATTGGCATCCAAATGTTTAGGATTTGCCAAATTGGCGGGCAAGCGCTGGCTACACCGCAAGCGGCGGGGTCAGGGACGGAGCAAAGGGAGAGCCGCGCTGCGCGAGTGGACTCGCCGCCGTGGCTTTTAGCTCTTTAACTCGTTCTTTTTTTTCTTATTTTATTTTTTTTTTCATTTTTTTTTTAATTTTTTTTAGTGGTTTGGACATTGGGATAGTTGTCGCTCCGTCTCCGTCCGGGCGCTTGGTGGAAGTTGGAGCCCGTTTTTGGGGGGCTGGGAGGCAGGAGCGGAGGTTTTGGGATGCGGCGCTGGCGGGTTCGGGATCTGTCTGCCCTTAAAATTTATAAGCACCCTCCGAAATTCTCACCGTCCCGCGAAAGCCCCGCTTTTGGAGGCTCTTTCTCCATGCTTTCGGTGACATCGACCCTTCTCTGTGACTTTTTGCAGGATGAATTTCATCCCTTCATCGAAGCACTTCTGCCTCACGTCCGAGCGTTTGCGTACACGTGGTTCAACCTGCAAGCCCGAAAAAGAAAATACTTCAAAAAACATGAAAAACGCATGTCAAAAGAGGAAGAGAGGGCCGTGAAGGACGAACTGCTAAGTGAAAAACCCGAGGTAAAGCAAAAATGGGCATCCAGACTTCTGGCAAAGCTCCGGAAAGATATCAGGCCTGAATTTCGGGAGGATTTTGTTCTCACAGTCACAGGAAAAAAGCCTCCGTGTTGCGTTCTTTCCAATCCAGACCAGAAGGGCAAGATGAGAAGAATTGACTGCCTTCGCCAGGCAGATAAGGTCTGGAGGTTGGACCTTGTTATGGTGATTTTATTTAAAGGTATTCCGCTCGAAAGTACTGATGGCGAGCGCCTTGTAAAGTCCCCACAGTGCTCTAACCCCGGGCTGTGCGTACAGCCCCACCATATAGGAGTTTCTGTTAAGGAACTCGATTTATATTTGGCATACTTTGTGCACGCAGCAGGTAAGTGCCTTTCTCTACCACCTTCTCCACCTTTTCGGGTTCTCTCCGTGCCGGGTGCCGTGCTCTGCATGAGCCGGGGAGGGAGCAGGGAGGGGGGTGCTGGTTCTGGCTCGGCCGGGGCGGTGAGGAGGGTGCCAAAACTCCCTTTTAATTTTATTTCTTTATTTTTTTTTTTTTACCCCCTCCACGGGTTTTTAAGGTGCAGCCGCATCGTAAAAGCGGCTCTTGTTTTCCCCGCGGTGTAACAGCATTTCGGGCATCCTTCACAGGTGTTATCCTAAATGTTGTCTTAGGAGGGCTCGCAGCCGGACGCGGCTTCCTCTGTCCTGATTTTGGGAGGGAGCAGATAGATTTTTAATTGAGTTTTTTTTAAAATATAAAGTTTGTGTGTGTTATGCATAATGTAGTCCAAGGGGGCCAGAGATGCCTGAGGCCTGTGGGTCAGGAGTACCAGGTATCCTCACCCCATGGTGATGAGATGAGGAGCATCAATCCCACAGGACTGGGCATGGAGGGAAAGGAGGAGACAGTCCCTTGATAGCAAAGCTGGTCCTTGGGTCCAAGCAAACCTCTGGGTAATCCCGGGGGGAACAGCAGACATTTAAACCCCGCTGACACCCCGCAGTTTATACCCCCTAGAAGCTAAGCAGGCCTTGAAAAAAATTCCTATGATTTGATAACCCCGTGCTTCCCGGGAGGGGGGTGAGGTGTTTTTGTGCCTGAGGAAAGTCTTGGGATCCCTGACTCCAGCACAAAGTACACTCTGCCCGCGGCGCGACTCGGGGCGCCCAGAGGACGTGTAGGATGCTGGCTGGATAAAATAATCCACTATTGTAGTTCCACCGAGTGATTGGAGCGCAGAAATATGTGTGTGTGTGTGTGTGTGTGAAGGGCAAGGCCCTGAGTTTCACGTATGGGATGAGCAGGTCCTCCTGCATATCCCGGCTCGTGAGTTGAGGGGCCGGACAGGCTGGAAAAAAAGAGGAGCAGGTGGGGGAGAAGAATCATATTAGTAGAAACCACTTCTGTATAAATATTTATCGGGAGAGAAACTGAGTGAATTGCAGCCCCTGGGAGCCTGCGTTCCCCAGGCCAACTTCTTTCCGAGGGTCTCGCCGAAAGTTTCGGCTCCCCCAAAGTTTTTCGGTGCCGAGTCCCTGCCGCGGTTGCCGGGATAGGCATTGTCGCCGCTGGGATTTTACGGATACGATCCCAGTTCGGAAATAACTTTCAAGTATCCTCATGGTATTTCCTACAGATAAGCTGCGACATTTACTTTGCTCTTCGGTGTGAGGTGGTAAATCCTATTGCTCGCTTATGGCGAAGGGGAAGTAGGTAAATATTGGGGCAAATTATTTATTTACTCTGCAGTTTATTATGGCCACGGTGAAGGAAGGATTATGGATTAATGGCTAACTGAAGGGAGGTTGGGACTGGGGCATTTCAGGTCACTTCCCATTCCATCACTAACCCCGAGGAGACCATGGACTCGCATCCCTTTTGTCTACCTCAGTTTCCTCCTCTGCGCGTCCAAGTGGGGCGATGCATTTAAAGCGCTTTGATAGCCACAGCTAAAATTGCTATTTATTTTCTACAACACACAGGGTTTTATCGTTTAGGTTTATATACAGCGTGGGGCTGGTGAACACTGTGTTTCCCAAGCAGCCCTCCTTGTGGAGCGCACAAGCTGCTCGTGGAAACCAACAGTATTGGCTTAGCCTTGCCTGTAGGGTCCCAAAAACGTAGCCTGGGGAGAAAGGAACCAAACCAGGGGCTGGGATTATTTCAGGGAGCTCGAGAGGATCCTCTCCCCGTTATAACGGCCGGGCCACAGACATTATAAAAGTTCAGTGTTGTGATTAGGGATATCCCGCCTTATCAGTAGCCTTTGATAGCGCGCTCTTATCTCTTTCTGCCCTCGCCATCAACAGGCAGCAATGGCACCGAGCGTCCTTTGGACTCCGTTTGCCACGGGAGCTCCGAGCGAGGCCCCGGCTGGGTTTTTCGGGGGTAGGATCGCGGTGTTTTCGGCCGTTGTCTGCCGAACGCACGCGTCGCATTGTGCTCTGCGTGTGCCGGCGTATTCCCACTGCCACCTCCGCGGGGAGGGGGGACAGAATGATTTTTGGGAGGTAGCGTGGGGTCCGTGTCGCCTCACCGAGGTGCACCGAGAGCTTTGCCTATAGACTCCCTCCTTTTTTTTTCCCCCCTTTTTTCCCCTCCGTTTTCTTCCCCCCTCCGACGTATCCCGGCAGTCTTTGTTACACCTGAACATTGGCCAAGTTGACAGCCATTGGTTCCTGCAGACCCGCAGTAATGGCAGCTTGTGCCGGGTGCGCAACAGGAAAATTACAAAAGCAAAAAAAGGGAAAAAAAAAAAAAAGAAATATTAAGGGTCCTTTGTCTCCAACTCCATCGGGCCGCGCTCCCCGAATGTATGGATCACGTATTTATAAGGAGGAAGTCTCCAGTGCAAATATTAGGTGGGCTGGTCAACTTACATGTAGCGGATTTGACAAGCATCTGCTATAGTACAGAAGATTTGTAAACACTAAACAATGTTTTTACCTCCTTAAAAGTTTTGAGAAGTTGCCAGTGTTGGCAGGAGGCACAGACTCCGAAACGTGCTTGAAGATACGTGCCAAAAACCATTGTGACCTTTTCACCCATAGTGCTCGCTTCTCTTTTTCTTGTGGGTTTTTTTTTTTCACCCCATACTTTTTGTCTTCTTTTTTTGNCCATCTGTTTTGCTTTCTTTTTTTGGGGGGGGGGAGTATTTTTTTCCGAGATGCCCTTATTCGAGATGACTTCGGCAGCAGGATGTCCCTTTCCTTCTAAACATGTAGGATAATTATTGCTTTGAATCCACGCTTTTTCTTCAGTAGGCACTATCATCTGTAAGGGAACACATGTGCACAGATTTAAATAGTGCTTCTTACAAAGCTACTGAAATCAATTATTCTCTTTAAGAACTGGCTAGAAAGAGAAAACAAAAATATGCAAATTGGCAAACTACATGTCATTTTCGTTAAAAGGAAAAAAAAAAGAAATTTAAAAAAAAAATAAGAAAAAGAGGAAGGAAGATCAGTGTTCTGTGAATTAGAGGTTGACCAAAAAATGTATTGAAATCTAGAGTATTGCTCTCAGATTGCAGTTTCTAATCTGCCTAACTAAAAGCAGGCGGCATTTTTCATACCCTGAACTTGGGTTGGCTTTTTAGTTTTCACTTATTCTCTGCTTGTATCAAATGACAAGTTGGAAACCATTGTGGCAAACCGTTTTCTTTGTGGGAGTCGAACAGTAAAGCTAATTTATGACCGGTCCTTTACCAGATGATCTGTATCAGAATCTACAATATACTAGGCACGTGGCAAGGTCACAATTTAAGTTGTTAAGGTCACAACCTTAGCCACCAGGCATTTGACCTTTTAGATAAAGTTAACCTTTGTTCATTAGTAGGCACTCAACCGAGAACTTTCTGGAGTTTTTTACTGCTTTGGAGTTCCTTCTGCTAATGTGATCAGATTGGGAGAATAGATTCGCAAGAGGAGTAGTTAAATTTTGCGAGAGGTCACGGTTTTTCGAGCCTTCTCCGGTGGCCGGGGCTGGATGGTGGGCCAGGAGGTGATGCTGCAACGCCTGGTTTTGTTTTTTTGGCCAGCCATCGTTACTCATTTCGGGCGAGAATTAAGCTCCTGAGGTATTTGTGGCAGGGGAAAATATCTTTTAATCTTTCAGAAGGACGTTTAAAAATCCCAAATTTCGGGGTAAAAAATCTGGGGGATGGGGCTTTTATTTGCACGGGCTCATTTTTCTGCTTGTGTTTCGACCAGAAGCCAGCGGAGGTGCAAGAACTGAGCCTTATTTCTGTGATTGGGAATTTGCTTCACCTCTGTTAACGTGCTCTGTGGCTGATTGCTGGGCAGTGGTGTAGCGCACGTGACCTTGAACTTTAGGCAGACCCATTTTAGGTTCCCATCAGCAAATCTAAAATATTTCCACCTGAACCACCTCAAAGAGCCATCGATGGGAACGACCCCAAAGATGGGTTTAGCGCCGATAGCACCCGCGGATAAACTCGCGAGCCCCGCAGAGGTATTGGGGGGTCCAAAAGGTACCCGGGGCTTTTGTGCTGTAATCTTTTAGCACGATTGGTATTGATTGTGGCTGCATTAATCCTGTTAATAGCCGCAGCCGGCCCGGCGTGGCGCAGGGGTGGCAGAGGTGTCCTGACAATACCGTACGTCACCGAAGGAGCTGTCGCGGCGCCTCCAACTCCCGGTCACCGCGTCGCAAAAGTGGAGCGTTCCACGGTGGAAACTATTGCTGGCTCCTACGGAAACGCACACCATGTTGTTTGCTGAGTTATGCCGTAGCCAAAGCCCATTTTTAATTATTTAGCTGACTTTCTCGCTTTGCTCTGATACCGCGTTTTATTATTTTAATTTAAAATCAAAAGGGCTCTTGCGCCACTGTTGGTTTTTTTTGAAGCGTTTTACTTTTGTTTTGGCTGCGTTATTGTCATTCCATCGTACGGGTAATCCAGATAGCCGTGATATGCAGATTGGCCAGATGGTCATGTTAACAGATTGAGAACCTACTTCCCACTGCTAAAGAGCAGGTGTAAGATCAGTAGGCTTTTTTTTTTTTTTTTTCCTTTTTTTTCCCCCCTTCTCCTTTCCTCCCAAGTTTCAACCAAAACGTTCTTTAGACAGCTCATAATGGTAGTTAAAAAGGGGCACATTTCAAAGGGTGTTTGCACTGTGGAGATAATACGTCACGTACGTGTCATTTTTATGCGTATCTGAAGACTTTTAAAGCATCTGTGACATTCCCTCCACTCTGTAATGCTTTGGAAAACCTATTTCTAGCCTGTGGCTGTTCCATCGTGTGTCCAAAACGGTCCTTAAAGTTTTGTTCTACGGACAGATTGCATTTGCTCCTACCAAAAAACCGCTCAGCCAGCTTTGCAGCAGGTATCTCACACACGTTCCCTGCGCAGGCCTCCCTGAGCATGCCCAGGGCAACGTGAGCAGATCAATGTTCAGCTGAGATGTTGATGTTTGGGGGGCTCATAGGGTTGTTTTTCTACTCCGTTATTTTTTTTATTTTTTATTTTTTTTGCCACAGTGAGGCATCTGTAGTTTTCAAGGAGATTAAAAAAAAAAAAAAAAAAAAAAAGTGCAACTAAAGACATCTCGCAGTATTTCTGCCCTCGGGGAGTAACAGGAGAAGGCAGATTTTTGTGGTGCTTTAGCCTTATAAAAAGCCCCCCCCTTAAAAAGTGAGCAGTGGGAGCCTGGGTCTGGCTCTCACCTGGGAGAGGTGAGGAAAGGGCGACAGCATCTCATCAACACCCCAAATTTCGTGCACCCACCTATTGCGACCCGCGCCCCCCGCGTGGCACGGGGTGCTATCTCCATCTCGGGGTGCTCTCCCCTTTTGGGGAGCCCTTTTGGGCTGCTCGCTGCGGCCACGGGCAGGCTGGTCGCTGACAGAAGCAGGATTGAGGTGGGACAACTGCTCTCCCCCGCGCGGGTGTAACCGAGCCGGCGAGTATCCGTGATAATTCGGACACTAACTGGTGCGGCACTCGGGACAGCCTGCTCTATCAGGGACCCCTGGCAGGAGTTCAGTCGTGTGGTTTAGCTTTTCCCTTTCTCCAACAACAACAACAACAGCAGCAACAACAAATAAACACGGGATAAAGGCGTATTTCGTATGCCCAGGATGTTTTCCAGGTGATGGGTTTGGCTGCCGTAAGGGTGTGTTGTTTCCATACCTCCCTGCTTCGAGGTGCCGGAGCAGGAGAAGCCTGTGAGTGGTAAGAAAGTTGCCCAACACTGCTGGCTTTTCTACAAGTGGCTGCACTTTTATATTTCCCTTCTTTTCCACCCAATGATGAATAGCATTAATTTAGATCTATTTAAGGCGAGTGTGGGAGAAACCACAATCTTTGTTGTGGTCACTGCTGTACACAGCGGGGCTGAATGTTTCTCTTGGTTGAGGCCTCAAAGCTGAATCTGGAGAACCCAAAACATCGTGTCAGCTTTTCAAACCCTTCAAAGAGACAGTGGAATCCTAATTGTTCATAAAGCACGCTATTTATTGTTGCAATTATGTATTTTTTTTTCTCCCCATTCGGATGTAAAGGAAAGGGCATCCCTCGCTTTCCGTGCCCTGAGCTTCTTCACAGCTCCTCCTCCTCCTCCCCCCTGAAGCTTCTGGCTCAGGCGCTGGCAAGGCTTTTACAACCAGCAAACAAACCCCATCCCGCTGCTCCGAAAACCCTCAAGCCCTCCCCAAAAGCCTCTGCTTTGCTGCACGTGCCCCAGAGCGGGACCCTCTGGGCCCCGGGGACTGTGCCCGGCTTTGGGGCATCCTCGGTGGGAGCCGCGGCTCTGGCTCTGCCCCTGCTCCCTTCCGCCCAGACAAGGGCTGGAGCTGATGATTAAATTACAGGCTGTAAATTCAGGGGAAATTATTTTAGCCTCCTAACAGCAGCCGACCCGGAGGTTTCCTTGTGCTGGCGAGGGCTTTCGGTAGATAAGCCATGTCGGGGAGCTAAAAATGTTTTGAATGGCTTTGGTTTTGCCATTCTCTGGTTGTTGTTAATTCTCGCTGGTGTTATGGGAGCCGCCAAAACCCCGCCTGGCACGGGATGCCTTGGGGGTGTGGGGCTGCGTTTTACCCCAGCGAGGGCTTGCGGTGTTTAATCGCCAACTGCAAGGGCATTGCCTGCCCAATCCCCCCATGGCAGCGGGATTAATTTTAAAGAAAAAACAGGGTATTTGTCTGTATTCTGTAAGTGTTTCTAGCTGCTGTCACCCTGTGCCCCCACGCTGGCCGCGGCGCCTGAGTTCGGCCTTACGAGCGGTGCCATCCCGGGGCTTGGCACGTCAGAGGAGGAGGAGGACGTGGCCCTGCCGAGCGTGGATTTGGGCTGGGTTGGAGCTGCCGCCTGTGGAATTGCACCGAGGCCTCCATTTTGTGTGCCAGGCTCTGCCGCGCTCGTCAAAATGGAGAGCGGCGCGGTTGAGCTTGGCCTTGAGCGAAGAGCGTAGACTCGCCTTGCCCGCACACCCCGCGCCACCGCCGCGGCGCACCCGCACCCGTGGCAAGACCCAGAAGGGCTATCCTGAGTTTATACACCCATCAGCTCCTCCTAAGGGCATCTCAGTCTCTTCTCCAGGTCCTTGAAATCCACCCTTCCAGTCCAGGCGCTATCGCCGTGTGCCCAGCCGGCGCATTGGCTTTGGGTCCACCACGAAGGGCCCCAGAGAGCCTCTCCCCCTTTGGTGCACATCAGTGCCATTAGATGAGCGAGATCAAAACATCAAGATGGGTTCAATGACACGCTCCCCTGAAAATTTCCTGGACCTCGTTGTTCATAACTTGGACCCGAGTCGGGTTATTTACACATGAGGATTAAAAAGCTGCAAACAACTGTGTGATTTTTAGGGCCTGAAAGCAATTAGCATATGTGGGTAGGAGGATACGCGGCATGTCTGCGTTCCTTGAAAATATAAATCACGGTTATTTAATTATGCTTGGAGAGGGCAGATTTAAGGATATACTGCAAAATGCATTACCTATTATACCAACACGATAATCTTATTAACCTTGCTTTCTACTTTTTAATTTTATTGTGCACCCCGTACAACTCTTATGATATCAAAAATAATTACTTGGAGAATACATGATGTCAGAGGTCCGGTATGACATTTATCTTCACAAGTGGGGAGAAGGCTCTCTGGTGCCTTGCACGGCAGCACAGGAGGCATCCGACGGGTCCACACCGAGGGAAGGAACGGGAATGGCTGTCAGCAGATGCTCCTTAATGTGCAGAAGTGTGTGTTGGCACGTTTGTGCCGTAACCGAGGTACGGCTTGACCAAACTCGATGCAATTCAACATCCTCAGGCCTCCCAAAATATCTTTCACTTGCACATGCCATGCAACTCCTGTAGGTGAGCCAGTATTCCAGGGCGGCCCCATGCATCCAGCCCCGATTCCAGTTGGATCTCCTGTCAAACCCTGCATTCTCTCTCTCTCTCTCTCTTTTTTTTTTAATCCATCTCCTACTGCTGGAGTTGTGTTGATATTTCCCCCTTTATTTTGGGAGGGAATGGGTGAGGGTGAGGGGAAACAAACGCCATAATAATATCCCTTTGCAGAAGAATATAGTTTAATTTTGTGTGTGCGTGCAGCAGCTGCCATTGGCAAGCTGTCGTCTTTGTTGCCATGGGCTTTTTTTTTTTTTTTTTTTTTGGCATGCGTGCCAGAACATGATTGGATGTTGCAGCATGTTCATGTTTTGGGGTGAGATGTATCTGTAGCGAAGCACAAAATGATCATGGAGTTGGTGGGTGTCCAGAGTGGGGTTATTTGCCCAGGTGAGCCGGCTGTGCCGGAAAGAGTGGCGTGAATGTGGTACCTGGTGGTTGTTTGGTCCATGAGGGAAAACGTGCTGGCACCCTGATTTTTTTAATGGCATAAAAAATGGTGGTTTAAAAGCACCACAGGAGGGTCTATCAGCAGGACATCCTCAGGGTGCAGTGGGAAGGCCCTGGTGTTACCTGGGGGGGACTGGTTGGTGGGTTTCTCCTGGCTGTCTCCCTTACCCAGTGCATGGGAAGGTTGTGTCCATCCCTGGCTCTCGCTGACACTCAGTGGGGAGCTGGATGGTGGTACCAGTGAGTTTGTGCTGCCTGAGCCATGGTGATACCGAGGTGCCAACAGGGGTGGGACAACCTTTCATGGGCGTGAAACCAGCACGGCGTCACCTGTGAGAGCTGCAGGTGACAGCACATCCTCTGAACCTGCCACTGTGGTGCTATGCCCTGGCCACAGAGGTGTAGCTGGTGGTGTTCCTGCTCCTTGGTTTCATCCATTTGTGGTATCCATAAGATGCCTGTAACATCAGTATCTAAATGCCATCCAAACCTGCTCTGCACCTCCCTTTCTGCTCATCCCAGCTGCCGTCCTACCTGGTTCTGTATGGTTGGATTCAGTGATGTTGAAGGTCTTTTCCAACCTTCCGTGGTTCCAAGCAGCCCAAAACGGGAGAGCGGGAATGCTCTTCAGCCCAGGAAACCCGCCACGTGGATTCATTGCTTGGTGCAAAATGCAGTTACAAACTCGTGAGGAATATTTCGTAGGGAGGCATCTCCACACAGCTCAGATTAGTCCTGAACCAGAGCCTCTGGCAAGGGGAAGGTTTTGGGGGTGAGTGCAGGTTCTGTGCACAGTCTGCCAAAGGCTTCAGGAGGAAAAAGGGATGAAAAACTAAATGCCAAGTGTTGGGACAGTCAGACTCATGTTGAGTTTTTCCACATTGACCTGCTTGGTCTTGTGTGTGAGCTTTGCCATAAACATCGCGCCTGGTCAAATCCCCGTTTTGGGGTTTGAAATACCTTGTAATGTGCTGAAAGAACAGGGTTGCACCCCAGTAGGGGCATCAAAAGGCAGGTTAGATAGTTGCTGTGTTTATTTTCAAGATGAACACTTACTGGAGATTTTAAAGCAGTAAAATGTTGTCAGTCAGATTTCATCCTAACACTTGAGATTTGTCTGATCTTCTTACCTGGTAAGGTTTTAATTTGGTATGGATGAAAATGGCCAAATCTCCTGAGTGATGCTGGAAACTTGAGGTAAAATTTAAGTGTAATTCAGGTTGGGTTGCTATTGGGTTTTATTGTTTGGGTTTGGTTGTTTTTTTTTTTTTTTCTTGAAAGGCAAAGTAGTTTCAAGTAAATCAGAAGAATGAAATCTTTGTATCGGGATGCTTTTCTAAAGCCCAGCTATTGTTGGGATGCTTTTAGGGAGAATGGCCACTGCAATGCTTTTATTGTGTGATGACGAGGACTTTTCCTGATGCCACAAGGACTTCATTAAAAATAGCCAACAAACCTACTGATGTTTGGGTTTGTGTTAAAAAGTAAAAAGGAGTTGTCGTTTTGCTGAAAAGTAAATACCACATAATTTTATTTGAAAACTCGTCTGGTTGGGGCAGCGTCAGCAGCCTCAGCAGCAGCTGAACCCTTGCAAGCAGAAGTTGGGTATTGCTGGAAGAGCTGGGAAAAACACTGAGCAGTCAGTTAAGAGCAGGATTTTTGTGGTCAAGACCTGTTTTTTTTTTTTTCCCCTTAGATAAGGGCATCAGCTTCAGCAGCTCTGGTTTAGGTTCTTCCCAGGCAGATGCAGTTACAAACACCCAGCCACAGAGCTGTTTGGGGACACACACCTTCATCTGGGAAGCGCATCCTCGAGGTGTCTGTTCTGTCTAATGTGGATACATGAGCGTGATTTATGGGCAAAACAATATGTTCCATGCCCACTTTGAATATGGTCATTGTTTCTTTTTGCGTTGAAAGTTGAAGGCCAAAATCACGGTGGAAACTGTGGACCAGTTGTTTTTCACGTGCATGATCTTATGGTCATCCCTTAAAGAGTGAGGTGAGTCTCACAGCGAGCAACCCCATGTGGGATGAGGATGGTACATCAGGTCCTGTCCTGGAGTTTGGTTACCTGCTTGGTCCTGTGCAGGGCAGAGTGAAGGATGCTCTGGGCATCACCCTGCAATAAGACAAAGATAGAGGGTTTTAACTCCTGACTGTCCTGTTGGTAGGGGAGGTTTCCATGAGATGAATCAGTAGGAAAGTGGTGTTTTTCTCCCTGTTCCTGCCTGGATCTCTCCCCACTTTTGCCCTTTGCAAGTGACTTTGCCCAAGGCTTGGGGCTGAGTTGTCCTTGGCTGCGCAGTGCCTTCATCCCGCGTTCCTGCGGGTCCATCCTGGCTCAGGGTTGTGGCAGTGCCACCGTGGGCAGCGGAGGTGGGCAAAGGGAGGGTGCCCAGGATGCAAAGTCAGGACACGCAGGGCTTTGGGAAGGAGTGAAACGAGTCGGAGTTGGAAAAGCAAACGGGTTGTTTCTGTCCAGGGGGTTCCAAAACGCAGGGAGGCAATACCTTGGAGCTGATATGTCAACTTTGAAAGCCTCAAAAAACTTCTTCTCGATTGCAGAAGCGGTATTTAATATTAATCATAGTTCCTCATTAAAAAAGATGACGGATTTCTCAGGCAGCCTTTCTCATGTACATCATTTTTTTGAACAAGCTTCGTCTACCTTAGCAACTTCTCCAGGGAACTTTCCAGCTCCGTGCTGGGGCTGCTGGCGTGGCTCGAGGACGGGTCAGTGGCCGTGGAGGCTTTTAACATTTTAATTGCTTTCTTACCCCCGTTGCAGCCATGACCTGTTTGCTTGGCTTATATCTCTTTTTTCATATTTATATTAAAAAAAAACAAAAAACAAAAAAAAAAGAGGGGGGTAAGAAAAAAAAGAAAACAAAGGAAGTACAGTGCTGTGCACAGAACAGTTATTAAAAACAGTTGGGAAGCATATAAAAGGTAGTGTTTGTGTGAGAAACGGGACAGCTGTGATGGTCTATTGGGAAAGTGTGTACAGATGGTGGTAGGGAGGGGAATGATGACTACATGGCTGATAAATGAAATACAAAAAGCATTAAATTGGTGATCTCTTTAAAGAGTACACTTTTGGTGAGCATTTTTGGTGCATCATTAGGGCTCTTTGTCTGCCTCTTATTTCACCAGGAAGTGCGACTATCACCACACATTTGTGCCTCTGATTTTGTTTACAAATAAGGAGCCTGTTTAATAAATCACATACCATGGAATTATTAAAGAAGATAATTAAGCACACAGGTTTTTCCTACATTGGGATCGGGCGCGGGATCGTCCTGAAGACCTGACAATACCACAAATGCGGTTGGGCTTGAATTAGTTACAGTAACACGTGGGATTTCCTGGAGCCTAAACCTATTTCTTTGTTTTGCAAGAAGTGGGACTGGTGGTGTGAACCGGGTTCAGGGCCTGAGGTTTTGATGTTTCCAAACCGTGGAAGGCAAAGCACTCGATGTTTTGCCTTTATTTTGCATTATCTTACAGTCCCAAAGTGATGTGTGGCCAGCCTTGGTATCTGGGAGTTGCTGGAGCTCCCAGGGAATGCAGGAGCTCCTCTTTTGGAGGAGACAACAAAGGGAAGATGGATGGAGGAAGAGCTGGAGATAAAATTTTTCCCTGCAGTTCATAGGAGAGGAATCCTCATCTCCCAGTCCTTAGCAGAGCTTTATCGTGTCCTGTATGAGGGATCTTATCTACTTGGCGCTGTTGGGGATTAAGGCAGTACCTGTGTGTTTCTGCACGCTGCTCTAGAGGTGGTCACTCAAATACTGCAGACCTCGGCATGGAGAGTTTTTAAACTAATGGGCAAAATAATCCCCTTCCTCCCGGTATTTCATCCAGTTTCCAGCTGAAATAATTCCTGGTTTCCCTTCGCCTTCCCTCTCACCCACCCGTTGCTTCGTGTTCCTGCTCATTGTTTCTGGGTGCCATCAAGAGATGAAAGCATTTTCCTTAATAATAAATAAATAGCCTTTGGTAACGCGGTGCTGTTCCGTGAACCAGCCCCGTGTCTGGCCACCCCATGAGCCCCGGCCGTGTCATTGTCCCTCCCCCAGGAGGACACAGACCACCGCCAGCCTCAGATCCTTGTCACACGGGGTGGCTTCAAGGGCTGCAAAACAAAGGGAGTTCACCAACCCTCCCTAAGATGAACCTGCTCAGAGGGAATTGTTCCAGAGCCGCCGTTGGTGCGGGTCTATCAATACTCTTGAGTTTTGTTGATTTGCAAACCTCCCAAAACTGTAAATGCACCACTCTGGGGATTATTTCTTCCCCTGACACGGTATCACAAACTCCTCTTGTGACCAGGCTTGATGAATGACATGTTTCACCGTGCCTTGTTTTGGGCCAAGTAAATTTTCTTCTGCGTCTTCTTGGAATGTAGAGAAAAAGAAAGATTTTGAAAAGGTTTCATGTGTAGAAAATGTATTATGACTTGATAGATTGCTCGGGACTTCAGTGCAGTAATTGTATAAAGTAGGTTGCAATTTATTTTTTTTTTTAACAGATGCAATGTATTAAAAAGAACAATAGACAAAGAGACGTAAAGCACGAGGATGGAGAGACCATCTTGGCCAGCTTCTGCAAATTTGTTCCAAATTTCAATTATTAAATGTCACAAAAACATGTTTATTGTAGTAACACTGTACATTTTCTTGGCTGATTGGATCTTGAGTCATTGGAGGGGTTTTTTTCTTGGACCCCAGGATGTAAAAATGCTTCAGATAACAGGCCATTGCATTTGCAGGTCACGGTGGAGGGATGACTTAGAATTATCCAGGCACGTATGAAATGCCTGGATTTAAAGATAATTTGTTCAAATAATGCGTTGTTTTTAGCAGTGTGAGAGTGTTCTCTCCCATGGGTTCATTAAGCAAACAATCCAGGTGGTCTTGCAAGAGCTGCACTGGTGGGTACCCAGAGGCAGCAGAAACCAGCAGCTCTTCCAGGTGCTGCTGTGGTGCCTCTCGGTGATGCTGGTCAGTCTTGGTGATCCTGGTCTTGCAGCCTTGTTGGCTGGAGATGCAAACGAGGGTGTGTTTTAGGAATGCGGAGGTTTTCCTCCTTTACTGCAGTTCAGAGTGAGTTGCACAAGGTGTCTGCTTAACTCGAGGATGGAAAGCCAGGTTTCTCTGCCAGCTTGCACAAAAGTGGTTGAACCCACCGTCCCTGAGAGCAGAATTAGGCTCCGAGCTGCTGGGAATGGGTGCCTGGATCTCCTCCCTCCAAGGCTTATTGGAGCAGGTGGGTGCAGAGCCCACCCTCTGTTATTCAGCTGCTGTTTTGGTGCTTCAGCCTCTCCTTTGGGATATGCTGCCAACCCAAGGAGCAAGAGGCAGCAGCAAAGTATCTGAGGTCCTCAGGTACTGCCCTGAGCTTTGAAAGAAAAGGGTGATTCTTCCCGAAGCAGTGATTTATGTCTTTGATTAGTTACTAATTTTGCACTCACAAAAATAATTCTCTAATGGTCGCACTTGACAAGAGAGCTCGGCCATGTCGTAGGGCTGTGATTTACAGCTTGAGTTCCCAAACTTTACTTTTTTTTTTTTTTTTTTTCACTGTTGGGGTCTTGGTCTTGCCCAGAACAGAGGACCTCAGCTCCATTTGGGATTGGGTAGGGCCCACTCCCAGTGTGAGGGCCCCATCCCTGGCAGGGGCTGGGCAAAGCGATGCTACTCCCATCAGCAGACTACAGGAAGGCAACTATTAAGAGTAGAAAGCTATTAAGCAGTCAGGTTTTTATTATGCTTTAGTGTTTTGTTTAAGTCTGTTCTTAATTGGTTGATTAATGTAAGCGAAGTCCTTTTCTCCCCCACCATCTCTACAGATGGCAAATGGTAGGTCCCAACTGTCATTGCGCGCAAGAAAGGTTATGGTTCAAAGTCAGAGATCCAGAGATACCACGATAATCAATCATAGGGACTTGTCTCTCTGCGCCCAGCCAGGCAAAAGTTAGGCTTGGTAGGAACATTCCCTCCAAACCCATCCGGAGGAATTTCTTTACACTTTATTTCGGGGTTAGGAGGGGGGGACAAGTTGCTGCAAACTTCTGGTGGCCGAAATCTGGGGCATTTCAATGAATCCTGGTGGAGCTGCCACGCGTGGCTGGGGCTCTTCTTTTTCTCAGTACCCTTCTCCTTGGCAAGGTCTCTGTGAAAGCAGGAGGTGCAGCCTCTGAACCTCACAGCTAAAAAAATGAGCCCAGGAGAACTGTCTGCTTTAGAGAATTGCCTTCAAACACGTAGCTTGGAAACTTTTTTTTTCCCCCCCCCTTTTTTTTTTAATCTAAGAGGATGATTTATTAAGGCTAACTTCCTTCCCAGGATGAAGCATAGAATTATGTTTCTGGTATCGATCTCTAAAGAGGATTTGCATTTTATTCATACTATAAAAGTGCTTTTAATGGAGACATCGCGGTAATTGAATTTATACTGTGTGTAACTATCGAAGTATCTTTTTAATTATTTTATGTTATGTAATACAATAACTAAACCTAAAGCCTGTGAAAGGGGATGGCTGTACTCTGTCCTCAGAAGTAACATATATAGCTTTTAATATTCTAACGGTGGAATGCAGTTAAGGACATTCTTTATTTGAGGGGGAAAAAAAAAAAGAGCAGAGAGAGAGAGGAGAAAGATTTCATTACATTCAGCACAGTATGAGACTAAGTCAAAGTAGTTTTGCTAATTAAATTCAATTGCTATCCATTAGACCAATGGAATGAGATGAATCTACCATATAGCTGACACAGCACAGGTATGCAATTTGGCTAAATGGCCATTCCGGAGCTGCGGCGCGGCTGCCTCCGCTCGCTCCCTGCCTTTTCCAGGCTCTCCATTTCTGCATGGAGCGAGGCCCAGCAGCCCCCAGTTCCTCTTGGATAGGCAGGACCACGGGCCGAGCACTTCAACGTGCACTGGAGTGAACTCATGAAGCCTGAAGGCGATGGGGAGATGAGTGGAGGGGTTTTTTTTCTCTTGGTTCATCCGTGGATGTTTTCCTTTTTTCGGCCCCTCGGTGGGCTCCTCGTGTTGCCTCCAGCTCTCCAACAGCTGCTGAGAGAGCAAGTCTTGAGTTACCAAAAGGAAACCCGGCGCGCAGGGTACGTGTGCCGGCGTTTTGGCATATTGTGCCACTTGGGGAGATCTTGTATGTCAGACGGAGAAGTCTCCTAGCCCAGTGAAATGACAAGAATACCTCTCAAGCATTGGCGGAGGCAAAATTTTGACAGCCAGCAAGGCTGCGATGCTGCTGAGCGCACAGATTTACACTTCCTGCCAAGATTAAAACGGGCTAAACCCAAAAAGGGTATCGAGGATTGTCACTTTAGGAAGGAATAACACCTTAGTGTAACGTGCGGAGCCAATTGGCCTCCCAATAATTTTATTTCCCGAGATCTTGCAAGCTCACGTGCAACGGTTGGTGGCGTCAGGTTGGGACTGGCAGGGCAGGAAAACAAAAAATAAACTTGTAAGACAACCGGGATGAAAAATTTTCCACCTCCCTTCCTTGCTTTGATGCTGGCGCTCAAATTCCAGCTTTGCCTCTCGCTGGAGCAAATCTCGGCAAAGTCTGGGGAGTTCGGTGTGAATGAAGGCTCTGAGCTGCTCTCTCTGCTTCTGATTAACTGCTGCGGCGTATTTTCCTTCAAGCTATATTTAGTGAAAGGGAAAAAAAAAATGGCCAAGTTGGGCAGAAAAAAGGCCTGGTCATTTAAGCCTCTCTTTGCTGTACAGCTTGGAAACTTTTTTTTTCGACGGTATCCTTAAACTTCCTTCCGAGCGCAACTGGTGATGCTTTTTATGATCAATCTTTCGGGTCGGGGTATTTGCTCAATAGAATGCAGGCAAATAAATGTGAAGAAAAGCATCCTGCTTTAAAAGAAGGAAACAATTAAACCTCCTACTTTGTTATTTACAGTAACCACCTTTTTTGACCGATTGTCGGCGTTCGAATGGAAGTAGCAGTGTGAAGAGGGAAATGTGGGAACTTTCATTTGTCGAGACTTTGCATTTCTTCTGCTTTATAGCCATCAGAAAAAGAGATTGTTGTGCATTCTATTAAATACTGCCAGTATGATTAATTTAAAGGGTTACATTTTATTGAACCCTGGTGTAGATGTTCTTTGTCAACTCACATTCACTGCTAGTTAGAGTGTGTGTCGCATTTATCAAAACTTTCTGGAGCCCCTCTCACCTCATTAGCATGTGAATCTCTATTGAGCAGTTAATGTCCGTTACAGCGAGAGTGCTCAATTCTTGTTTTCAATAAGCCAGTTGTAAAATGTCAGACTGTCACTTACAATATAAAAAAGCAAAAATGATGGTATTTGTAAAAATGTTATCACCTCATAAAAACAAATTGTAAAGACATGAAAGTGATCTTGGTATGCTTTGCTTTCAGAAGTGAGTTAGTACAGCTGCTTTAAATACCAGTTGTCTGGATTCCCACACTTTCCTACCAATGGAGAGGTTTACACAAGCATAATTTAAGTTACAATTACCCTAATTAACATCTCATTTGCATAAATTGTTGAAGTCAAAACAACAAAGAATTGCTTAAGAAGCTTAACCCTATTTGTCCAAAATAAAGAGATGAGTTTTCACTTTGCAATCAAAATTGGCAGGTTCATTATGTCGGGGCTGGAATACAAACTGAAGTTATACTATTAATTAATACTTTACATTTTTATGATCGGGCTGGCCTTCTCCTATTTACAAGGTGTGAGATTCCAAAACATCCAACTGCTGCTGTCAGAGGGGCAGAGCTGCCAGGTGGGGAGCCCTTGGAGCCTTGTGGGAATGAGTAAACCCCAGCTCTGTCCCCCTCATCCCTCTTTTTTGCACACATAAGGAAACCTTGGCTAAGTCTGCTCTGTCTGGGACGGGAACTGGGGACAAGAACTCCTCCAGGATGTGCTGAAAGCTCTCAGCCTGGGCAGGAGGGCTTGTGGAATGGTGTGGAGAGGCCAAATGACAGTGGTGACAGTAGCAGTGATGGGCCAAGAGACCCTCTGTTCTCCCATGGCAGAGCTGGCCAGTCCACCTGGGTTCTCCAAGTGTTTCCAAACTTTCCAAGGCCACTGCAAACTTTGGCCCTTAGTTTGGAACGCAGAAACGCAGTGAAAGAAAACTGCTAAGTAAAGTTTTGAGGCTATTTATTTTGTAAAACCACAACTAATCTTCCAGTGATGGTTTTGGGGCTTCGGTTTGGAGGAGCTTCCAGTGCTTGTGGGTGAGTCCTGGTCCTGCCCTCTGATCCATCTGTGCTGAACATCCGACCCTTTGGTCGGTGCCTGCTGCAGGCAGAGAGGACAGACGAGGGTTGGCCAAAACTAATGAAGGCAAGGGGAGGTTTTTCCCATGGACAGTTGCTACTTTTCTATACCTATTAACTGTTTCCTACCAAAAAAAAAAGCATTTTGTGTGCCTGTGCCGCTGACAGGCACGGTCGTTGCTGTGATGCTCGGGTGCCTGAGCAGGATGGGACGTGGGGGAGCTCATTAGGCTGCGGGGACAGAGGGTGTCACGGGCTCTTGATGGGCTGTCAGGTGCCCGTGTGCCGGTGCTAATGAAAGCGTTCCCAGTCGCCGGGGCCATATTTTCCCTGCCTGTATTATCTTGTTGCAGCTTCATTAGCTAAGTCAGAGTGAATGTGCATTAGCCCAATAAAGCCCTTCCTGCAGGCCTGTGGTTTAGCATCCCCTCCCACCGGTGCCCTCTGGATGGAGATTGTCCACCGGCGTCTTGCGAGGAGGTGCTGATAGATTAAACCGCGCCGGCGTCCTGCGTCGAGCTCCAGGTTTGACTTGAGGTTGAACCTGGACTGGAAAGCTTTGCTAAGCAGAGAGTCCCGGTGAACTTGTAATTGTAAACCGGCTGAACCAAAAGAGGAGCCTCGCCTGGCGGTTTTGCATATTCTTTTTTTAAAAGATTGGGGTTATAATTGAGCGGTTGACTTTCGCGCGGCGCTCGTCTTTATGAGCCGGTGATTACACAGCGTACGGCGCTCGCGCTCTGAACATGAATGAATCTGCCAGTTCTACTACAGTACTCTTTATAAAATAACAAGGCTTACCAGGTGGCAAGAATTGCATAATTGAATTGGACTGAATCCTGGTTTTCCCAACCCAGAGCAGTTACACTTAGAAGTAAATTACAATTAAAAGAGACAGAATGTTTCCATTGTATTAAGAATCCTTAATAGCAAACTTTTCCCCCAGAAGGCTCTGTTCTCCTCCTGAAGTGTGAGAGAAATGGCTGTATGCGTCTAACTACCGTTAGTGCTAATGGGAGCGACGTACGTAAATCCCCGCCCGGCGATGGCAGAACAGACCCCAGATGCCTTTAAAGAGGAAAGTGCTTGTAGGGGATGAATAGAGGCGCACGAGTCTTGTCAGTCCCTGTAACATCTGCTCTGGAAATGTGGAAGGGCTCAGCTTGAGGTGTGGGTTTTCTGGAGTTTCAGGCCTTGTGAAACCAGCCCGCTGCTCCCTCAGCTGGGCTCTTCCTCCAGGGCACTGGGAGGAAGCAGATCCCGAAAGCAGATAGGAAGATGCCATGGCCAGATTCGAATGCCACTAAAACCACTATTCATTTCAGTCCTCCAGAAAGTTTAAAAAAAAACACAACCCCAAACTGGCGCTGTTTGCCAAGAGCACCCGCACTCCTTGAGTTGTGCTCACCACTTCCTACCCTTCGGAGCTGGGGATATTGAGAACATCTGTTTCCAAATGCAATGAGAAGGGGGATAGTCTGCTTCCTTCCCTCCTTTCTACAGGACCTTCGGGTTTCCCTGCCTCTTTTGTTTCTTATTCCCCTTCTCCCCAGGATGCCTGTCAACAGCAATCCTCGTCCAGCTGTGCGGGTCAGGCGGCACGGAGTGTGATTCCTCCGGCCATCCCGAACGGCCACGGTCCAAGCCTCCCTCCCAGCCCTGCTCTGGCCACTTGGGCACGGGTGTCCTTCATCCCACACCCAACTCCCTCAAGGAGGAGAAGATGAGGACACGAAACCTCATTTTTATTCAAAACCCGGTCCTTCGTGAACTTTCCGAGCCGCGCTTCTCGGCGGCCACGCAACGCACTGTCACCTTGCCATTAGGGCCCACTAATTAATAGCTGCCTAATAGAAGTGAACGCAGTTGCTCGGCAAAATGGATGATGCTAAAAGGGAGAGCGCTAGAAAGTAAAGCTGGGGCTGGAAAGTTGTTAGCGAGGGGAAGTTCCTGCTTGCCCTTCATTAGGAGAAGCTCCAAAGGAATGTAAAGCGTGATCACATTAATCAGAACTGGCATCATGCGATATTTTTCTATGTTATTTGGCATAAATTGCATGGCATTAAATGATTTAAATTGCGCTTGTACCTGCCATAAATTTATTCCTGGTATTTACTGAGTACTGCGGGTTGTCTTTGAGCACTGGAACATACGGGCCGGTGGAAGCTGAGCGCAGCCCTGTGTTTCTGGCTGACAGCATCAGTTTTCCTGCAGGCTCCCAGGATGGGATGGGGAAAAGGGGGCAAGTTCTGAGTGAGTTTGTTACCATCAAGGTTCTGCAAAATATGCAAAACTATGGGTTTCTTTTTCATTCTTTTTGTTTGTTTGTTTGTGTTTTGCCTTGTTTTGCACGTAGGCTTTCGCAGGACATGAGTTTCTTTGATCCATCACTGATCTTCAGTGGTGTGATCCCTGAGAAGCCACTGCAGGTACCTGGGTCTCACAGCCATCCTTCCCTTACGCTTTTCTTGTCACTCGCACTTTTGAAAACGAGCCCAATCCTGTGAAGAGCAAACCAGCTCTTCTTGCACCTCCACCGTGACAGATTTTAACCACTATTGTAGTCATGAAATGGCCACAAAATACCTGTAGCTAGTCAAAGACCAGCTGTGTTTCTGTAAGGTTTACTTTGAACAAGTTGCAGTCAATTTTGTTCTGGCTCTTTAGAGGCCCTGACTGACATGAGCATATAGAATGTCAGGAATAGCTTTATATGATTTTTTTTCTGCCCTGGTACTGTAGGGTAATTAGCAGGTTCAGGCTTGCTCGTGCTCTTTTCAAATGCAATGCTTCTTGGGGAAAGAAATTAAACCAAGGGATGATGTAGCTTTTCACAGCCACTCAGATGAAAGTAAGTGGTGGTTGCAATTATTCAAAAGTACTCAGAGAAGTATTGAATATGTTAATCTTTGCTGGGAGAAAGCACCGGACTGGTGCACGTGGCTGGAAATGTGCAGAGGTTGGGTCCCCTTCCAGCTCTGCCACAGCCTTTCTTTATGGCCTTGGGCAAACTATTTAACTGGTTCTGCAACAGCACAGTTTGTCGGGAGCACAAGTGGGAGTGCCACTGTTTCTTTTCTTCTTTCTATTTGCCTGCCTGAGATATTGAAGTTTCCGGAGCGCAGACACTTTGTATTTGTGCCGTGCCCAGCCCAGCCAGGGCACAGATATTGATGTTGTCGCCATTCTTGGCTTGCAGAAGGCATTTATCCATCTAGATCACACCACAGTAACAGTGATGCAGGAACTTATTGAAACGTAGCGTTTAAATCCGTATTTATCCATAAAATCCATAAAACTGTCTGGTATGTTCAAAAGTGAAAGTGGGTGACGGGCTCTCCCCCGCTGCCCATCTGCTGGGACGGACGTTGTGCCCGGGATAATGCTGTCCTTGTTCTCACGGACGTGGCGGTGCTTCCTCGGGTGGACAGGGCCAGGGCAGTTCCTCCCACGCATCCACATGCACCTGCAAAACCCCCAGGGATTCCCAATGCCCTTTGCGTCCCTTTAGAAAGGATGTCTGTTTTTGAAGGTGTGGAAGAAAGATAATTTTGAGGAGTGTGTGGTAGAACCCAACTCTGAAGCGCTCGGAGGTTTGTTCTCCCCTGGCACGTACATAGAATGTCACCACATGACTTTTTATGAGAAATGTTGGCCTTAGACAACCCAGAGCTCTTGAAAAGTTACAAGAAATCAACAATAAAGGCCGGTGTCTTTAGCTTTGGCAAAGGGACTTGCAGCCTCTTTGTATGAAATCGGGTGCAGCACAGAAACAGGGGGCTGCTCCTGGGTCTGTGCTGTGTGGCTGCTTGAGTGTCTTCTGTGAAATCTGGATGGAAAATACAAAGGAGGGAAAAAAACCCCATAAGTGGTTTATGGGGCGGACTGGGAGAGAGGGCTCATCTGCAGCATCAGGCCTCATCAAGGCAACAGTGCTCAGGGTTTGTTCTTCCCAAAACAGGGGTGTGAACTAGTTGTGGGCATGATACAGAATCATAGAATCATGGAATCAGCTGGGTTGGAAGAGACCTCCGAGGTCGTCAAATCCAACCCTTAATGATGTGAGAGAGAAACTCGAATAGGGAGGGTCTGTGGAGTGACAGTCCTGGGGACCTCGGTGGGGTGAGACTGGCTGCTCCTTTTGACTGCAGGATTCCTCACCCATCCCTAGAGCCCTTGGCCGTGCCCTTTCCCGTGTTCCAGCGGGGCTGCCGTTGCTCTTGTTTTGCTGCGGGGACCTTCCCTCGCAGCGCCGCCAGAGAGGTTATGGCTTTTACAGACAAGAAAAGGAAATTGCTGCAGGATGTCCGAAGAGAACAGCCTGTAGCAGCAGGCTTGGGGAAAAAAAAATAAAAAATAGGAGAGGGGAACAAGAAATCGGATCTCCTGGGAAACAGCCGTCAAAGAAACACCTAGCGGGAGATTGTGTTGAGTTTATTTCAAGTAAAAACGGAGAGAGGTCTTGGCCTCTTCTAGAACCACGTTCGCTTCTTTATTAAACATGCCAACGGCGAGCGCCGCGCGGTAGGAGGAACATACCCATCCCTGTAACGCTGTTCTCAGAAGCCAAGGAACCTGCATGTCCAAACGGGATGCGTATCATAAATAGACTGTTTACAGTAGACTTAAATTCTATGATGAGCCATATAACAGCAGTGAATATATCACACCGTGAGCCCCTGCCAACCATGCATGACTACTATTTGCTTCTCCTCAGGCAGTAAACAAAGTTTTCAGCTGACCTACTGTTTGGTGGAAGTGCGCTGAAACACAGATAAGCAGCGCCGCTCGTAACGCTGTAATGGAATAAAATCTGGCATAAATTTGCCTAGAAAGTAAAAGGAATGCATGAAATATTATTTCTTAGCTCACGTACAACTTTCTGACGGCTCGCCCTGTAATATTACATTGCTAGGAAAAGGGGATTTATTCTTGCTTCTCCAAGGGTTCATATTCCAAGGGGGTGGTCAAGGCAGCGTAGATCATATGAATATTAAATCCTTTCAGATGAAGTGTGTATTAAGTGGCTGGAGCCCCCTCTGCTCTGGAGCCAGGCTGGGAGTGCTAGGGGGGTTCAGCCTGGAGAAGAGAAGACCTCAGAGCCCCTTCCAATGCCTAAAGGGGCTCCAGGAGAGCTGGAGAGGGACTGGGGGACAAGGGCTGGAGGGACAGGACAAAGGGGAATGACTTCACATTGACAAAGGGCCTGGTTAGATTAGCGATCATGGAGAAATGCTTCCCTGTGAGGGTGGGCAGGCCCTGGCACAGGCTGCCCAGAGAAGCTGTGGCTGCCCCTGGATCCCTGGAAGCATCCAAGGCCAGGCTGGACGGGGCTTGGAGCAACCTGGACTGGTGGGAGGTGTCACTACCCATGGCAGGGGGTGGAATGAGATGGGCTGTAAGGTCCCTTCCAACCCAGAGTGTTCTGTGATTCTATAAATATTCTAAACTGACAACCTGAAGAAATACATGAAGCTCATGAGGTGCCTGGTATCACTCTGCTGGATTCAGCAGGATTTGGAGCAGCCCTTCCAAGTTCTGGACGAATCCTTTAGCGTAACGCCGGGAAGGCACATCTGGGTTCCCAGGACAGACCTAGATTTCACCTACGCTCAAAAATGTGCTCTTTGGGGCTCTGCAGATTTGTACAAGACACTCTGGGCTGCTTTTCCAGTGCCTAATGGGAACGTTGTGCTTCCCAGCCGGTTGTTTGTTTGTCTGCCTGCTCCTTGCCTCCCTCCTACCCTATTTATATACGCACACATGCGAAAAATATGAGAGTTAAAGAAAAATGTCAACCATATGTAACATACATGGAGATTAGTGACAGTAACAGCGAATTCATTGTGGTTTTGGCAGTCAGGACACCATCCAGGCCGTATTTTAAAGTTTTAGACAAATCCACATGTATTCCAGAGATCGCTGTGGATTTTCAATATGTGTGGCTCATTAGATACGCAATCTGCCTGCTATTCTCTCCTGTCACACAAAGCTGATGGCAGCAAACTGGCATCTTGGAGATGTCGGTAGCACTGCAGATTTTAGCATTAATGCCAGCCTTGGGCATCCTGGAGCTCCGTACCTCGGTGGTGAGGGGTGCCAGTGTGCCAAGGAAGGGAGATTATGGGCAAGAATGCAGGAGAGGGCTGGTGCCACCGCGGTTTCTGTTCCGCTTTCAAGCAAAATACGATGATTGAAATCAATACTGTGTCCCAGGCCATTGTCCTTAAAGAAGGAAACAGTAAAAGATCAGAGCCCTACAGATTTTGCTTTTTCTGGTCCATCACCACAACCGTTGACCAGCCTTCAGCTTTTGTGCATTGTTTTCCCTTGCCGCAGCTTGAAAATACTATTCCGGGGTGCTGCGAGTAAACACAAACCTCATTTTAAATCAGTTTTTTTCCCCCCCTCCCCAGATTTTTGCATTCTTCTCAAATCCCTGATTTTTCACGTAACTCTTCGCAGCCCCATATCCCCGTGAATTCATCTGCACGGAGATGCTGCTTCAAATCCAATAACCACGTCGGCACATGCGGTGTAAAAAAAGTGCGGCTTCAGTTCACGCCGGAGTCCCAAACTTACCCAAACGCGCACGAGTTCAGGCGAGGCGACGCTCAGCGCAGGGCCGGGCGCTTAAATATAGGTGAAGGCAACTCCGCTCTGCTAATTTCAGCAGAACGTTTCAAACAAAAGTGTTACTGTTTAATCTGGGCACATGACGGGGTGAATGAGTGTTTGAATGAAATGACATAATTGTTGGTTAGCCTGTATAATTTGGAGAGCGCTCGCGCGAGTTTTAACTCCCTCTCCCTGGAGGCGGCGGATCCTCCGGGCGGGGTGGGAAGCGCCTTCCCCAAAGGCAGAGGGGTGGCCAGAACCTGGATCCCGGTGCTCATCCCAACCTTTGGAACGCCGCGCTGGACCGGCTCGGCGCGGCATTTCGGTTCCAGAGTGTCATCCTTAACCCCTCTCCTCACGTCTTATATGATATTTAGTGCGTCATCTTTGTTTTAAACAAACAATACGCAAGCTGTTGCTGGCAGTGGTGGGAAGCTGGTGGTCCATCTGGAAAGCAGGGAGATAGATGAGGGAAAAAAAGAGAATTAAAACTGTTTAGGGGTGTATTTGCATGTGTAAAACCCTGGGATGAGAGGAGGGTGTTTAACAGCTTTTTAAAAAGCAGTTTGAAGACAGGGAAGATTCTTTGTCTGTAAAGGAGCCTATCAGTAGTGGACATTATTTGTGTAATAAAAATGGGGGGTTTAATCAAAGCCAAGCAAAGTGGCGAGCCCATACCTTTAAAAAGTTGTTTATTCATTATTTCTGCTGCATCAAACCCATTCACTGTAAAATTAACCAACCTTTCCTTGACAAAAGTACAGGACGGTATAAAATTAACCAATAATATGGCTTATTAATTAAACCGGTGGCAGAACAGCTCTTTGAGCATCACAGCCTCTGCGGGACGGTTGCGAGTCGAGTTTCTGGCAGAGCACTCCTGTCATTCCCAAAGGGAGAGCACCCCACCTCAGCCCACCACTGCCCAGCGTGCAGCCAACCCGCCATGGAAAACCTTGATTATAACCAGAGGAGAGTTCATTGGAACCAGGAGGAGTTACCAAACCATTAATCTTCCCTGCCATCTTGGATTCCCTCCCTCGCCAGAATCCAGCCAGATGTTTCGCAGTCGCTCCACGCACGGGGTGCCGTGATCCCATTTGCACTGCTTGGGGTTTTTCCTCCATCCTCAGGGATCTTTGCTCCGAAATTGCCTTCGCTTTGGAGATCCTCCATCCCCGCTAAAGGGCTTGCTGGAGAACAGGAGCCACACTTTTGGCGTGAGCCTTTGGGGAAATTAAGCTCTTTTATGCGCGCAGCGGTTTTGCCACCATCCTTGGGGAGCGGGGCTGAGCGTTTCGGGGGGACAATTCCCTGCGGGAATGCCGAGCGTCGCCGCCGTTTCGGGCTTGCCAGGCCCAAGGATGATGTATGGAGCAGGTGGTTGCAATTTAGGGTTCGCTGCCGTTCCTGGGGAAATGGGTGGGAAAAAAAAAAGGAGGGCTGGGAACAGAGTGAAAAGGCAGCGGGAACAAGGCTGGCATTATCCACGCCGCTCCCAGCACGAGCCTGCGCTCTGCGTGGCTCGGAAAGCTGCATCTTCCCCCCCATCCCCTTCCAAAGGACTTCAGTGAATGAACAGGCGAAGGACCTGAGCAAGGAGGTTTGGGTTAAAAAAAAAAAATAAAAAAAAAAATATATATATAAAACTTACTCGGGGCTCACCGAGCAATCCGACATCGCAGCAAATCCCACTCTGAAATATATGTGCTCTGCTTTAATGGCAGCACATAGAGTACTGCTGAGATAGTGGAAAATTTTACAGGGAGTTTTTTTTTGCTTAAGGAGCGGCTTTAACTCGAGTTACCTGTAGAGCCCAGCGTCATATGGAAACACTTAGGGAGCTGTGGAAAACTTTCTGAAACGCAGCGGAATTTATCTAGCGCGGCGTTTCGCGCGGGGAGGAGGAATATGGATTACAATGGAGTCAGGAAGGAGCAGGCTACGGGGCGCTCTCGGAGGCGGCCACTCGCCGCCCCACGGGCACAGATGAAAAGTCCATGTGTGACCGGGGGGGAGCATTCCTCACCGGCCACGTCTGGGATGCATTTGTGCTATTTGCCATGCACGTAACCTCGTTATATAAAACAGAGTCCAATAACCTTAAAAAGATGGACGGTATACGTATATATATAATAATAAAAAATAAAAAAAAAGGTGCAAGGAAGCAGATCCGCTTCCAGATTTGCACGCCCGGGGCCTGCGGTGGGGTAGGAATGGGGAAACGTGGATCCAAGGAGGTGAAAGGGGGCCCCAGCCTGCGGTCGCTGCAGGCACGGCGCCGGTGGAGCTGGAGCGCCAAGGTTGGAGGACTCAGGACAGTCCTGGACGGGTGGGAGCATTGCGGTGGGAGCACGGGCACGGTGCCATGGGGTGTCCCGGGAGTTGGGGATCAGAGGGGCGGGGAGGAAGCGGAGATGTTTTCAAGTGCCTTTGGTTATATATTTGCTCCCTAAAATGCTTATGGCACTGGTCGCCAGAGCATCTGGGCACTTCACAATAATTAAAACTGACAAATCCATAAACAGTAAACAACAGGCTCCCCACTCGGGCAGCCAAAAACCCACTACTGCCTATGCTCAATAGCTGCACCCATCTGCCAAATAAAACCCTCTTGGCCGCCTCCCCTCTCCTGCAAAGGGCAGTGCCAGCCCCTTCCCCACCATTGCCCCCCGGCTGGGCACAGCCTGACCCCTCACCCTCCCTGGGGCATCTCCAGGGCTTTGTCCCGGCTTCGGGAGCAGCAGGAGTTTATTTTAAATTGTTTTTTTTCTCCAAATTCTCTTTTTTTTTTTCCCCCCACGCCGCAAAGTGGCAAGAAGTAATGACACCCTTTTCCTTCTGACTTCTTGGCCCGCTAACCCTTTCGCAACACAATGGGAAGGCAACCGCTCGCACCCAGGGGAGGGGATTTAATGACTAGAAAATAAAGAGAGAGAATTTACTTGGAAAAACTGCGGAATTAAAAGTTCTGGACAAAACACACATCACTGATGCATAACATTTTTGTTAATTGGGTCTTAACAGGTTTTGCGACTCGGGCTGTAATTATTGGAGAAATGGGTCACGCCAGGCAGTGCCAGCCGCGCGCCCGCCGCCGCCGCCACCGCGGGAACTTTCACCCAGTTGTAAAACTACATCTCGACGCGTGTTCCCGGCGCTCCGGCAGAGATGCCGGGGCGTTTGGAGGGGCCACGGCAGCGTGCCGAGCCCCGCGGCCTCTGGGATGCTCCCTGCAGACCCTTCCCGGGGCGGCAGGGCCGGGGACAGCCGTGTCCTGCTCCCTTGGCCGTGGAGAGGCATCTCATCCCGTGCCAAAGGCTCCCCCTTTCCCTCGCGCTATTGCTTTTACTTCTGATTTTTTTTCCCCCCTGCCGTGTTTTCCTGACCCGGCAGAGGCACTAAATCTTCCTAATGCCTCCCCTGCCCTCGTACCACGAAACAGGCTGCGGGAGGTTGTGGGTTTTTTTTTAATTATTATTATTATTTTTTGGACTAAAATGAGATTAATTAAAATATAAAGAATGCACCCAACTGTGGTAAATCATTCCTCTTTGCGAAGCGGTTGCTCCCCGCTCCATCCACCTCTGCTTTCCTCGGCAGAAGTATCTCCATGCGAGCTAAAGTCTTCTAACGCTCGTAAAGCACCCGAGATATTATCTCTCTAATTAGCAGCTGGAAAAAAAAAATAAATGAGAGATCAATTAATGCCATAATTATGAGCTGCGCCTTTAGATGCGTTGCTTGTGGTGAGCGAATGCTTATGCCGACAAGAGCCGTGCTGTGTTTCTCTCCCCACCCCGAAAAAAGTTGGAGCAGGAGCCCCCTTCTCCGGCCCCGAGTTGTTCCTGGCTGCACATCCCACCCCTGGGTGCTGGGCAGGAGTTCCAGGAGGGCTCCCACATGCAAGGACCCGGTCCCTGACTGGCTCTGGGGAGGTGATGGGGGTCCCACGGTGAGGCCAAGGAGGGTTTTTGCAGCTCTCTCTTGGCCCTTCGCCGCTCCGGGGTAAGCTGTTTTTCATATATTGTAGCCTGGGAAAGCTGTGTTACTGTTAAAAGAGTAACCATATCCCTTTCTGAGCTGTTGCCAAGCAGATGTAGGGTTTTGGAAAGTTCCCAACAAACTTCCACAGCTGATACTTTACTGACTTGTTCCTTCTCCCATCCCTCCACTTGCACCTATTTAAATAACCAAAGGACATAATTTGGGGGAGGGAGCGTTGCTCCGCAGCTTCTACTTGTTAAATATAATTAATTGAGAGTGACCCGTTAGTCAATTACAGTGTATGGCTTCGAAAAGAAACGGGGAAATATGAAATATTACTGTTTTACCCAAAAAAAAGCTCCTTATTTTGTACTGAAGGAGAGCAGAATAATAGAGAAAATCGAGCCCTTTGTGCAGGATGGGGCCGCTGCTGCTTCTTGCTGGGGCAAATATCTCATTTACTTTCTTATTAGTAGTTTGTGGGGTGGCTGCGGGAGGAGGAGAAGAGGAAATCAGGAGAAATCCAGGCTTTCTGGAGACTGGCAGTGGCACAAACTCGGTGTCGAGGCAGATCCCGCCTGCATGTGCCGGAGGGGAGAAGGTGGGGGGGACACGACACAGGGCACTGGAAAAGTGGAAAGCTCTCACAAATCATATCTCGCAGGAAAGGTTTATGGGAGTTCAGAGTAGAGCAGAGGGGATGGATGTCAGGTTTTCCTACACAATAGAGGGTCTTTTGTTTCCGCGCTCCCTCTTGGCAGCAGCCCCCAGTGCCACTGCTGGTAATTTCCTGTCCATCCTTCGCCGAGCGGCGGGGCTGGAGCAGGGGAGTTGTCCCACGTTTTTGTTTAGACTGTGGGGTTTTTTTTGTTTTTTGGGTTTTTTTAATGCTGAGCCTTGTCCTAAGCAGGATATCCCTGTGTATGTTTGGAGTTCCTGAACTTCTCTAGAGAAAATTATCCTTAAAAAGCCCCTTCCACAGCGCCGAGTTTCCCAACTTCTGTCTTAAAAAACAAAAAAAAAAGGCAAAAAAACCCCCCAATGATAACCCCGGGTTTAATTGCTTTGGCTTGTGAGAGCTTGTACCTTGCAGCTTAATCCGCCTGCGCCACAAACATCCGTCAGTGTTTTCCTTCCACCCGGAGGCTCGGGAGTAAACCAAAAAAACCCACCAGAGGTGGTTGGGTTGGCAGGTTTACCACTGGCAGCTGCGGGACAATCCGGCAATGCCCAGACCCCACGAGGTGGGACAACGTCCCTCGGACTCTGCTTGTGCCGAGGGCTCGAGTTCATCCCTGTTTTCCAGGGCATGGATGTTTTGCAGCTGGAGGAGCTCGAAGGCCCAGCCGACGATGTGGGTTTCTCAGAAACTCTCTGAAATTTTGAACGGGCACCTACATTCGTATAATTACCTTTTTTTTTCCCCCGGTCTCTTCCTAATGATTTCCTCGGATGGCCCCGCAGTACAAGACGTAGTAAGACCAAAGTAAAAGTAAAAGCAAGGAGCCCAGTGGTTGGTGCTTGCTCCCAGCTGTGGGCTCCTGAGAGGAAAAGATGGAAAAATACATCCCATAAATCCAGACCTGAGGCGCCTCTGTAATGAGTCTCGGTGATGGGGCAGCCTCTTGGATGTGGAAAACACCGGCACGTTCGGTGTAAAACTCCCATCACCTTGATAAAGCAGCCCAGAGGAAAACGGGATGGGTTAGGGTTAGGTGGCACCTGCTCTGTTGGGAGTGTGGCCCTCCCAGCCATGGGCCATTTTTTGGGTCTCGAGCCCCTCCAGATGAGCACTTCCAGGGCACTGCCAGTGCCAGCCAGCCTGTGCCCGGAGAGCCCGGGTCCCAAGTGTTGGAAGCTGGAGCTGGCTGGGCAGCTCCCTGGAAGCTCTGGGTGGGTTAAGCTGCAGTGTGCAAGGTTCTGCACAGTGCTGGGGGGTGCTGTATGGTGCTGTATGGTGCTATATGATGCTGTATGGTGTTGTATGGTGCTATATGGTGCTGTAGAGTGCTGTATGGTGCTGTGTGATGCTGTATGGTGCTCTATGGTGCTATATGGTGCTATATGGTGCTGTATGGTGCTGTGTGGTGCTGTGTGCCGCTGTATGGTGCTATATGGTGCTGTATGGTGCTATGTGGTGCTGTATGGTGTTGGATGGTGCTGTATGCCACTGTATGGTGCTGTATAGTGCTATATGGTGCTATGTGGTGCCGTGTGGTGCTGTGTGGTGCCGTGTAATGCTGTATGGTGCTATGTGGTGCTGTATGGTGCTGTGTGTCGCTGTATGGTGCTATATGGTGCTATATGGTGCTGTATGGTGCTATGTGATGCTGTATGGTGCTCTATGGTGCTATGGGGTGCTGTATGGTGCTATGTGGTGCTGTATGGTGCTGTGTGTCACTGTAAGGTGCTGTATGGTGCTGTATGGTGTTGTATGGTGCTGTATAGTGCTGTGTGATGCTGTATAGTGCTGTATGCCACTGTATGGTGCTGTATGGTGCTGTATGGTGCTATATGGTGCTGTATGGTGCTGTGTGTCGCTGTATGGTGCTGTATGGTGCTATATGGTGCTATGTGGTGCTGTGTGGTGCTGTATGTGCTATGTGGGGCTGTATAGTGCTGTATGGTGCTATGTGGTGCTGTGTGGTGTTGTATGGTGCTATGTGGTGCTGTNTGTAGTGCTGTATGGTGCTGTATGGTGCTGTATGGTGCTATATGGTGCTGTATAGTGTTGTATGGTGCTGTGTAGTGCTGTGTGGTGCTGTGTGATGCTGTGTGATGCTGTGTGGTGCTGTATGGTGCTATATGCTACTGTATGGTGCTACAGCAGGTTGTACAGTGCTACACAGTGTTGTACGGTGCTACACAGTGTCGTGCAGTTTTACAATGTTGTGCAGTTTTACGCAGTGCTACATGACATTGTGCAGTGCTACATGATGCTGTACAGTGCTACACAGTGTTCTACAGTTTTGCACGGTGGTGTACAGTTTTACCCAGTGCTGTAGGGTGGTACACGGTGTTGTACAGTTTTGCATGGTGTTGTACAGTTTTACACAGTGCTGTACGGTACTACACGATGTTGTACAGTGCCACATGATGCCGTATGGTGCTACACAGTGTTGTACAGTTTTGCACGGTGGTGTACAGTTTTACACAGTGCTGTAGGGTGGTACACGGTGTTGTGCAGCACCGTAGGATGTCCCGTGCTGCGCGGTGGTGTACGGAGCTGCACACACTCCCCCAGCTCAGGCATTCTTCTGGGTAACTTGATCTCACTTCTGTCTGCCTTCACCAGATAGGCGAGGTGAAGTTATGTTAAACATGTCGCTGTAAGTTTGATTCGCGCCGCTCCGGTCTGGTTTTCTTCCTTGATTAGCTTTAATCAAATCCTCCGCGTTGCATGACCTTAATAAAGCTATTTTTCCTGACAAGTGAAGACCGTCTTAACAAGCAAAGCTCATCTGGCCTGAAACTAAAGCCAAGTCAAGATGGTGTTTTAGGTCCTCATTAAAGTCCACAGCGTGAAGCGAGAGGGGAAATGATGAAATGGTGCTCCACCAAACCATCTCTCCTTTACATTTAATTAGAGGAATTAGACGCAACCCGGTAGATGCCTTGGGAAAGCAATCACCGGTGGGTTTGTAAAGAGCCCGGCGGTATAAAAGGGGGCAGCCACGGCTTTGGCAAAGGGGGAATTAACACCAGGAGCTGGGTGGACTTCGGGATCAACCGGGAAAGCAAAATAATCGTACGGTGTTAATATGAAAAAACCTCAGGAGCCGCCTGTCCCTGCTCCGGAGCTCGGGCAGCGCTCCGAGACCCCGAAGCGCTCCGGAGGGAAAGTTTCCAGGCGCTGGTGTTTGTCCCCCCTTGGGCCTTGCCTTCGGTTGCTGCTGACTCACAGAGGTTGGGCGAAGAAGAAGCCCTGACGCGGAGCGATGCCACGGGCTTTGGCAGTGGGCGAGCAAATCAGCCGCACGCAGACGAAATGCGGTCAAGCGGCCGCCCCACGCAGAGGATGTCCCTGGCGCTCATTAGCATCGTGTTTGGAGCGGGGCTTATCAAAAAGCAGCCAACAGACAGAATCTGTGGTTTGTGCTTTCTGGCGTTCCCTGGTTTTTTTCCTCTTCTTCCCCTTTCTCTCTCTCTCTCTCTTTTTTTATTTTTTTGTTTTCTTTTCCGGAGGGTTTCTAAAGGGATGTAATCCACTCTGGTTTTATTGCCGTTGCCTCTGGACGTGCTGCAGCTCCAGCCAGCAGTTATTCCAGCCTCTCCAGCCTCCCTGCGAAGGTCTGGGCTGCTGCTGCTGAACTGTAAACACAGCGCTCGCCTTAACCCTTTGCCTTCTGCAGCCGCCCAGAGCCTGGAGACAGAGGGGCCCTTCCCAACCCTGAACCCCCTGGGACTTCCCCCTTTTTGCACTTCCCTGCAAAGCTGAGGGGTTGTGGATCTGCCGGCCGAGGGGAGGCCCTCCATGCTGCTGTCCCCTGGAGTCCCCTGCGCCGACCCCAGTGGGGTCCCAGTGGATGTCCTTAATCCACCAGCTTTGCCAAAGGCAGCCAGAGTCCTCTCCTTGCTGTCAGGAGGCCACGGGCACAGCCTCAGGTGGTCAAGGGGTCCTAGGGCTGCTCCCCCAGCCCACTTGGCAGCTTTGGTGGGATTAGGGAATGTCTGCAGCTCCCAGTGCCAGTGTGGCTTGTGAACCTGCCATCCCTGTGTACCTACATGTCCAGCAAGCTCCCTTTTCTGCAATTCCACTATTCCTTCCACATCTCCCTAAACTGTGGGATAAGCCAGGAATGTTTGTCCCACTGCATGCCGTGAGCCCACGGGTGAGTGCTGTCCTTCCGTGCCCTGGTCCCACTGAAAATCAGAGTCACGGCATGGTTTTGCTAGGAAGGGAACTCAAAAATCGTCTTGTTCCGACCCCCTTGCAATGGGCAGGAACACCTTCCAGTAGTCCAGGTTGGCCTCGGACACTTGCAGGGCTGGGGCAGCCACAGCATTTCTGGCCAACCTGTGCCAGGGCCTCACCACGCCCACAGGGAGGAATTTCTTCCAAATACCTAATCCAAACTGCTCTCTTTCAGTTTAAAGCCATTCCTCCTTGTCCTGTTACTCCATGCCCTGTAAGAAGTCCCTCTTTGCTCAATCAATTCTTTGCTCTCTTGCCCATGAGGATATTTGGAAATAATCTCCTAAAAAGGCAATCTCAAAAAGGTCCTGTTGTTACCCATATTTGTACACAGGCTCGTGTGCCATGGGATTCCTCGGGCTTGTCTACACGGGGACAATTGAAATGGATGTGAAATAACTTTTAAAGTGGATTACCCAAACTGCATTACATCCTCGTGTAGACACTGTCATTTAGAAATGAAACAGCCTTAATTTGGTTTGGTTGAATTTTGCTTTAGCAATTTAATAAAGACACTTTAAAGTCTGAGTGACGAGTTTACACAGGGATTTAATGCAGTTTAATTAATCCACTTTAAATTCACAATTTTAATTAATTAGGATGAACTTTCCTTAAGTGTTCCCCTGTTGAGATAGTGGCATGGCATTTCCAGCCACCTGGCCCAATGACCTGGCAATCTGGGACTCAGAAGAGCTGTTGCAATGATGCATGACCGGTCCAGTCCCCAGAGCCGGGTACATAAAGAAAGTAATTTAAAAGTCCTCCTGGTCTGACCATGGCCGGGAAGACCTTCCCTGCAGTAAATCACCTCTGGAGAACCTGAGTTCCAGTTGCAATAAGCCACCATCCTCCCAAGTGCCTCAGGTTCTTGCGTTGCCCACAAAACCATGAGCAGAAGCGTCTTTCTGATGTGAAAGGGGTTTGGGCAGATGTGGCCCAACCTGGGGAGCGGCACAAGAGCCTCCATCAGCTCCGTGGGCACTGCGCTGACCGCCAGCGGGGTTTCGGTTTCTCCCCCACCTTCCACTGTGGTTTTGCAATATTGGCAAGGCCACAAAAAACACTTTCTGTGCAGGAGGACCCACCTGCACCTGGGCTGGGGCTGCTTGGGGCTACAGAGCTCCCCTTGGCCTTGGTTAGTTAGCATTAGTAGAAGTGCCCACTGGGCTCATCATGCAGGTGACATCTCCTCGAGGTGCTGGCCTTGCTCTAGGTCCTCACCATCGGCCTTCATCTTCCCAAGCCTGCTGGCACGGGTGAAGTACGTGCAGGGCTTTTTATTACGCAGTTTGCACGAAGGTTTCTTTCTGTGATCTGAAAAATCCCCTTGCTCAGCTCTCCCAGATCTCTTCAGTCCCCTCCCAGCCCCTTTGGGATTTGCTTTCCGTGGGACCCCATAATGTGTTGACCTGAACATCAACCGTGTGTCCTCCTGCCCCAGCCCCACAGCCGTCTCCATCCTTGGAGGTCTTCCCATGGCTGTGTTCTTTTTTTGGCTGCGACCTTCTGTGCGCAGCTTTCCAGGAGCTCTTGGGGAAGGGAAAAGGAGAAGGAGGGAAGGGGGAGATGAGTGGGGCTGAGGCATCCAGTAAATGGGGATGCTTACAGACACCAAGCAATGGTTTTGGCGCTTTTAAAAATCTATTTACAATTTTGGGCACTTTTTAAAGGCTTTTTAAAATTTTACAGCCGGGATGCTGGCAGTGCTGTTTGTGGTGGGAATCACTGCCTGCTGCTCGCTTCCCAGAACATGGCCTGGAGCATCCGCACTCCCTTTCCCTGCCCGGCGTGCCGGGGCACTGGGCACAGCTCAGCCTTGCTTTGTAAACACGAAACAGCTTTTTTAGGATTGCTAGGCCAGTGCCAAAACCCGACACGGGCTCGCTCGTAGCCTCCGTGGCACTCCCGTGCTGCCACGGTCCAACCACGACGTCATCGATTGGAGAAGGGATCTGCCACCAACTGCAAGCTCAGAAGTGCCAATTTTAATTAAAAACTTCTCTTTCGCAGCGCGTGGGGTTTATATGTGGCTAAAAGGAGATGTGGAAGAACATTCCTTGGCTTTGGCACTTGGACGTCTCCAGGCTAAACAATGTAGAGGAAGTTTGCTGTTGTTGAATGCCTGGTAATCGTGTGTGTGTCCTAAATTTAGGGATAGTCCATTCTCTCTGTCGTACGAGGGGGGAAGGGAGTCGAAACCAAATTGATGGCAAGTGCCTGGATAGAGACAGCCATAAAAAGATTGTCTTTGATAGGGATTTTGTTATTTCACTGTGGAGCTCATTCCAAGGGAAGATCTCGTGTCACCGTAGTTAGCCACTAGATTAGCCATTCATATATTTTATTGGTAAAAAAATATGACAGGGGATTATTGTGTGAGAACTTTGTGGACAAGGAAAGAGATAAAAGCAGTTTAACTGTCAGTGCATTAAGGCTGTGGTTAGCTCTGCATAGTGTTGCTGGATGGAAGGAGACCAGGTCTCCAAGGACTTTGGGTTTTTCATTTGGATAGGCATGGACCACACTAGGACTTGGTGAGAAGAATGAGCCCGGGTAGCTGAAAGAGGAGAGGATAAAAATGAAAAAGGGTTTGGTTTAGCCAAAGAGATGGAGACACTGAAGGAACTCGACATTGTCCCTGTGCCCTCATCCAGCTGCAAAAGGGCTCTTGGACATGTGGATGCAGAAGGTGGTGGAAGTGTCACCTTCCTTGAACATGCCTCCTGGAGTTTTTCACCTCTATTTTTTTTTTTTTTCATTTCTCCGTGTTTTTGGCTGCAGACATTCAGAAGTCTTGGACAAATGGCTGTGGTAAACATACAAATTGGTTGCACAGCGAGGGTGCCGGGAGCACACGCAGGGCTTGCCACAGGGGCGCGCGCTCCGCGCCCATCTGCGCAGCACATGCGCCGGGGCTGAGGCACCGAGCTGGCTCCTGGGGTGGGACGTGGAGCCCATCCACCCAGCTGCTCCACTGCAGCAGGTTGAAACATGGTTGTCACGAGTCGGTCTCTTTTGGAACGGTCCTTGTTGGGAAGGCTTGAGGCTCCTCCGCTTGGCCACCGGGAGCCTTGGAGAAGGTGGACCACTGTGATGGGGAGGTAAGAGGGCTGCAGAAGAAGTCCCCTGGGCAGAGGTCCTGCTTTGTGTCTGGGTCTGTTGGAGTGCAGGAGAATGGAGAATGAGATCCAGGAGAGCACTTGGTCTGGGGAGTTGAGAGGCGTGGTTGTGTCCTTGCTCTTCACAGAGCGCTTAAGTCAATCCTTTATAGAAGATAAAGAGATGCTGTATTGATAAGATGCCTTCATCACTGGCCATACCCAAATCAAAACCTGTGTCATCATTCTCGCCAGTGCTGCAGGATTATATTCTTAATTTATGGCTTCCTTTCCATAACATCAAACCGTCCAAGACCTAAGGCTCATCCTGTGCCTTGTGTAGGGTCTGTCCATCCGTGCTCCTCCTACGTGTAGCTACAAAGTCCAGCAGTGTTCCATGGGTTGTGTTGCTTATAGCTGCAGGTTTGGACCCTTCAATGTCTTGATCCGTCCTGCTTTGCATGCCAGAGTGTTTTCATTAGCACAGCATTCATGCATGTGAGATTGTTGCTAACTGATATAATTAACCAGGATGTCAAAGGCCATTTGTTTATTGCATATGCGACAGCTTCTCTGGAGTAAGAGATGCTTTCTGCTGACACCATACGAACTGGGGACATGCTAAGCTGGAGGAAATAGCCCTGAGCTGGAGGTGGAAGTGAGGAGCAATGCTTAAAAGAAGCAAAAATAACAACAGGTTTGAATGAGTAAAGATGATCAGTGTGTGGAGAAAAGAAGGCAAGGATGAGGAAAAAAGAATTTGTTGGATAATTCCCCCCCCCCCCCCATTATTATGATGAGAATATGATGTTATTCGAAAACACAGGCATCTACCCTCTCAGGTGGCTTGACTGAAACTCTTCTGGCCTTCTGTATATGATGTCTGTTTGGCATAATTTTGGACATCTGTGCAGCTTTTAAGAGAAAATATTTCCCGTTAACTTGTTTATAAATAAATATTGCTGGGGTGTTCCTCACAGCAGGACTCAGTAGTTCCTACACTGAAATGAGAACCATAGCATTCAGTTGTTAAGTATTAAAATGTGTAGTTTGTAATTAAGTATTAAAATGTGTAGTTTGTAATGAAAGATGGGGAGTCACATTCATGAAGGTCTGAGGAAGTTTTGAGGTTTGACAGTGCATTGTACCCCAACAAATCTGTGCCCTGCTGCTGCAGAGAGACCCAAATATCTGCCACTGACAGCTCAGTTAATGTCAGAACCTCCTCCCCTTGTGCTGTAGGTGTCCCAATACACCCATTTAGGCTTCCTCCTCTACACCTTCTTCCAAATCCTTTGCTTCTGTGCCTGTGGTTTCAGGTCCCATCATGCCCAGCCCATTGCCCCATCCTGCTCAGTGCCTTTCCATAGCTACTTCTGCAGGAGCACTTAAACCACCAGCATTATTTAACCCCATCAAAAGTGACTTTCTTGCTTCCTCCTCTTCCAGTCCCCGTTTCTTCTCCTTCCTCCGGTCGCTGGAGCCTCTGCCAATGGATGGCCAAAACCTGCACTCCGTCTTTGACTCCTTGTTCCACGAACGTGCAAACAATTTGTACCTCCCCGTCTCTTGCCTTGCCCATCTCTCAACACGTGATTGCTCTTTTTTGTGTGTCCCGGCTGCTGCAAAGCTGTGGATTCCGTGGCCTGGATTTTCTCAGTCTCCTCCATCTGTGCTGGCTCACGCCGGTGCTCGATCTCATCCCTGGCCTCTGACCGTGGCCGTGCCCTCCCGACATCTCCCAGCCGTGCTCTCCCAGAGCTCTTACGCACCTACTCAACAATGTCCTTCTCCCTGCCCCCTCTGCCTTCCCTCTCCTCCAGCCTTCCTTGCCGTTTGATTCGGATTCCCTTGGCGTCTTCCCGACCTGGCACCTTCCCTGACCTCACCTGGTGCTTTCCCTCCTGGGTGCACCCTTGGGACCCTCATCCCCCTGCGTGCCTCAGGGCTGTGGGGACTGTTGGTGACACCGCAGCTCGTAGAGAAGGATCCCATACGCATTGCCCTCCCCGGTAACTTCTCACCTGCTCCCTCTTAGCACTTGGTTGTTGCCTTTGGCTTATCTTGCGCTGCGATCTCGGCGGGGCGCAGGTGGGTCTGTGTGTTCCTATAATTCGTACCGGGCCTGCCGCGGCGCAGCCTTCGCGCCCTCGGGTACATGGGAATGTTCCTAATGCAAACAACTAATAGCTAGGAAGGGAGTTAAAACATTAGAAAGGACTCCAAGCCCATGTCACATATTCTCTTGCTAGGGATGGGGAAAAAAATTGTTTATTCTGGCCCCAAATTTTAATCACCCAAGGGCTGTTAAGATAAAAATAGTCAGTTCTGCCTTCTGTTTATGGTATACTTGGTTGAGTGCAAGCCAATTTTGAAGCTGAACATACTGTCTGCTATTTTCGCTTGATTTTAGATTCCACATTTTAAATAGTTTCTTTAACAAGAAGCATATTTTCACTGATACAAACTTAGCTTGAGGAGAAGCATCCTGAAGTTCCAGCCATATTGAAGATCAGTGAAATGTAGTAAACTCTGGTTTTAAGGGTTTTGTTTTCTCCAAGAGCTGAAATGAAGAGTGTGTTCTGGCAACAAGTGCTGGCACGTTGTTCATTAAAAGCTCTCTTCCGAGCCTTGGTTCCCACACACATGTGCCCTCATTCTTCAGCGGAGCTTCCAGGCAAGGGCATTGGCAGTGCTCTAGTCTGATCTTCAGCCATACAATTTGTCTTAATTGTCTACTAGCATCTAGGCAAGACTTAGCTCACGGGTGGCCACAGCAAGGGGCCACATGCAAACCGATGAGCTTCTTAATGTGGCCTGCCCGGCAATCAGATGATTTAATTATCTGTGCCCGTCGTGGGCTGCCTGGCTGCTCCCCGGCCCGCCTGCCCTCGGGCACAGCGGCCTTAACCACACGCAGCCATGGCGGGGCAGCTGCATTTGATCTTCCTCGCCAACGCCTGGGTCCGGCCCTGACAACAGCCTCTCTGTTCGGGCTCTTTCTTTCCCCTTCTTGCTTTCTTCTTTCTTTCTTTCTTTCCCCTTCTTTCTTTCTTTCTTTCGGCTTCGTTTGGCATCGTGCCTCCCCCCCCACCCCCCGGCGTCGTTTGCGCGTCGGGGAGGATGGGAGGGCTGGGATGGCGAAAAACTTCGAACGTGGAGTTGGGTGTTGACAATCCCAGTGATTAATTGATCCTCCGAGGATCCGGGGGGATTTGCTGAAGCATCAATAATAGAAATCCCGTCATTATATGCTATTTGCTTGGTCTTTCTGCGGGAAGACATCCTGTCTCGCTGTTGCGTGTGCGTCGTGTGCCTCGCGCGGGGCCGGCCCGCGGTTCCCGGCGCGCCAAGGACCGGGTTGGCACCCACAGACCTTCTGCCATCGCACGGCGCTCTCGGGTGCTGCAGAAAAATCGAGCCTGACCAGGACATTGATTATTTTCAAAATCGACCCAGCAAAGCCCTTCACTCTCGATGCTTCTGCAAAATAGCTCGATAGCCTTTAACTAGCAGGGAGCACCGTGGTTGGGCTGGGGCTGGGTGGGATGTGGAAGGTAAGAGGGGCCAAGCTCCTCTGCCCAGGACATTTCACTGCTGGAAAAGCTGTTTCGGCACTTGTGACATTTGTCCATAGCGTTTCCCGCTCCTCACGCGTGTCAGGTGAGGGCAGGAGACACTGCGAGAGAAGCAGTAGGAGCAAGATGACCTCGTGCCCGGGGCAGAGATCAGGGATGCCCCCAAGAATGACCTCTTGCCATCCTGATCTCTTCTTATCTGCCCTGGTTCACATGCAGCTACTCAGCTCACTGGCTGCTACCTGGGAAGGTGGCTCTGCTACCTGTTAGCCAGGAAAGGAAAGTAGGTGACACCCACGTGGGGCAGTGCTGATCTGCACTGTCAGTGACATCAACATCCTGGATGCTTCAGAAATGCTGGGAGAGGGAGGGGTGGCCAGACTGTGCCGACAGCACCATGCGCAGCCACCCTGGGGCTGGGTGCACTTCACTGAATCACAGGATGGTTGTGTTGGGAGGGAACTTAAACCTCATCTCATTCCACCCCCTGCCGTGGGCAAGGACATCTTCCATTAGATCGGGCTACTCCAAGCCCCATCCAACCTGGCCTTGAACATTCCCAGAGATGGGACATCCACAACCTATTCCAGGGCCTCACCACCGTCTTGGTAAAGAATTTCTTTTTAACATCTAATCTAAATCTCTCCTCTCTTTAGTTTATAACTGTTTCCCTTGTCCTATCGCTCTCTGCTTGTGTGAAAAAAAAATCCCAAACACTTCCACAGCTCTGTGCCAAGGCAGAATTTTATCCAGGGATTTTGTGGTATTTTTCATCTCTGCTAAGTGCAGGGGAGTCAAGCATTTTCAGGTGGTGTCAGTCTCTAATGCTGGGCCAAGAAATGCTGTCCTTCGGGTGGTTAATGCATCTCAGACCTGCTGGTAGAATATAAAGTCTTAAACATTCTTAGTGCTTTAGCAGACACCTCAGGAAGTGTTCATACTCCTCTCTGCGTTTTGCTTTCATGCAGGACGATGCCTGGGGTGAAAATATTTCACAGAGTTGGGAAAAGGGCATCGAAAGTGCTCGGCTCTGCCAGGCACTGAGAATATTTTATTCTTTCACTGGCGTGGCTCGAGTTCAGCTCCTGGATCCTTCTCGCCGAGTTGTTTTGATGAGTTTCGCTTTCTGAAAATAGTGATAGTTTTGGAACTGGCTGCCCAGGGAAGTGGTGGAATCACCGTCCCTGGAAGTGTTCGAAACCCATGGAGATGTGGTGCCTGGGAACATGTGGTGGGTTTGGCAGCGCTGGGGAAATGGTTGCACTCGTGGGTCTTAGAGGGCTTTTCCAACCTTAGTGATTCTGAAAATAGTGTTGAGTCCTCACCAGACTGGGGATGCTTGACCCCTGCACCTCTTACATGTCTCTGGAGACCCTCTTTGCACAGATCCTCAGGGTGCCGGCCCTGTCCATGCCTGGGGAGAAGGTGGCTGAATGTCCCCAGGGCACTCTGGCCACTGTGCCCTGTGGTCCCCGTGGCCACCTCCACCACGGCTCCCAAATTATCCCCCAGCACAGTGTGCAAGGCACGAGCCAACCTGCGGCGGCGGGATAGGGTGGCAGGACGGGACAGCTGATTTTAATTATTTTATATATAAATAACTCGCAGATAGTTTGCAAGTTTGGCAGTCGCTGCCGGCGCAGCAATGTGACCTTGCTCCTCTTGCCCCATTCCTCCGGGTGTTTGTCTCGCTCGCTTGTTTTTCCGTGTCTTAAATTAGATCACAAGTGGTCTGGGAAGGGGCCGGGGCTGCCTCTGCCCCACAGAACCCCAGTGGGTCCCACCACAGTGACAACACGTCGGTTTGGGATCTGCTGAGTCCCAAAGTGGTGTGTTTTCCCCCCGGGATGGCGTGGTAGGTCCCCGTCCTCCAGCTCCACGTGAGGCTCTTTGCACAAAGTGGGGGCCGATGCGTCGCCTTCCAGAGGGATGGAGGGATGAGGCAGGGGACGGGCGTCCTGGATTTGAGCACTTTGGGGAGTTTATTGGTGTTGACAGTGTGTGAACTTGACATCCTTTGTAATAATGCGGTTTTAAAATCTGCATTATTCATGCGCGCCGCTTTGAATGAGGGCCCACTGTGTAAGTTGGGGAGGAAAATTAATTAAATAAATGTCAGCATCCTTGAGGAGCACGTGAGATTTCACATGGCAGGGTAACAGCTCCGGCTGCTTTAACCACCAAAGCGGGTAAAGGGTGGGAAGAGGAAGGTCTGCACTTAGGTGTGTAGCCTTTCCCTCCCCAATTCCTGAGGAAAACTTGAAATTATTAGAGAGAAATTAGTCCAGCCACACAAATCAGTAATATTTCATCTATTTATTAATAACCTGTTTATTTGTATGTACTGGCTGATTCTGAGTGATTTTATCCCGGGAAACACCCTTTTGGGTGAAGGTTTAAAATTAAAGTGTAGAGCAGATGGCTGAGGATGCACTGGCTGGATAAACCAGGCAACTGTACCAGTGGGTGGAAAAGGAATTACAATCGTGAATATTATTTGCAAGAGTAACAGAGAGTTATGAAAGTTGTGTTTCTGCTGAAGCGCCCGGCGAAGCCACAGTGTGATGGGTCAAATAATGCCAGGAGAGGTGAACAGGAAATCGAGGTTTTGAGTGAAACTTGTAGGTTTTTCCCAGGAGGAGGATTTACCTTCAGTTCTGTAGTTGGAGGCTGCACCTTTCCAGGCAGGATTGGCTGGGGACAATTCTCTGAGCAGAGTACTCCTGCAGAGCAGGACAAGGAACTAGAGCAGGTATTGCAAAGGAGAACGCTTTGTAGTTGAAAAGTATGAGGAGAAATAAAAATCTCCTTGTTTGGTTGAATTAACACATTGTTCTGATTACTGCAGTTGTTCTCAGTGGTTCTCGAAGGCTGGAGGTGTAGGTGTCCATCCCTGATGGAGATCACTGTGCTTGTGGGCCAAGCACTTCATTTCCTTGGTGCTTGGTGTTTGTGTTATCCTTCGAATTACTAAGGACCTGTCTTTAACATGTGTGTGTAGGGCCTTCCTAGTAAAGTGTTTGATAGAATGGTTTGGGTTGGAAGGGACCTTAAAGCTCTTGAGGTTCCAACTCCCTGCCATGGCCAGGGACACCTTCCACCATCCCAGGTTGCTCCAAGCCCTGTCCAGCCTGGCCTTGGACACTTCCAGGGATCCAGGAGCAGCCACAGCTTCTCTGGGCACCCTGTGCCAGGGCCTGCCCACCCTCCCAGGGAAGAATTTTCCGTTAATTGGGAGAAGCCTTTCTTCCAAAGCGAGGCAGGCGGGGCAGGACCCGAAGGACTTGTCCCTGCCAGCACAAGGACCGGAGCTGCTCTTTGGGTGCGTGCAGTGAGTGGCTGAGATGGTCAGTGGTGCACTGCACCTGTAAAATAGATTGGAATCAAAGGGCCTGGGAGCGCCACGGTGATTTAGGTCTGCTCCCAAAGTCAAGTGCACATAAAGCCCTCGCAGCACTCCAGTGATTTTCAATTGCTTGACATTGTGGGAGCGCTCCAATCTTGGTTCTCTTTGAACCTCGAGAGCCTCGGCGTTATCTGAAGCGCAGGTTTGTTTTATAGCCCAGGCCAAGAGCATCCTCACCTCCCGGCTCCCAAGGCAGGGGTGCGTGGCTGCACAGAGGGAGGAACCGGTGCCGGCAGGAGAGCCCGGAGCGCTCTTTCCCACCGACGCCGAGAAGCGGCAAAATCAGCCTGCGGGCCGTGAATGCGCCGTCAGGGAGAAAGGGGAGTTCCGAAATAGCCCCAAAGATATAAAGGAGGGCATTTATCCCCCCCGATTGTTGAGCGATTTCCATAGTCTGCGGATGGTCAGTGGGGAACGTGCTGCGAGGGGCCCGCGGTTGTCTCGGACGGAGCTGACGGTTTCGCCGGCCAAGTTTTGTTTCAACTTAATGAAGTAAGTACTTTGCCCGCGTCCAGGCGCTGACGGGGAAGGTTTGTAAACTCCTCGCCTTTTGTTGGGGTGACTGAAGTATTTTTTTCTTCTTTTTAACCGGCCATTTTTGTTTCTTCTCAAATTCGTCGCCGGAGACAAAAGGGTGCGTTCACTGTAAAAAAAAAAAAAAAAAGAAGAAGAAAAAAACCCAGAAAGACTCTAAAACCTGGTTTGCATCTCGCGTCCTGAAAAGCCCATTTTTTATGCAGGGGAAGAAGAGAGCCTTAGAAAAGGCAGGAGGCAGGGATGGAGGCGAGGGGGTGGGGGAGCAGGAGATTTATGGCCCTTTGAAGGCAGCTTTTCTGCCCAGCATCCTGCCCGGGCGCTGTGGGACCGGGGCTGGAACCCGCGGCTCGCAGAGAGCCGGACGTGGCGGGGACAAAGCAGGGGACACGGGTCCTGCAGCGCTTTGGGAACCGGCCACCTGGACCTGGCAGTGCCTCCCAGGGATGCTACACCCACCTCAGCCGGGCGGATGTTTAGTTTGAAATCATCACACGACCTGAGGTTTTTGAGGTTGCTTTTTTTTTTTCGTCCCGCTTGATGTGGAAACGGCTGTGGCTGTTTGATACCGGCCTGCGTCAGGGCACAACAGCCTCCTGTGCTCCTGGAGAGGGGCACACCAGCAGCCCAAACCCTGCCCGGCAATGCAATAATAATTGAAGATATTTAAAAATGTATGTATCTTCCATCTTTCCCATATGGGCTCCTTAGGCAACATGACCTTATGTGGCCATTATCTGACCTCCCTTACACTTGGATTACTCGGTACAAAGCAAATTTATGGTTGTTTATTCTCTCCTCCTATCAGCTATTAGTGCCTAATCATATGGTCTATCGATCAAGTGATTAATCGCCTGCCTAAAGAGGCAGCAGGTCCTGGGGAATGCTGCACTGCACCAGCCTGAACTTCAACCCCTTATACAAACCAGCGGAGTAAAGGCATTAGTCACTGCCTGAAGGCCGGGGCTGGAATGCTGCGGGAACGCCAGGAGGTAAAGCCCCCGGCTTTCTTCAGCGCCCGACTTTGTGTTTCCCCTTTCTTAATGGATAAAACTCCACCTAACCGAGCGGGCGCGCAGTTGTAAATGGGACGATTTCCAATGCATCCTATAAATAATGATCAAAGGGGAAAATATGTGGGCCTTATTACAGCAGTGCCCGCTAGTGCTGCTATAATTAAGGGTCTGTCAGCATTTCTATTATAAACCCTTATTTTCAAGGGTTTATAACTCGGCCATAAAATTTTGCTCTGGCTGAGACTTGGCATAAAACGTCCCAGCATGTGACCAGTTTTTCTTGTTACCAAATTGTTAAAAACCTAGCGATCGGCCCCATTTCAGTTATAACAACATCCAAGCACCTTTGTGTTTCGGAACCACTTTGACTTCTTAAACAAGCCGCTCGCTATTAAAACGAAATTAGCATTCGAAATCAAAAGTGTGCGCCGAGCCTCTCCGCTCTTTATTTTAACCAGCCTCAGAAATCAATGTGTTCTTCCCTTCTGCGTGGGGTTGAGTTGACGGTACCCACGCTGTTGCCACCAGCGGGACGTGCCATGGAAGGGTCTTCCAGTGGTGAAGGGCTGGCGTTTAGCCCTCGCTTTGCAGAGCTCTCTGGTTCCCCTGGCAGGTAATTATTAAAACCAGTGCGTTGGTTTCAGCCCCCAGTACAAATCCAGAATACTGGCCACGGGTGCCCAGTATGCTCCGGTTTAGCCGCAGTGCTGACCTGCCTTAAGTGGATTTATTCCTCCCTGATCCGTGCACGTTAACTCCTGCTAATGGGAATTATGGCTTAGTCAAAGGGGGAATCTAGAGTTCACTTTGGAGTGAAACTGTGAGGGAATTTCACTCCGAAAACACATATTAAATTTTAAAAACGTGAGGTTGCCCTCCCTGCGCCCCTCCGGTTTCAGCGGGAGCGTGTTCCATTTCCAGAAACGTGTCCTTGATGTGTTAGCAAAGGACAGCAAGTTGGCTCAAAAAGATGCAGCCACTTAAAAACATTGATTCTCTCAGGACAACACGCCAAAATGCAGCAATAAATTAAACATAAGCAGATGCTGTACCTCCTTTCCATTTTTGGCTAGCACATCCCATTGTGGGACTACTAGTGGGACAACTGAGAATGAGTGACATTTACTCAAACTTAAGGCCTTATTGGACTGTCCTGGCAGAAGTGATAAAAATTTGGGTTTGTGTTAGTCTTAGATGTGAATGTTTCGCTGACTTTTTGTGCCAGACGTTGCATCAATATAGTTTTTCTTCCTTGCCACTTTTTTTTACTGTTTATCTTTTCTAAAAGGGCCCCATCAAGTTTACTGACATTGACTTGGGTTTTCAAGAGAGCATGGGGGAAATACGGACCCAGGTCCTCTTGAAAATCCCAATTTCCAAAAAAAAACCCCACCACCAACAAAACCCCAGAGTTCCTACCCTGGCAGGGATCCCACAGCTGAGCCCTTTCCATTTCCAGAAAAAAAAATCATTGAGCTGAGGCTAAGAACACTCATCTGGTGCCTGTCGAGTGTATTGTCTGAATATAAACACGATGATTCTGGAGCAGGGGGGAGAGCCTGCGACTTAAATGGGTTGATGCTGGCCAAGAACCTTGCCTTCCACTCTCGACTTCTGACATTGCTTGAAAGCAAACTTTGAGCCGAACCGTTGTGTGGTTTACGCCGTGGTTTGAGGGGCGGGTTTCGCCGGGTTTGATGTTTTCCTTGAGGTTCCAGGTGACCAAGAATCTCCACGCGCGTCTCAGCTGCCGTAAAAAAAAAAATAAAAAAAGAAAAGAGGAGGAAAAAAAAGATGAACGCTCCAGTTTGCGACTCTTGAGAGAAGCCTGAGAACGTTCCTCGCCCTGCGCTTTGAAAGCAGAAGGCGAGGAGGGAAAAAAAAAGAAGAAGTTTGAAAATGCCGTGGTTTCTGAGATGTGACATATGCTTCTCCTGTGCTCTGGGTTGGCAGGAGGCGTTGCCTGGTGGGTGCAGCCCCGCCAGAAAGCAGGTGCTGGAGCCCGAGCGAGCGGCGCTCCCTCCGTTCCGCCGGAGTCGGAGCCATCCGGGCGCTTTTCCTGAGCCCCGCGGAGCAGCAGATTGCTGCAGGGCTTTTTCTTTTTGTCACGGGAGGTGGAATAAATAGTGGTGTATGTGCCCCGAAATCGTCCCGTTGGTCGGTTATCCATGGGAGCCCCGTGGCTACCGAAGGGCTCCTGCGCTTCTCCTGCGGTGACAAACCTTGTCGTGTCTCCTGGAGCTGCAGGAGGACCAAAAAAAAAAATAAATCCCAGGACAGAAATAAACGCACCTGCTGGGCAACCCCAAATGTTCTCTTTGGCGGGTTGCGGGCCAAGAAGTGTGGGCGAGCGGTTTTTGGGATGCCGGTGGTGGCCCAGGTGCTCCTCCAGCCTGGCACGGCGCAGAGTTGGATGGGGACGTGGGTTCCCAGGGAATCCCACATGGGCAGTGCCAGCCCCCAAGGGGCTGGTTCTCCTCCAGCCTGGCGTTTGGCTCGTGGAGCAGCATGTGTGCCCTCAAGTCACCCTTCACCAGGTTGTCCCTGAGCCCGGGGGGTGCTCCTTCAAGCCTTCGCTCCTATCCCTCCACGTCTTCTGCAGGGATGCAAAGTCTGGAGCTCCCCTTGTCACCGCAGGCCACTCCTGCTTGTGGACAAAGCAGGACATCCTCTTTGCCCCCCCATCCCCACCAAAAGTGTTATTTATTTCACTTTAAACGAGGAAAAACCCTTCTGCACGGCACGTTTTTGGCCCGGGTGGTGGAGAAGAGCCAGTGTCCATCTCCACGTGGTCCTTCTCCACGTGGTGTCGTGCAAAGGAACCCCCAGGGAAGAGCCTGGGCAGCTGCAAATTGCTTTTCCAGAGCCATTGGGGGGAGTTTTGGGGAATTTATACCAGGCTGGGAATTCCACACCCTCCCTGTTTGCTCCTTGAGTCCTGGAAGTGCTTTTCTCCCTCCCCGTGTGAGAATGGAGCTGAACATTTTACAAACACCGATTCTGGCCCCTTCAAGACGTGAATTTTTCAAAGTTCAGCAAAATGCAGGGGCTGGGGGCAGGCAGGGGGGGTTGACGTTCCTTATCGAGGGCAGGAACGGTGGGGTGGCAGCAATTCCTTCCTCGCAGTCAGCCCGGGGTACCATTGGAAGCAGAATTTGTCAGTTCTGAAGTGCACAGATTAGAAAGGAATGTGGAATTTGGAAACGTGGCAGCTTGTAGCACTGTATGGTTTAAATTAAACCTTTTTTTGGAAAGCAGAATCGCTGTAGGCCACATTTAGGGGGAAAGCAACAGCAGAGAGGGCTGGCTGTGGTTTTTGCTTTGCTGTGTAACCGGTCCACTTTCCCTTGTTTTAACACAGATTTTTTTTTTTTTTCCAAGCTAAAAGAAAAAAAAGAGGAAAAAAATAAGCCTCTGGCCTCCTTCTGCCCAACCACACAGCTTCACTGCTGACCACAAAGAGGAAGCCTGGGGAAGCAGCCATAGGATTAATACCCACTGTCTCTTAACCCAACAGGGTGTGAAAACATTTTATAAAATATCTCTTCTATAATTTCTTTTCCCCTTTCAGATGGATAGCGTGGCTGGGATTTAGACATCTTGAAACAAGCACATGGTTGCCTTTGCCTTGCATTGTGTTCCCTGGGAGGGAGCAGAGCGGGGTGGGGTGGTGGGTTCTAAATCACCCCGGCCAGATCTGTTCTTTAAAATCTGTTTATACCCATCTCCAGAGCTTTCGCCTTGCAAATCATCAACAACTTTGTTGGCCTTGCTGAAATGACAGGAAATATAAAAATGAGTCTGCTGCGAGGGCTGCCCGGTGTAGATCTTGATCAGTTGGAATATAATTGTTCCTAATGAAATGGAGACGCCTAGCTCTTAACTGAACAGCCTTTGCTTCTTTAGAAATAATAAGATTAAGATTATGGATTCTATTAATCATTTGATCAGCTTTATTCATTCATCTTATTTCCTTTACATGCAAAAAAGCCCTGCTCTCTCCATGCCTTTATCTTTTAAGATGATGACATTTACATATTTCCCCGTCCTGGGCGTAATATACAGATTGCTCCGCTCGGATCTTGTAAACTGACTATTTCCACGTGCTAAGTACTCTCAGTGATGAAGATCTTAATAATGTGATTAACTAAATTGTGTCTTTATGCTCTTCCTCGTGCCTCCCTCCCTCCCTCCCTCCCTTCCCCGGCCGCCTTGCTTGCCACAAATGGCATCAGCTGCCGGGCTGTGCCCGTGCCAGTGACCCCGGTGACAAGGAGGTGTCACATAGCACAGAGCAGGGAGCTCAGGGTGTAATTCAGATGACCTGTGTGCATTAAGAGAATCTGCTTCCTTGGCGTTCTGCGGGGAAAGATGCTGAAAGCGGGAGTTTGGAAGCGTCGAGGGGGTTATTAGAGGAGGAATTTGTTCCTCCGCGGCGTAGCGACAGCATTGTTATTTCTTGCTTGGATGTGCCGTTGGGAAGGTTTGATTTTGTTGTCATTAGAGAAATCTCTCTGTTGTTATAACGCTTTCCATGTGTGAAGAAATACAGACATAATGTGTATCTAGTCCATTAAAACACTCTTTGGGAGCCCCCACCTGTGGCACAGCCTCTCGGCGCTGCCGGCGTTTTGCTGAGTGCTGTTGGTGGTTCCTCTCCTTCTGCCTTACATGGATTAGCAGTTCCAGGGAGTTTCAAAAACCCCCCCAAAGTAGCGGCAGGTTCTCTCTTAACTTCTGCTGGCTGAGCTGGAGAACTTTGCGTCGCCTCTTGGATCTTTTTCATCTTGGTGGAATTATACTGTAACTAATTGAATCCATTGATCACTGTCTTGTTTTTTTCCATCTTCTTCTCAGAGGATTCATTTCATAGCGTTCCCTACATCAGTCAAGAAAATGGCTGCGGTGGAATTACCGGGGTTGATAATAAAGGTAATTTAGCCCAGTTGAAATTATTTTTTATGTATCTAATCAGGGTAACGCTGCCTCAAATCTCAGGGTGGAATACTTGCGTGGTCTAGGCTGCAGGACCCCGAAATAACTCTTCTCAACGACCACGGAAAGTAGGAGTAGCTGATCAAGGGACCTTTTGCAGCCCGACAGTGGCCAAACAATAATCAGCAGCGTTCATTTGATCAAAGAACTGGCCCAGAGCGGGATAAATAACCTCTGCTTCGTGCACTTCAGGGGACAGGGAATATTTTTGGATTAGATAACAAGTGCTTAACAAGCAAGAATAGCAGTAAGTGTTGGGAGAAGCGGCGTCCGGAGCTGGTGGTTGAGCAGCCTCCTGTGATCGGGGTTGGAAAGAGGAGCCAAATGTGGCCTCGGCCCAGGAGGGTTTTACCCAGGCTGTCTGCTGGTGGCATTTAGCTCTTCCTAAGTAACAGTTTGGAAAAGGATTCTCCTGCTAGATTAGGGCTGGTCTTGTCAGTAATACGCAAGACAGGATGTCAGGAGATCTGAGCTGAGGTCTGCCACAGATTGCCAGCACGATTTAGGTCAAGTTATCTAATCTTGCCTCCTGACACAGTTTCACCCCGAGACAAGGTGACAGACAGGAGAGTTTGTAAAAGGTTTACTTAACAAAGAGGCATTTTTACTCTCTTATCCTCACCCCGGCCCAGGGCTGGATGTGGGAGCAGAGGCGTCTCCCTCTTGCAAAGCCACGGACGTTCCTGCTCCTGCTTCCAGGAATTCCTGGGGCAGCAGGGCCACATCCAGCCCCGCTGAGGTGGCCAGGTCCCTTGGCTGGTGGGGTTTATTCCCAGTGGGAAGGACCCCCAGGCTCAGGCTCTCCCCGGCTGCGGGAGCCGCAGGGCTGCCGACAAGCACATGCCCTTTGCCGAGATCAGCACTTTTTTGGACAATGTATAGTATTTGCAAATGGGAACTGACAATGGAAGAAATAAAGCGGAGTGAAGGGTTTCGTATAAAATATTTATACAGTAAAGATCTTTCATCTTTTGTCAGTCACAGGGTAGGGAAGTGAGGAATGTATTGGGAGTACATTACCAGGAGTATGTTATAAATTAAAATCTCAAATTGAATAATACTGGCTGCTAATGTGCGCAGCGTTGGAAATGAGTCACTGCTGAATCAATGTAATTTACTGTGCCAGCCGAAAGATATTTACAAAAGAAGGTATCTTCTTCTTGTTGTTTTTTTTTTTCCCCCTTACGATTTTATTCAACACTTACAGATAGCCCGTGCTGTCAACACCCACTAATTTGTCACAAAGTCACAGCATTAGTCCAGAGCTGTTTCCAAAGCACTTGGAAAGCAGAAAGGTGGGCTCCAGGCCACTTGGGTGGTCAAACAGTTTATACTCATTGTTTCCTCTCAAATTTAATACTGGTGATTAATAGCACAGCAATTCTGTGCAGATTGGTTATTGGGAGCGAGCAGACTGACTGTTTTCTTGTGGAACTGTCGAGTGCAAGAATGACTGTCCCTGCTGCGTCCTCCCAGCCCACATCCCTCGGTGTGTTGAAGCTTTTCTTTGGGCATTATGACCTCAGTGAAATAAGGGTTTGGTCCCGTGTCTGTCAGATGGTTGGCATCATCTCAGGAGCTTGGTCTGGTTGATGGAGTTTCAAGATAGGATTTGTCACCTTGGAACACCCAACATTTAAAGGTGCAAGGTGGTGTATCCGTAAGGTAGGACTTTGCGGAATGTTGATTTTGGAAGGTTGTTAGCTCTGCTGGTAAAGGAGCTGGTATCCTTTAATGTCTAAAAAGCATTTTAGCAGGTATAAAAAATACTGCTGCAGTGCTGTGCTCACATCTATGTGATTCTGGGTCCTGGTGAGGGTGGCTGCTGCTATTTAGGACATTTTGGCACTGCACAGACCACTCCATTGTGTCCCGCAGAACTGCCAGAGGGCAGTTGTGTTGGGAATGGTGGGTCCAGCATCCAGGCAGGTGCAAGGAACCAGAGGAGACATCAAGAGAAGGCAGATTTGAAAGCCAGTCTCGATTCAGATTTCTGCCTTGTTCTTCCTTCTGCCACTGATTTTTCCCCACCTTGACAAGAACGGAAGGAGTCTCTGGGAATTTTTGTCCTGGTCTGAACTATGTGAGATTGTCATTCCACTTGGGTTGTGCCACAGGCTCTGTGATCCAGGCGAGTGTTTTGTGTTTCGGTTCATCTCGTCTGAGTTTTTTCTGCCTAAAACTTGGGTGCTTGGTCTGAGGTGGTTGATGAAGTGGGAGGTGCACTCCCAGTCCAGCAAATTCCTTTTGAAACTGCTCAGCTCTCGCTGTTGACTCCACAGAGTCACCTTACTTTGAGTTGTGCCCAACCATTAGACAGACACGTCTGGGTGAGACAAATCTCACCTCCAGTCTCTCTACCCGTCAGTGTTTTTATCGGTGCAATAAAAATAGTTTCAGATAGAGATGGGGGGAATACATAGCCTGAAAGATGGGATAGTATCCAAAAGGAGAAGGATGCTTGCAGTGGCTCTGGTAAAGACTGATGGAACTTTCCTCTCCATTTTCCCATTGAAGATATGTAAAGGTAATTGTGGGCACTACCAAATCTGTTGTAACTGTGGAGATGCAGGTGGTCTTCTGATGGATTCATAGACAAGCTTCTATATATAATAAAATATGTATTAAGGTCATAATCTATCAGTGCAGTATGGGAGCTGGAGTATTCTTATGGCATACTTTTTGGTAAGGATGCTTCTGCTGGGTTGCATCACTGTCTGTAAATTTTATTGATTATAATTAAGTCAGTCTGCATTGTCTCTAAGATTCTACATGGGTTTAAAAATCAATACTCCTTATATTTATCAGGGGAACCGGTTTGAAGAGGGATTATACTGGGAATAAGCAATGCATTTATAGCTCTGCGTCTGTGTTTACAAACCATTAAATGCTGGCCTTCTCTATAGCCCTCATTTAGGGGTCAGAAATAGTTTTTTCCCTGTCTTTTATCCCAGTAACAACAGTTCTCCCTGGTTACCTGTCTTAGCTGGACCTGCTGTCTCAGTGACCTTCCGGGGGTATGGAGAAGGGCTTGGACAAGCAGGAATGTGAGAAAATGTACCACAACTAGGAGTGAATCCACCAAAGTCCTCTCATCTGGGTCACTTCTGTGGCAGCATCTTGATGCCTTAAAGGAGTTCGTAAATTCTCTCCCTTGGCTTGTTTAACCCAGAAAGTCCTGTATTTGCAGTTATTGGAAGCTCTAACTGCCACACTCCCAGAAAGTTGGAACAAAGAGCGATTGCTGGGGATATCTGCTCTTATTGATTTATGGGGGGAGATTAAGGCCGGATTGCCCTGTCCTTATTTCTTTAATAACCCGGTCCACAGATAGACTTCCTCCAAGTCAATGGGTTCCTTATGTAAGTGCTGTTTATTGAGGATAATCTTATCGCGGCCCGGCGCACTAAATGTGTATAACTCACCTTAGGGAGAAGATGTGAAAGGTCTTTGATGATATGAAGGGTGTGAACACTAAGGAGAGTGAAGGATAATTTAGGCTGGGACTTGGGAGTGCAACTAGAACACATCCCGTCAAAGACACGGAGTAGACGTGGCGCGTTCCCTGAGAGTAAAATTAAATGCCCTTCGGTTCGAGTCGTTTGAGAGCAGAGAAAGGACTAAACCTGTGTTTGGAGGGATCATTCCTTGCACACAGAGGGCTGGGTGATCTTACCAAGGTTTCCTACCTTTGTGTTTAGTGCAGTGCTTGGATTCGTACTTGATTTGGCTGGTAATTGAGCTGCAGAATGCACAATGTTTTGCGACAGTGCTGCCTTCGTGCTGGGCCTAAGTACACGTTACTGTGGGCTTTGCTGGGTTTTAGTCCATTTATTTGATCGGTGATTTCAGTTTTAACAGCTTTCCAGAATGGTAATGAAAAGGCACAAGCCAAGGCATGCCCTTAGCTCGTGAACCCTTTCGGGATCCCAAGGGAGAGGGATCCATGGCTGGCTCCAAGCTGGACTTGGGAAGCGGGTGGTTGGAACATGCAGGCACCCAAAATAACTGTAGCAAAACTGGCATTTAAGTGGCCGTACGAAAGGACCACAAAGGAAAGACTAAGAGCAACTGGGCTTAAGTAGGAGTCAGAGTGGTTTCAAGATGACATGGCAGAGCAGCTTTCTCATCCTTGGCACTGCTGTTCTACGTCGTCCACATTTCAATTGTGTCTCAGTGCAGGGAAGCTTAAAAAGCAACTGCTTGAGCTTTGGGTTTTGTGCAGAGCCCTCCAGTGCTGCTCCCTACTAATAAATGCACACATAGACATATATCCATAAAATAAAAGGGGCTGGAGATTGCTGGAGAGACTGCAAGAATCCCATGCAAAATAGAAGACCTTGATTTTTTTTTTCTGGATTCCAGTCTGGGCAGCTGTAAAGATCTGGTCAGAGCTGGCTTTGGGCAGCAGCAAAACCTACAGGCTGGGCTTTAAAAGCATAAAAGGAATTGTGAGAAATGTTCTTCTCTGAGGCTGTCATTGAGACAGAAACCATTGCCCCAAGCCAGGCTCCCCTGGAAATTTTTCAGGAAGATTTGAAGGCACCTGAATAGCCAAATGTATCTCACAGCTAAAGGTCTGATGGTATCTGCCATGACAATATTTTCCAGTGTGTGCATTCGGGTGTAAAGATTCATTGGAAAGTAAGTTCAGCTGTGGGCAGCAGTTGTGAATATTTCTTTGTACTCCCTTATCAGTGTTTTCCATTTGCAGCAGGACTTGGTTTGTTTGTAATACCAAGTTCTCCGTTTGTTTGGAAAACAAGGTCTGACTTATCTTATTGTTTGGCAGGAGAGAAGAAAGGTGAAATGCAACCCCCCCTCTAAAGCCCCAGAGCAAGGAAAAGGGAAAGTTGACTTCCAGGGAAAATTGCTCAGTCAGTGGGAACCAGCAGGGCCAAAGTAGGCAAATGAACATCCAGATCTTGTTTGGGTCAAAGGCATGAGCAAAATTATAAAATCAGACTGGGTGGTTTCGTTTGGAAGGGACCTTAAAGCTCATCTCATTCCGAGCCCATGCCATGGGCAGGGACACCTTCCATTAGACCAGGTGATTGATGATGGTGGGGGGACCTCATCTGAGCAGTAGCTTGGGAAGATGCAGGGCAGTTTTACTTCTCAGAGATGTCTGAAAAGCCAAAACTAGTTTCCCTGGGTATTCAGGAAAGTCACAGCCACGCTCAATGTGAAAAACAAGATGCACGTGGTTTTTCTCAAACTACCAATTGTGAAGTCCACAAGCTGCTGTGCAGCTTTGATCTGGCTGTACCACCCAGTGGAGCACTGAGTGGCACCAGGGAATTCTGGAAGTTACCGAATTGTCCGTGTGACTCCTGTGTTTTTAAAAGACATAAAACACCTCGAATTTTTCGCAGATGTAGGGGTGGCAATATTTCCATTTTGCTGATGGAGAATGGGCAACGACAGTTGGAATCTGCATTGTGTGCAAAGCTGGTGCTAGAACCCACATCTCTCTTTGTCATAAACAACTCACTTTTAAACTCTTCTCATGGACCCTAATAGGGCCGAGGTTTGATTCCAAGTGTTTATTCTCCATTCCAAGCTCAAAAGATGCATATTTTTAATCTGAATTTAAATATATGTTTCATGGCTTATTCATGCTCGGAAATACTTCTTGGCACAGTCACCTAAATTGAGCAAAATGAGAAGCTTCTTTTAATGCAGAAATATTAAACAATGTGTGCTGGAGCACAGAAAGCTATTTGGACACCGGAAAGCTTTATAAACATAGATTTGATTGTGATTGAACCAAAAATAGTGGTATTAAATTAAGGTCTGTTTAAGACACTAAAAAAAACCCCTCTGTCTTTTCCAAAGTGCTATGGATAAAATCAATCTGCAAAAGTATTTTGACTTGGTAACAAAAATACCATTGACAAAGTAAAGTGAAAGTAATAAAGCATATTTAAAATTACTTGGGGGTCTTCTTGAAAATTTATGACCCCTTTCCAGTTGCAGCTCATTTAATTCAAAAAGCCATTGAAGAGCCTGGAAGTTGAAGTGTTTGGGCCTTGCAAGAAATGAGCCACAGGGCAAACGTTCACCTGTTTGGTCAGAAACACAAGTGCCTTGGATTAGACAGAACCTGTTGGGCTTTATTGTTATACATGAGCTGCAACAATGTAGGATTTATACATTTTTTTAGGACAAAAACTGTGGTGATGGAAGTCAGTAGCTTTGCAGTGAGGTGAAGAGCTCCAGATCCACAGGCTCTGCCCATACCAAGGTTGTCATCAGGTCCCTTGTCCTTCCCCTCCCAGGAGTCCTGCTGGAACATCATTTTGGGAACTCCCTTGCTCGGATCCCTCTTCCAAACACTCTGTAGCCCACAGGAACCCAAACTGATGGCAAGACCTTGGGTCATCGATATTTTCCATTCCCATAACTGCTGTTTAGCAACGTCCTCTTGATCCAAGGGGAGTGTGTGAGCGAGGCCATGTTCATCTCTTTGCGAGAGGAAGAATTATGGCATTCATAGATTGGAAGAGAGTGGGTGATAAATAAAACTAAGGCTATCCAGAAAGCCCCAGGGAGCTTCCTCTCCACAGAAAGAATGAGAAATTTATAGACGTGTAGAAATTACAGTTGAGCTTTTTGCCTTTTTTTTTTTTTTTTTTTGTTAGCCTCTTTCAGTCACATGACTGGGGTTCAATTATCAGCACAATAAATATTCCTGTGAATTGGAGCCGTGTGTTGGCAGCAAATCCGCGCTTCTTAGAAAGGAAGGAACATTTAGAATTGTTTAAAAACAATAGTTTACCCATCAAACTTGGTTCTAAAGTCAGAAAGTAGCGGGCCCCAAAATACTTGTGCAGAAGGGAAGTGTGTCCTGGAGGACTCAGATACAGGCAGGTTAATGCAAATATATTTTTGGAGTAAGATTTTAAAATTCTGAACTATTCAGACTGAAACAATGCCGTGCATCTGTGTTGTTTTCAAAACAAAGCAAAACAGTTGCTAAGAGGCTCTTTTTGCTGCTTTTAGCGAGGGGCTGCACAGTGGGGATCTCACCTGCAAATCAATTTAATAGATCAATTGTTATGCTAGGAAATACCACTGGTAACGGTAATGCCTGTCCCTAAGGTGGGTTGTGCCTTCCAGGTGGGAAACGGGAGAGATTTTAGATTTAGTTTTTTCCCCCCCATCTTGACCTTTCTGGAGTGGTTGTTGGGCTCCTTTAAACTATTCCCTGGAAACTCTTGTTGCTTCAGTAGAGCGCAAAGTGCTGGGGCTGAGCTTCAGCCCTGCTCCGTCCCGGGCAGGAGATGAAGTGTGGTGATGAAATTTATGAAATTTGAAGTTCCAGGATAATTTGGAGGCCTGGAACATTTTGATTCATTTCTCAACTGCCTGGGCTTGGCAAATGCTGGCGGTTCGTGTCTTCCCCAGGATAGTCCATTGACTGACCCACATTGACTCGTTTTCAGCGCCGTTCCCGTTTGGCAGAACATTTCTAGGTCTGCGAGCAGTTTCTCTTCATTTAAGGCAGACATGACCGTTCTGGGCTCGAGAAGGTCTGACAAGAGGGAGCAGAAGTCGTCCCAACTGTACACCTTTGGCCAAGGGGACTGTAATTCTTGGATCCGGCTACCACAGGCTATTTTAAGAGAACAGCTTGGCCTCTTTACAGTAAACTTCTTCGGGGGAGAGTTCATTGCACCTACCAGGCTTCAGCCAGTCTGGATCAGCGTCTGACATTTGAACTGGCTGCTCTTGACACATTTGTCAGCCATACGTGCGCGCAACGAGACGCCGAATGCTTCGATAGGCAATTCCGCAGAACCTGCTTCGTTATTAGCTTTTAAATCAGGCGGGGTGTGTACAGATGGGTGGGTATTTCAGGGAGGCTCTGAGCACACAACTGCAGTAGCCCCGCAGTCACGAGAGCAGCTACTGAAGTTCCAGGCACCCGCTGCAACAGCCTGGGGAGTATCGGAGTGGAATTTTACCAGTGACAGCTTAAAGAGTTATAGTTGCCTAAAGAACGAGGCTGGAAAATTTACAAAAATCTGTTTTCAATTTTTGTGGGTTTTTTGTGCGTTGGTTTTTTGGTTGGTGTGTTTTTGGGTTTTTTTGTTTTTTGTTTTTTTGGTTTTTTTGTGTGTTCAGCTTTAATTCCTCCAGAGGAATTTCAGTGCACTGCCTTAGTTGTTCCTTTGTAATCCTGCATTCCCGTTGCTTTATTAAATACCTGGAGTTATAATCTTGTTTATGAAATCGTTATTATCTCTCCAGTTGCAAATTGCAGTGTTACGTAGAGGAGTGATTATGGCATAAGGCATGGAAAAATCGGGTATGCAAATGCAGCAACTTAAGCATAATGATGGTTCAGTCCCATAATGGGTGAAAAAAAAACCCCATCACTTTGCTTTTCAGTTGAAGAATTCAGCTTTATACCAACTTGCAAACTGACCCCTCTTTTCTTCATAAATGCTCCAACTGGCTGAAACAAAACAAACAAAAGAAAAGAAAACAAAAACAAACCGTCTCAGAAAATATTTTCTTAAAAATAGATTTACTCCTATAAACAGAACACTTCTGCTGTGGTTCCAGGGGCAGAAAACTGTGTCTTTAGAAACCTCGGGTGCAGTAGTAAAAGCATAATTTTTCAAAAGAGAGCTGTCAACTTCTGGCTTTGAGTGCTCAGCACTACGTGAAACCTAACGCGTGTACTTAACTTTTTTTTTTTTTTTTGGCTGAGATTTCTTTGGAGAAGTTAAAACTTAAAACAATAATGCTCAGCTAAAACCATGGGTTGCTTTGGACCCTTTCGATGTCCAAGAGGGGAGTGGGGGGACACAAGCACTGGACGAATCTGATTTCCTTGCTCGCATCTTCTCCCGGCGCCGCGGTTAAACCTGCGGCTTGCGCTCCCCCCGGCATTAAGAGGATTGTTGACCAGCTTTCAGGGTTGACAAGGTCACTTGAGGTACCACCACAGGGCGTTTGGGTACGGGAGTTGATCCTGTTGGGATGTTAACCCGGGAAGCCGGGGAGAAATCGGGATGATCTTTCTCCTGATTTTTCTTGCCTAATTAAGGGCGTAGGAAAAGCGGGCATTGCAACAGAACCAAGTGTAGTTGCGGAGACGTTGCCTGGCGCGCGTCCACCCAGCGGTCGCGCCTCCCCCCCCTCCCCTTTTTCCAAAATATCTGCATTTTAGTGCTTTTTGCAGCACTTTAAACCTTTGAAAGACTCCAGTGCTCCTGCACGGGCCGGGGAGGAACCGGCTGCATGGCCAGGGAGGATGTTGGGGCTTTACTCGCAGCCTTGCCCGGGGTTTGGGCGCCGCGAGGAGTTCCCTCGGTCGGTCGCTCGCCGGTGCCAGGATCCAGAAATATCGGGCAGGTTGGGCCAAGAGGAAGTCGGAGCTGCCCTGCCGAGGGAAGGAGATGGCTGGAATTCCTATTCCACCATTCACAGCCCTAAAAAGGGATTTTTTTTTTTTATTTTGATTTTTGTTTTTTTTGCGCTCCATCCCACGTTTCTGCTCCGTCGCCCCAGGGAGAGCCAGAGAAGCACGTTGGGAGGGGTAGTCAGTGGGGGCAGCAGATCCAGACGATGCTGCCACGGGAGCAGCTGCGGCACTCGGTGTGCCATAGCTGTTAATTCGACAGAGTGGCTTTTCCAATCGAGGTGCCCATCCTGGGACAGCCCATCTTTCGTACGGCGCGGCCCGATGGTGGCTTTTTAAAGCCACAGCAGAACTTGCTGGAGGGAGCCTGCACTTCACTGCACACTTTGGCAGCCACACCATAGGCCTGAGGGATACTTTCGGGTTTCCCTGTAATTAATGAGCACCTCTGCACTTATGGCAAATTACAGTGTCTGATGTAGAATGCTGACCTAGAGCTGCCCCATGCCAAGTAGCCTATTTAGACCTATTTATTTCTAAATAGAGCCTGTAAATGATAACCGGAAACTTCACCACTGATTCATTTGTTCCTTAAACGCTTCCTCTTTCAGGTATTGAAGTTGAAATAATTTTCCATAATCCTATACTTAGGCTGAGCCTTAGATTTATTCTATATTTATTATGTGAACATTCTCAAGCTATTTAACATTCCTGTAAAGCCCGAGAAATTAGAGATGGAAGGGACTTGTTTGATCTTGCATAGCCTGTCCAATAGAGCTCTGATTATCTACTTCACTTCTCAATGTCCCAAGTAATGAAAAACCTTCAGTTTCTCAAAAGAAATGCCAGAAGCTTCACTGACTTTTGTTGCTGCTGTAGAACATTGCCAGCTCTTGTGTAACCATCTCTTTGCTGTCACTGTTATGCTTATTTTGAGACGTTATTTCCTCATTTTTTTTCTGTCCCTGTCATTATTTGGTTTTCTTATTGTGTTTGGCCACTTTTCTGAAACTAAATTTATTCTGTGCTCAGACTGCTTCCAAACTTCCAGCACCTTTCTTTACTCTTCTGGTACATCAAACATCTGGTTGGTGGCTATGTGGGATTTTCATTCCCTTCCCTGTTTTGCTTTTATCAGAGATTTTAAATAAGATGGTGTTCTTTTCCTGACTATCCCCTTTACTAAATGACTATTTTCAGCCCAGGAGGTGATTATTCGTGATCTTCATCCATTCCAGTAAGTTCTCAATCTGTACAATAACTTCAGAACCAAGTAAAAATAATGCTGCACATGCAGAATTCTATGAGAGTTTGTACTAAGTGCTTTGCCAGCATCTAAATATACAACTTCTATTGTTCTATTAATACTGTCATTCTACTTGATATACACCATGGAAATATCTAGTTTGTCAAAAAATATCCACACTAAAACAGTAATACTAATTGGTTCAGGCAGCTTTATGTGCTTTGATTTCGTTCTGTTAATTTTTTACTCTGTAAGCATCAGTTTGGTCTGTTAGTGCCAGGATTACTCTTCTCTTCTTTCTGGAAGATTTATATCTTGTTTCTATTTTTTTCCAGTATTCTGATCTCTCGCCATTTCTCCACGAATCTTTAGAAATAATTATTCATGTTCTGGAGGGCTAGTTAGATAATTTAGCAAGAGTTTTGGTACAATTAAGGATTCTGGGTTGCAGGTAATAATTTGAAGCTTGGTCAAAAGCCCATGGAGGCCAAGTCTTCTTAAGGCTTAAACCACTGTATTAATTTTACGGAGCTCTGCCTCACTTTCTTTGCCGCTGGTTTGTTGTCTCACCTTTCACATCGGGCGGGATCATAGGTTAAAATAATGCAAATCAGCACAGATCCATTGAAGAGCCTGTTGTGCCTTTTGAGGAACCAGCCCCTCAGGGTCAGGTGCCTTCCTTCCCCCATAGACGCTGTTGGGACAGGAACTACTTCCCTCACAGGAGTGTTTAAGGCTTAATTTTTTATAGCATATAAAGTGCTCAGAGATGTTCAGATGAGGGATGTTGTGAAAATGCAAAGTAGTATTATTGTTGATAAATTATTTAAAATATTGTGGTCCATTGAGAAAATACTAGTTTGTAGGCAGTGAAGTGGTTAATACGATTGCATCTCTTACAGGTTTCACCAGATACACTCACTCACTTACAATGGATAATTGTTAGCTCTTGTTGTGCAGATGCTGTTGCAGATGGAGCCCTGTACCTGCATGCATAGCAAATGAATTAGACTGGCAATCCCCTTTATAAAGCATAAATATGTAATTTGTTCAGCTGTTGTAATTAAATATGTATGTGTGAAACAGCCACCATTCAGGTCATTAATGATGCGCCATGCCAAATTAGAGCTTACAGACAGTAATGTACATTGTTGTGCAATGAGGGAATTGCAAATAACATAGCTAAGCCTTTCCTAGTAAAGTGATGGATTCAGTGGCTTTAAAAGGAATATTTATATTTCCAGCATTTTGATTGCTTCGGTCTATATTTACATTGATGCTCAACGAAAAAGATACAATTGGATGAAGTTTTTCTGTATTTGTTTTATACTCTTTGAAGATGATAGAATGCCCATTAGGTGCGTGTCACACAACATTTATTGGGTGTAACATTTCATACCCGTTGGTAATAAGCTGAATATGTTGCTATGATCATCCTTGAATATATAGTCAATTAAGACCTGGTAAGTACCTTTTCTTCAGCATAATGTAGACAAACACTGTATCAAAGCACTTGCACCGTTTTAATTCTTTCCGTGTATCTGCTTTTTAATCTTTGGACTTCAAAGATGTGACTGGTAAAGGAATCCTCGCTGTGGTAAACAACGTATATATTTCCATAGAAATCTGCCTGATGGAATAATTGTTGTAATGAATTAAGCTTGCCAGCCTAGCGGGGTTCTTTCAATGCAAGATGACTTAAACATCAGGCTTGCTTTCTTCCGTCCACATCGTTTCCTTCTTCATACTTACCAGAAAAAGGTAGATTGCCTTCAAAAAAAAACCCTCCTTGAGTCTTCTGGAAAGACCAAAAAGTTACCAGTCAGCTGCTGTTGCATGGCAGAATGAAAAACTGTAACTGGCTGCACCTTAAACGCACCTGAAACGATCCCTCCTGAGCGCATCGTCGTCTCCGTTTGGAACAGGTGGAGGTTTGGCGCGCGCTTTGTTTTGACGGTGGGTCCCGAGCGCGCGAGGGCTAATCGTCTTGACCTTTCGGGGCCAACGGGGGCAGCAGGAGGAAGCATCTCTGAGTTAATTCTCTCTTGTTCGCAGTGGGAACAGAACATTCCACTGTGATCCTCTTTCACGTGATTCGCTTGGGCCTCCTGGAAGCCCGGCCTGATACTTATTAGTGCTGGGCTTCTTAGGGCTAAAGGAGATCGACGGCGCTGACATCACCCGCCGCTCCCGCCCTACGCTCGGGTCCGACGGCCGAGCTGTTAAGGCTCAGGTTAAAGAAGAAAATATCTAAATTCTCTACTGCTTCCCTCCTATTTAGTAAGAAAATGGAGTAGGGAAGTGGCACTCGTCGGTAATTTTCGAGGGGTTGCAGCGGTTTTGCAAGTCTTTAAAGCTAGACTGAGATGGTACGAAGGAGTAAAGGTTTTTGTGTGGCCCAGAGCTGTTGCAAAGTGTGCAACATCTGCTTTGGTAGATACCACCTGACAGAAGTCAAATGTTGCAGGGGTTTAAGTGCATGTATTAAAGGCAACACCAGAATAATTATAACTCTCTTTGCATTTGAGTTAAATTAAAAAAAGAAGACTCGCTTGCCTTTTTTTTACTCATTTCTTCATCTCTCCCTTCCTCAGTAACTCCACTCACTTTCTTTCTCTGCGATGTTTTCCTAAAACACAGTTTTTCCCGGTTTGTTCAGAGGAAAGTCCCCTTGATTTATGGCACAAGCAAGTCAGACGTGCAGGGTCTTGGCATGTCCCTTCACTTCATTTGAAGGCTGCGCTTACTGGTGTACTGGGAAGCCATTTCGAGGATGACTGCAATGACAACAGCCCCAATCACAGCCAGACCTCCTGCAGGCGTCCCCATGATATATTTTTTTATCCCCCCCCTCCTTTCCTTACCTTTCCAGGGGGATTTTATGAACACTGAAGCAGCTGATTCACCACTCGTATTACTTGGATTTTGCACCCCTTAGTTAGCGAAGGCTCTAAATCATGTTTGCTTTGGAGGGTGGGAGAGGAGTGAGAAAATTTATTTTCGTATCCCGAAAACCCAGTTGCATCACCAGCTCCCGCCACATCTTCCAAAAACCTATTAATCCTCGGTGCCAAAAGTGGCCGCTTCGCCGCCGTCGGTGCCTGGGGGCGTGCGGCCTGTCGGCGGTGCCCATGGGGTGCCCGTCCTTGAGAACTTTGGGAATCCGGCAGAGCCACTCGATGCCAGAACCGCGCTGGGTGGAAAGTGCCTGATGGCACGACGGGCGCTCCCTCAATGAAAGGTTAATGCCAGGGACCCTCGTGGCACGCCCTCGGTGGCGACGAGGTCAAAGCGGGGCATTTAATGAATGACCCATTGCCCGGGGAGGGCGGTGGGGACAGCGGGGGTGGTGAGTGTGGCTGGCAACCGGGCGCTCGGCGATGCGCACCCGCGGGTCGCGCCGGGTGCTCGGTGAGCGGGCTCCGTGGCTGGCAGTGGCTGCCTTGGCCGAGGCCGCAGTAAACACTTTCCCTTGGATGTTGGTGCTCTGTTGTGTCTGGCAGCCGCGGAGGGCCCGCTTGAACTTTAGCCAGAGGCAAATATTTATACATCCGAGCATGCGGCGCTCAACAGGCCCGGCCCGCGGGCGCGAGGCGCGTGGTGCGCCGGCCTCGATGCGGCCGAGCGGGACCGGCCCGGGGGTCACCGTCGGGGTTTGGGGGCAAACCTGTGAAAACGTTGCCTTCCCCCGCATGGCCAAGCAGAGGGGGCCATCTCGACGGGAGCCTTTGGTTCCCCTTGGAAAGTTTACAGTTAATATTTCCCCCCCCCAC